>CM050163.1:231635307-232192807 GCA_027410445.1 Discoglossus pictus
CTTTAATTGCTTATTTCTGTATGTTAGGTGATGTGAGCTATTGTCACAGCTTAGAGCACTTTCATTGGCTCTTGAACGTTTCCCCAATCAGATCAGTTTTCTTTGTGTCAGTGACAAACATAACTGGCAAATTAGACAAGTTTCAAAACTTTTACATTGTTCATCTTTTCTACGCATTATATCTAACTAGCAACTTGCCTGTCAATAATGACAGGGCAATAACATTGTAAGGCAGGTAATGCTGTTTGCCACAGACATTCATTTTTTTGGTGGTCTGAGATCCTTCGGCGCTCATTGCGAGCCTTGCACTGAGCGCCTTCAGACGAGGCTGTTGGTTGTTGTATTAGTTTTCTGAGAGGTGCTTTTGCTGTTATTGTTTGGTAGGCGCTGATCTGCCTTTTGCGCTTATTGCAAGGCTTTGTGTGCTATGAGCAGCGTTGGTGCTCGTTGTGAGGCGCGCAGTGAATGGCTTTTGTGTTTATTGCGATAGTGTTTATTTTTTTTGTGTATATGTATTTTTGTCTGCTAATTACCGTATATGCTCGAGTATAAGCCGTCCCGAGTGTAAGCCGAGGCACCCATTTTACCACAAAATACTGGGTAAAATGAGTGACTCGAGTATAAGCCGAGGGTGGGAAATGTGCTGCCCCCTGTGTCCCTCTTGTGCCCTCTGTATCCCCCTCTCTCTCCGTGTCTCTTCTCCCCTCTCCCTTCCCTGTGTCTCTTCCCCCCTCCCTTATCACCCTCCTCAACCTCCCTCCTCATCCTCAACCTCCCTCCTCATCCTCAACCTGCCTCCTCATCCTCAACCTGCCTCCTCATCCTCAACCTGCCTCCTCATCCTCAACCTGCCTCCTCATCCTCAACCTCCCTCCTCAACCAACCCATCCTCAATCCCCCCATCCTCATCCTCTCTCCTCAACCCCCCCTCCTCAATCCCCCCATCCTCATCCTCTCTCCTCAACCCCCCATCCTCAACCCCCCTCTTCAACATCAACCCCCCTCCTCAACCCCTCCTCCTCATCCTCCTTCCTCATCCTCAACCTCCCTCCTCAACCCCTTCCTCATCCTCTCTCCTCAACCCCCCATCCTCAATCCCCCACCTCAACCGCCCCATCCTCATCCTCTCTCCTCAACCCCCCATCCTCAACCCCTCCTCAACCTCAACCCCCCTCCTCATCCTCAACCTCCCTCCTCATCCTCAACCTCCCTCCTCAACCTCCCTCCTCAACCCCCCATCCACAACCCCCTCCTCAGCCTCAACCACCTCAATCTTAACCCCCCTCAACCCCAACCCCCCCTCCTCAACCTCCCTCCTCAACCCCCCATCCTCAAACTCCCCATCCTCATCCTCTCTCCTTAACCCCCCCATCATCATCCTCTCTCCTCAACCCCTCCTCCTCATCCTCAACCTCCCTCCTCATCCTCAACCCCCTCCTCAACCTCCACCTAAACCCCCCTCAACCTTTCCCCTCAACCTGCCTCAACCCCAACCCCCCTCCTCAGCATAAAACCCCCTCAACCCCCCTCCTCCACCTAAACCCCCCTAAATAACTCCCCCCTCTCCCCTCACTTACCTGCTTGTGCCCCGGCCTCCGCTCCTTGACCTGGCGCCGGCACGCATGTGACGTCACATGCACCCTGCGTCATTAGCATATACCGGGTGCCACCTTAAAAAAAGGGCTGAAAAACTCGGCTTATACTCGAGTATATACGGTAAATAATTAATAAATTTAAAAATGAATATACTTTACCTATTTGGAAGTAATATATGCAGGAAGCATTGTGCTGAAGAGCGGACAATCTGTTTTGATGCTGCATGCACGAGGGGAAGCTGTGTTAGTGTTGAAAATGGCAGCGAATGTGCATGTGTATGCGGGTGTGGATGACTTAGCGTCCTTGCTAAAAGTGTATCTTGTACAAAGAAAAGCTGTGTGTGCTTGGTGGTGTTTTGTGGCTTTAGGGTCCTTTTTTTTCGGGTGCCATTTTTTTTCTCGCTTAGGGGATTTTCTTGTGTGTAAACTCGGGAACTTGGACTTAAATTGAGGTGTAACTTCACTTGCAGAGGTCCTGGGTGCCCCCCCTTGCTGTGGGTAAGCTTTTTATATATTTTTTGTGTGTATTTATTATGTTTTTAATGTTTTCAGGTGCGCGCGGTTTGTCCATTAATGTCATATTTTTGCGAGTTCGTAATGTTTTTTTGGCTCGTATTCGTGGCTCGTATTTTTTTAGGCTAAGTCCGTAAATCTTGCGTTCTAAGTCCGGCGGTTGGTATTTTTTTGTGTAAGTCAGTATTTAGTGATTGCATGTTAGACCAAGCTCGCAAAGCGTGACGACGATTCGTAGTTTGACAACTATTATATGTGATATAATAAGTTAACTTACATATAGAATGGAACTTGCTCTTTAATGAATGTGTGGCCAATCTGCTTCCGAAAAAAATTATTATGAAATAAAAATGACTGTATTTCTATGTGTCTATATAGTAATATATATATATTTAATGCACAAGCCATTGTTTAGGAAAAACTGAAGTTATATAATCTTATAAAACAATGTGGCCTGTGGTAAACTGTTTATATGCTAAAGAGCAGCAGAAATACCCACATGAATATTTACAATAACTGCTGTTGATTTGTCAGCTGCCTGCAGGTATTTCACATTGTGTTTCCATCTATGAACTTGCACAGGAAGCACAAAAATGTGGGCTAAGAACCATCACTATTTGTTCCCTTGGGGAAGATACAGAGGATATACATAGGGATAAAGGACTGACAGAGCCAGCTTGTCACAGCTGCCTTATTTTCCTAGCAACGTCCTGCTATTTTTTTTAACATGCACATAACCAATAATCTCCCAAACTCAAAACAAAAATGACTATATCTTCTTTGGAGCAATGAGATAACACAATAGAGAAATCAAAGGGCCTCTATCACTTTAAGGGCTGCATATGGGACCCCAAATCCATTAAAGAGATGTACATTATTAACTTTACTTATCATTAACTTTAATTTGTATTGCGCCAACATATTCTGTAGCGCTGTACAGGGCATAAGAACAAGGAAAAATACAATATTAACAACTGCAGAAGATGGCGGGCTCTGTTTTGAGCTTAGAATTTTATAGAAAGTTCTTTTTCAAAGCACCCTAAAGAGATTCACATTGGATTTAATACTTTTTTGGATCTTTCCTGTTCACTTGCCATGTGCAGTGGTGTCCACCGGCTACTAGGTGGCGCCGCTGAGCGGTCTGTGACTTTATTCCCAGTGTAAAGCGTATAATGTGCCAGTACCTGAACCCTAATGCCTCTACCCCTAATACCTAACCCTAATGTCCATAACCCTAATAAATAACACTAACCCCTATAACCCTATTACCACTAACACTAACCCCTATAACCCTATTACCACTAACACTAACACCCCTCATCCATACACCTAACCCTAACACCCCTCATCCATACACCTAACCCTAACACCCCTCAACCATAGACCTAACTCTAACACCCCTCATCCATAGACCTAACCCTAACACCCCTCACCCTAACACCCCTCACCCTAACATTTCTCACCCTAACATTCCTCATTAATTGTCACCAATTGTTGTTGTCATTCAGTCGTGTCCTATGGACACAGCACACTAGGCACATCTTATGTCTGGTTGTGCTTATCCATAAGGTTTTCTAGGCAAAGATCCTGGAGTGTGTTGCCAGTTCCTTGTCCAGTGGATCGGGGTGAACATACATGGGATAGCTCACAGCTTCATTGAGTTACACAAGCCTCTTGGTCATGAGAAGTTAGTGACCCAGAAGGGGTCATCACTAATACAAATATATAAATTACAGTGTTTTATTTTACAACCGCAGTGCAATGGCTAATTTGAAGACATGTAGATCAATTACTTGTATGGTAGAAGCATAATGCTTGTAGTGTGAAAACTCTATTTTAGAGAAATATTTGAAGAAGCATTTACAGCTAGCTTCATTAGCATCAGTGGAGGCCTCCAACTCCTGTTCAGCTGTATAGATATAAGAAATGGAAGTCTTCACATGAGTAATAACAGTCTGGATATTAGGTTATTTTTTAATCCATCAATGACATTGATAACTTCTTGAAGACAAGTTTGGAGATGCCTTTAGGGAATTAGCACTCCTCATATTGACATCTGTTATGATTATTCACAACAATGATATTTCCCTAATATGAATAATTAACCTAAACTTGCACTTTAACTTAAATGTGTCATTGTTCAAAAATACAGCTATTTTAATAGATGTCAGTGCGACGAGGAAGGAAAAACTAGACCTTCTCGGATTACCAAATCATTATGATAATAAGCTGATCTTTTTTAAACAAATGTACAGTAAAATAGAAGCATAAAAATGATGAATGGTGTTGCCTATGCAGATATATGAAACTGTCTGGATAAATACATTTGACAAATACTGTATGTCTTCAGGATGAGTTTCCATTTACACAATTATGTGTGTTCGAATAAAGTGAGAAGTAGGTGACTGATAAAATGCTATGCGATAACCAGGGGTCCCCAGACATTTCTATAATTAGATCTACTTTTTTTTTATCAATGAGAATAATTCAGGGAACTAAAAATGCATGATAGTTTAGGTTCAAATAGGGGGGTTGGCAGGATTGTTTTGCAACAACCAAGGAGTCTATGTCTCTCTCTGTGCCATATCTCTTGGTGTCCATGCATGCATTAGTTGCACATATCCGAAGATGTACCCTACCCTAGATTGTACGTTATAACAACAAAGAGGAGTAGATAAGCAAGCAGTATCAAGCAGATCTCCCACATTGAGCTAGCCCTTGCTATGTAGTCTTTGTCCATCTGTGGCTGCTCTTTACTTCTTGCACACATCTATATGCCTGAAAGGACCATAAATCACAAGCTTATCTCTGAACTTATGCTTTATGGTGGTTGTGTAACCTATAGTATTTGAGAAGGGTTTCCCATTGCTACAGCCACAGCCTTAAAAGAGGGTAAATAGTGATACCAACTGGTAAATTTGCTAAAATATATTTGCAATAAATAAATACACTTTTAGACAACAATATTTAGCACAACTTATTTTTACATACACGTATTTTATCACCACCACATGGAATTTGACTTTTAAAGGTATATCTAAGTTTCCCTGTTCTTTCCTGTCTCTAATCTAACACATGCTGCTTCTATCAGATACACACATTACATTCAATCATTCTATACACATACAGATGTATTTTATTTAGCAATAAAATGTGTTTCTCACACCCCCAGAACTGCTTACATAGGCACAGAGTACAGCAATGTCCGAGCTGCTCCTTAATTCCTGTTTCCTGGTAAACACAGGACTACACATCCCATGATTCTTTTGTGCACAAACTGACTTTACAGATTGATACAATGTATTAGCTGCCTGTGATTGGCCAAAACACATTATGAATTTTGTGCTCATTTTAGAAGGGATTTCCAGGGATGTCAACTCACAAAATCAACTGCTTGAAACTCGAGATTTAGCAAACATCAAGGTAATTTTGGTATTTTTTTAATGCAAAAAATGTTTTCATACACTGCTGATTCTCCTCTATCAGATGCATTCATAATCTAGGAGACTAAGATATGCCTTTAACTAAAGTCAGTAGTTGAAACTTCATATATGATACATTTGCATTTACTTGTTATCCTAATACATACATAATATGGCCTTTTGATGTGCACAATAAGTGCTAGCTCAAGAAGATTTTGTAGACCAACATATTGAATTATTCTTTAACTCAGACAGCACTAATATGAGAAGTGTTTCTATGAAGCCAAAAACGTGAAGCTCTACTTTCATTCAATCATCAAGCATCTAAATTCATTTTAATCAAACACCCTTGCCTGCAACACTATTCTCTAAAACAATCCTTGCTAAAGTTTTTTTTAGTGTACCAAAATAAAGAAAGCATTCAACCCAACAAAAAAATAAAAATAGCATGAAAGACGTTCTAATTGAATGCACGGTTGCATTTTTATGCTACAAATCAAAGCTGTGTAATATCTAAGTGATAAAAAGAACTATACATGTGAAGGTTAAATGCCATGGAAAAAGAATTCAGGTTGTGTGTACAAACATCAGCATATAATCTTATGGGTTGGATGTGCATTAGTTTGTTTTGGTAACCAGCAATTACCTTTTTTCTTTGATAATTAAAGGCTGGGGAAGAGGCATGTTGCTTTTGCAATTTCAGGAATGTCTGATGTTCCGCCAACATTAGCAGTAAGTTATCAGTCTCATTAGTGGGTATATCAATCATAAAAATCACTGTCTGCATTAAATGCTACTAAAAATGTTTCTTTTGTAAAACATCAAACTAAAGTTTAATAGGACAGCATATTAAACATTAGGAGGAGTTAAGCTACAGACTCTGGCTCCTAACTATGTAAATATCTATCTAATGCTTCTGTGTCGCTCTTAATGAGCATTTTCATTTTTTTTCCCCCTTGCTTGTTTATATACGTTGTTGCAAGTAGCTTGTGATCAGGATGTATTGCAATCAAATACAACACTTTTCAAGAGAGAGAGAGCATGTCAATCTGCACATGTCAAGCCTTCCTCAATCATGTGAATTTAACCATGTATGGTCTTAAGTCACAGCATACTCTCCATACTCTAATCCTAATCTTCTCACCCTCTTCCACAGCTTCCACTCTCTCACATCTCTCTCACTGTTGACAACGCCATCATCACTCCCACCTCTCAGGCCCATTGTCTTGGGGTTTTACTGGACCCTGCCCTCTCTTTCATCCCTCACATACAATCCATCTCTAAATCTTGTCATTTTCATGTAAAAAAAAAAATCTAAATATGTCACTTTTTCTCACAAGACACCTCGCCTTGACTACAACAACTCCCTCCTTGCTGGCCTCCCTATCACCCGTCTGTCTCAACTTCAGTCTGTAATGAATGCCTCTGCGAGATCTACCATACTCATCGCTCTGTGTCTGCAAAACCTCTCTATCCTTGAGAGACTCCTATTGCCTCATCGATGTACGTTTCCCCGCGGCGAACACAGATTCATCAGGGGAATTGTCGGTCGATGAGGCAATAGGAGGCTCTTCAGGACTTACTGACACAGCATACAGCAACAGTTAAATTCGATATCCCTGACTTATACTACACCGCGAGAGTAGTGAGGGTGAGAAATTGGGCGCCTGTCACAGGGCTGTCCCAGAGGGCTACTAGTAGGCCTTTTACATTTTTTTTATTTTTACCCCATACTTCCACTTAGACTGCGGCGCCCTGTATATTAATTGGGATTGATTGTTTTGTGCTTTTTACTTGGACTACCCACACTGCTGTATTTATCGTTAGGAATGCCACTAGCATATGTCACCATTACTTACCACAAAATTGCACCTGATATGAGGACATCACCTATGTTTGATTGCACATGTAGCTCCATTTACTGTATACAGACTCATAATTGGGTATATTGATGACACAGTTCAGTCACCCTTACTCCATTTCTACCAGCATACTAACTACCATAAGCTGCCTGGCACTATTACCTATTAGAGTGGTCCACTGCACTGTAGAATTTACTTTTTATTGCTGCTTGTATCCACACAGCTACCTTACAGTTCACACTTAGGTAATGCAGAGACTATATTACACCTTTACTTGGGGATATCGCTGTCTCCATCAGTATTGGTAGTGTACAGCCATAGACTTTTGGATCTCCCACTTACCTCACAGTCCACCTGTGCAGTGTTCCCCTCACCAGTACCAGCTATTTGGCTTTATCTACCTGGTTACGGTCTCCTATCCTTCTCCTGCCTATTTTGACTTATTTTTTTATCTCAATACACCTCATGCTTTCAATTTGTAACAAATAAAGGGTACGTTTTATTATATTGGTCTCCGACTAGTATCTTTCTTAACATTCTATTTACTTTGGTGCTAATCACCACACTATACTCACACTGTTTCGCTATTGAGGATTCAGTTCCTCCTTACCTCTTACACTAAATGTGTGTGTTGGATTACACCAACGCCCTTTAGTTGTTTCTGCCATACCCTTTAGACTGTAAGTTTGAGAGATTTCATTCTTATTGGGTACTTTAGAGAAAGCACTTTGTTTGCTTGATTTTAAACTCAAAAACAGGGCCTTCCATTCCTTCATAATTTGTCAAGTTTGTTTTTGACTTGTATCTACCCTGTTTAGCGCTACGGAATATGTTGGCGCATTACAAATAAAGGTTATTTAATAATAATAATAATAATAATGATAATAATATTCTAAATCAACCATCACAACCCCATTCCTACCCTATGGACAATCCTGCTTCTCTCTTCATTGCAATAAAACCTGCACAAAATTCACACCTCTCTGAAATCCTACCGTCTCTCCTTGATCCTTATTCTACAAAATGTTACAGCTTGATTTTTTGTGGCCATACTTTCAGCAACACATAAAAAGTTGACACATTTACTTGATGCTTTATTTACAAAACATATCCTGCAAGTTGACCCCTCTTCTATACAACGGAATTAAGATGTGCCACTTTTTATTACATTATAAAGTGCCTCGGATAAAAACAAAAAAATACTTGTAAATTCAAATATAATAATTTGAAGCTTGAAAATGAACTTGACTAAAACATCTTAACATGGTAGATGTCTTAACTGGATTTTCAATATGAAATCTGAAAATATTTTATCCTATCTGTTGTAATATGTGCAATAATGTATGTATGTGAATAATACAGATGTGGAGCAGCAGCAAGGCTGCAAAACATTGAGCCATAAGCAAATGCACATTGTATTACATATCTCCCAACATTTTCAGTGGCCAAAGAGAAACACATTTTTTTGAAAAACCGACTGTTTGTGATCTTTTTCACTAATGATCACAGCAGCTTGCGCAAAGTGTACAAATATTAGAATTTACAATGCTCTACAATACATATACACTCCATTCAGACATACTCCAGGAATCTTGTAGAAAGCAATTGGATAGGAACCATTAAATAAATCCATGCTTAAAAGAGGGATATTTGACCAATAAGGCCCCCATGCTAATGGAGCTGTGTTTTTTGCGGTATATCTTAAAATGGGCTGCATGAATTTGTTTTCCCTACTTTACACGTTTATGTTAATCTTTTCAATCGTAATATTACAGCATTCAGCCCACATCCATAATTCTGCCTTGTCCACAAGAGATTTCAGTGAAGGGAGTACCCGAACCAAGTTTTACGGATGAGAAACAGCTCTAGGAACGAATAGAAAATGAGAACGTCATGGTTATTATAATGAGTGAGAATATATATGTATACACACACACACACACACACATTAGAGCATTTATTCCAAGTCCATGTGGTCTCCAGATATGTATTAGCCCCTTGAGTACTCCGTTCTGTGTTACCCTAAATGTTGTATAATGAAACGGACATAATAATACAATTTCATATGTTTTATAATGGACTGTAAAGTGTCAAATAAAGATGAACTTTCATAATTTTCCATATGTTTTATGGTGCTATACTGTCCCCAACTGCTGCTGTTCACTCAGCAATGGTTTTAAAACCAACAAAACTTTTTGTATTTACGGCACTGCCCTGATTTGCGAATGACCCATAAAGTCTTATTAGCATAGGGTTTTGGTGTGAAGCTAACAGAATAACTCATAAACTTTTGGCAGTGCAAAAATCAGTGGAGAAGTTTGCAGTCATTTTTGGCTCTGGCTTGCTGCAGTCACTCGTAGCAGTTCTCTCACAATGTTTTCAGGGATGAGTTATTAACATACAGCCTTATTAAATTGTGATTTGGTAAATTTAAAAGGGCTCTATTTAAGCACATAGCATATTTTATTTACAGAAGTTTCTAGTTAGTGAAGACTTTGCTTTTGGATAGAAGTTCACTAACCAGAAACTACTGTACAAAAAATATGCTGTGTGCTTAAATAGAGCCCTTTTAAATTTACTGAATAGCAATTTAATAAGGCTGATAGCCAGGGAGATTTACTTTGCTCTTAAAAATGGTGTAATCTGCGATATAGGGAATTTGAATTGGGGCCCAAGATAGGGGAAGTCCATCCAAGATAGCCTTTGGGAGTTGCTATTGGTACACCTATAAAAACAACTAACACCTCTTTTTAATCTCACTGTCAAACCTCAAAACCAACATTAATTACTAAACAGACTTTCAAAACAAGTAGTTATCCTACTAATGTCCTTACAATTTTTTCAGGAAGACTTTGAAAAAAATAGTGTTGCTAAATGTGCTATTCAGAACAGTGGCATTTGGTCAGTAGACATTGAAAAAGTATTGTTAATAGCATAAATGTTAATCCATGTTTAATGTTAGTCATGGCTCCAAATGAACATGAACAATTGCTAGCTGTGCTACAATCATTAGAAAGATAGACAGATCAATACATTTCCCTGTATAATTCTACTATCCTACATATATAAATCATTCCAGGGGGAAAAACATGATAATCTAATGTAAGGAAGATGCTAAATGTAGAAAGTACTGTAATTTACTTTTTGTTTTAATTAGCCAAGAAAATAATTGATTGTATAGTTTAACTTCTAAGTTAACATACACTATCAACCTAAAATGATTCAGTTATAATTCATACTCAGTCCAATCTTCAAAACCTGGCAACTACAGTGTACACCTGCTATTATGCATTACAATGAAATTAAAATATTTCAAGAATTTGGCACATTCACTATTCTTAAACTATGCTGGTAGCTGTAACTGTGACCTGGATGGATGACGGATTCCTGTTTGTAACAAAAATATTGATGCATATGTAACTAGTAGAGGAGCAGCTGGGTTTTCAAGATAAAAATCAAAAACATGGCTTTTTTTTGTATATGCATAGATGGCACTTGTGCAAAAGATGGTAAAATGAAAGAGAAGATAGTGAAGATTGCATACCCCCTCCACTCCCAAAACATATGGAGTGACCTCAATGGGTGAAACACTATTTATTCAGGTGCAATAATACAACTCTTTGTGGCCTGTTCTGCGGTGATAAAACATTCCAAAGAATGCACTCCATGTAATACTTCCAAATATCTATTGTAAGCATATATATTTTTTTTATTTAGTGAAAGTTACGATCAAAATTGATGACTTTTTGAGCTGTTGATGGTGTCATTTAATTTAACAGCTTTTCTTACAGGGGAGAACAATAAAACTGAAATATGTCATGGGTGGGAAAGGAAATATACTTTGGAAACAGTGAGTCCTGACTTCACACTCCACGGAAAATGTATTTTAAAATGATTTGACGAACAATATGTTTGTTCAATGTGAAGTCATATAACACTTTATTTTAAAATTTCAATGGAAACCGTCACCCCCAACAGGAAGTTGGTTTCATCTTACAAACCATAAAAAGTTGTCTATACATTGTACTAGTTTTTTTTCCTCTAAAGTAGATTCCCAAGATGCTTAGCATATTGCGCTGAACATTAACATAAAAGATCAGTAAAAACAATGCTATTTTTCTTCTCAAAATAAGTTAGGGTTGTATTTTTATTATAAATATGCTGTTCATAAAAAGATCTTCTAGTTAGGAAATAGGTGCTAGAACTATGTTCTTTTCCTGGATGCTGGGATTTCCATGCTCTGTTTGTGGCTGTCTGATTTGATAAAAGGCTATAGACATTCTATTGTCTGCTCTAGCTAGTGAGGTGTGGAAGGAAATCTGTCCATGGATAGAGAGTTAACACTATGCCTTGACAAATCAATATTATTACTTGTAACTTGCCTATCATAAATGATGGTACCATGTTTTGTATGTGCCCTCTCAATGTGCCCTCTGTCTCTCTCTGTGCCCCCTCTCTGTCTCTCTGACATTACTAACTGCGCATGCACAACTTCTTTTCAGCGCGCATGCGCAAATATGTATCAACTGCGTGCGCACAACGCACCACACAGATGCTACACACACTTTAATAAATATTATAGTGGATTCAGAAGCCACTCATTTGCATAAAAGTGCACCACAAACAATGTCTGATATCTCTGGAATGGTCCATTTTTGTAAAGGAAAATGGCTAATAGAATGTATAGACAGTTTTTCGTGCTCTTTAAGAATAACCTTAAAAATTTAGTCCCACAACAGAGTCCCTTTAATTTCATTACCCATCTAATCACAAGAAAATAACATTTGAGAATGTCTCCAAAGTTGTAAATATTCAAGAATAAATAGATCCGATGTAATTGGATGAGATTGATATCGACACCACACCCCTTCTTCTCAAAGGCCAGAAAAAGGAAGTTGCATAAATAGATGTAACCACAGCTCTCCAGAAATTTCAACACCCCTCAAACACACACAATTCCCACTTATGTATCTTGAATGTTCCAATGGTCCAGTAGGGGCATCAACCTTTATGACTTGTTTTCCTACTTAATTATGCTTAGTCAAACAAAGTTTTCAAACCTTTTTCCCCCCCTCATTGTACAGTGGTCCTTTAACCTGGACTGGAAGCATGCATCCTCTCTTATGAACCCCCCAAGCATTATTCACAGCTGAACAGAATTCAACAGCGCATAGGCGTCCCGAAAGCTTAATTATTAAAACACAGTGATAGTTCATTACAGAAAGATATTACATACTAGCTAATTGCCCGTCCAAAATGACAGGAATAAAATGTTAAGGCTGGAAATGCTGTACCTTCAGCCCTCATTGCAAGCCACTCCCACTGTGTAATTTATAGGCCTGGCGCTTGAGTGTTACTGTCTTGGGTTGTGTTAGTGCCTTGTGTTAAATGTTAGTGGCTTAGATTAACTGTTACTGGCTTTCGGTAAGTGTTACTGCTTAGGGCTATTTTTTACGTCGTCCGGGCTACTTTTACGCCTTTGGGCTACTTTTACATCCTTGGGCCTAGTTTTCGTCGTTTTGCATTTTTTTCGGCAGCCATTTTTTTTTCTTGCTTAGGCGATTTTCGATTATGAAAAAACTGCAAAAATGCATCAAATTAACTTGCAACCTCACTCACACGCTCCCTGGCGCTCCCACTGTGCTGTGTGTAAGTTAATTTGAGGCATACTTGTTGTTTTTTTCATGTCTTTTCAGTTTCATGGTTCGGTCGTTAAAGTTGTAATTTTGCGAGGCGCACAGTGCTTGTACGGGTTTCGGTCCGAAGTCGTACGTGTAGTAAGTCCCGCAAGAGGAGCAGTGCAATAAGCGCCTTTGGCAACTATATATGTGATTGCAATATGTTACCCACACTGACAACTATATATGTGATTGGAATACAATACAAGTGTATATATGGTCTGTTGCCCAGGCATGAACAAAATGCAATGTCCCAAAAATAATATGATTATACAATTCTCCTTGACTCCTTAGTCAGTGCCTTTCAGTGGAAGAGTGGCAATCCTCCACTGTAAGACAAATGCACAAGCACTAGGTGCTAGAGAAACAGGGAGAGATAGCATTAAAGCAACCCCACTTCAGCCTTGTAGGTTTCACAGAGATTGCTCATAATAACTGCTGAGGGGTTTTATCTTATAATTGCACATAGAAAATCTGTGTGACATCAGAACACTAGACAAGTGCATGCATTGAATTATATTAGAATTAGGAAATTGTCCGTCAAAAATAACAGGAGTAAAATTGTAAGCCTGGCCATGCTGTTTGTCACACAATGCGAGGCTATGGGCCCTCTGAGCACCTTTGGCGCTCATCGAGAGCCGCACGTTGAGCGCCATCGGCGCACATTGGGAGGCGCAACTTTCCTGCTTTGCAATGATCACCTTCGGTGCTCCTGTCGAGCCCCACGATGAGTGCCTTTGGCGCTCATCAGATGGCTCGCAATGAGCACCTTTGGCGCTCATTGCAAGCCTCTTACCCGGTGTACTTTATAGGCGTCGCGCTTGAGTGTTACTGTCTTGGGTTGTGTTACTGCCTTGGGTTAAGTGTTACTGGCTTGTGTTAAATGTTAGTAGCTTGGATTAAGTGTTACTGCTTAGGGCTCATTTTTACTTCCTACGGGCTAGTTTTACGCCTTGTTTTCGTTGTGTTGTGTTTTTTCGGCAGCTTTTTTTTTCTTGCTTAGCTGATTTTAGATTGTGAAAAAATGGCAAATATGCCTCTAATTAACTTGCAACCTCACTCACACGCTCCCTGGCTCTCCCACTGTGCTGTGTGTAAGTTAATTTGAGGCATATTTTTTTTTTTTTTCAGGTCTTTCCAGTTCTGTGGTTCGGTCGTTAAAGTCGGATTTTTGCAAGGCGCACAGTGCATGCACGGGTTTCGGTCCCAAGTCGTACGAGTCACAAGTCAGCGCTCATTGCAGCCTAAGCTCTGGGAGCCTCACAGTGGCATGGCACGCAGTTGCGGCCCTATGGGCCACAACGTTAGCAACGTTCTTGGCGCGGGCGACAACTGCTTGCCTTGCTTTGCAAGGCTCGTGGTCGACAGCTCGCCATGACCAACGTTCTTGGTCCACAACTATATATATATGATAACATTGGACTAATGCCATTACCTATGTTAATGCAAAATTCATTAAAAGTTTAATGGGCTGCATATTAAGTTAGAAAGTAGACATGTAATTTTCATTAAAATTAATTTTTTTTACAAGTGGACCCCGGATTACAGACAAGATACGTTCCTGAGAATGTCTTTAGATCTAATTTGTATGTAACGCGGATGCCTGAATAATAATAACTACAACAACACTCATAAGGCTCAGTTTTATTAGTAATAATATTGTGCACGCAAATAAATTTTCCAACTTATAAAGTTCATTAATGAATATTCAGTTTCTACACTTTGAATACAGACGGTCCCCAGGTTAAGGATGAGACCCGCTCCCGAGAACATTCTTAAGTTGGATTTGTATGCAAGTCGGATCCCTGATAAATAATAATGGTGTACTGGCTCATATGTGGTATTAATAATACTATGTAATAATAATAATAATAATACCCCTGGACTGTAATAATATGTTACAGAAACTATTGCGCTCTTTTAATTCAAACAGAACATAAAAAAACTCATACAAAAAGCCTTGGGAGTCTGTTCTTAAGTATGGGTCGTCTGTAACCCGGGGACCTCCTGTACGTACATAATATACATTATAGTTATACACATTTTTAGTGGGCTTGGACTTTTTTGTTATGACAATTATTGTGTTTAAAGTATTACAAAAGTTTAATTCTACCTCCTATTTCAGTGGGGAGGTCTGATCTGTGTACTTATGTTTAATGTATAACTCGTATTGATAGTATCCTGTTTATACAGTATAATAGAATATCATTCTGCTTTATCAGCTTACCTTATTGCCCCTTTAAAAGAAGATGCTTCTAGAAAGTAATATACTGTATGCCGCAGGACTATAATTGATTTAATAGAACACCTTTTAAAGGAGTAACGCAAATAGCAGAGGAAAACCCACACTTAAGCTATATGTATTATTACTGTATGTGTCACAATTGTAGAAACCTCTCCTTATATCTTAGCTTCTCACCTAAAGCCATGTTTTATTGTCCTGCTATTAGCTCTTAATATCTTAATTACCGTATATAATCATTTCCCTCAATAAGTCCCAGTTTCAGTCTCTCACTCATTCTCTAAAGTCTTTGGGCCCTATTTTATTAGAAGCCAGTAGGTGACTCTACCCCGCAATTTTGGTAACTTTCTCTAAATGTCTAGATGTATTCTATTGACTCAAGCTCGCAACTATAACTCTTGAGTCTTGGGATCAATATTACTCAGAAATAACAGCTAAACATAATATTTCTTATTGCATATTTATAGGTTTGAGACTGTTGTACAATGTATTTCCATTCCTTCCCATGCTTTTAAAGTATATTATTACATGTTTAATTGCGGTTAAGGCTCTAATAAGTGTTTGTGTCCTATTTAGTACTCGTAATATTTTTGACAGAAACGTGGTACTTTTTCTAGTTGCGGGTCAGATTTAATTTGCGATCCAGTGCTAAGGGTCTAATAGAATATTGATTTTGTGTAACTTAAATTATTTAGCACTCATATTATTTGAGCTGTGCTAAAACCAGTGGAGATCTGAGGCCGGTTTTGCGTCTTTGGCTGGTCGGTAGTGATTGTGGGCACAGAACTCATAATCAGAGTGCGAGCTAATAGGGTGTACGGACACTTAATCCCGCGACATTTAATTCTGCAACATTTAATCCCGCGACAGTTAATGCCTGACACTTAATCCCGCGACAGATAATCCCATTGACACTTAATCCCCCGATACTTCATCCCGCTGCAAAAAAACGAAAAAAAAAAACCCACAGAGGTATATTATCAAATATCCTTGATCAGATACAACAGGAAATTCTGCCTTTTCCTAATCATCCTAGTACCTACCTGTGCTATGACTTTTTTAATGCTGTAAAGCCCTTTTGGGTAAAAATCATATATAAATGTAAATTTAAAAAATAAAAAAAATAAAACATATTAATAAAGACCATATTTATTTTATTTTAATGCCTTTTACAGCTTTTTAGTTATGTGCTATTGGTTATTCATACAAATCTTTCTAACATTTTGGGGGGAAAAAATGATTCAGCACTGAGAATGCAGAGAAATGTGTTGTAACACTCAAGAAATAGGTCACTGGATAGGCTTTTACATGTGTTTAATTACCCTACTCTGAAACTATGCACACTTAACAGTGTATATTTCTTTTTTGACCCCATAAACATGTGTCTCATATTAGCACCTGCATACCTTAGTTATTAAATAAAAAACAGATTTATTTTTGACCTGTTGTACAGTACTCTGGTATACAACCAAGAATGTATTCAGTAAGATTATGGCTCCCCTTATCAGATGTGTGTGTGGTATGAGATAATAAATGTAATGTGCAGTTCCCCTGGCAATCGTTCAGTTCCCAGGCGTTAGGTCACATTCTTCATCACGCTGTTTCTCAAAGCAGACAGCACACGTTTAGTGATTAAATGGAAGACGCCCCGTGTTTTTACCTCAGAGACAAACCGTATTCAGGCCTAATCGTGGCTGCTATGAGCTCATGCAGTAATCAGTTGACAGAGCTCTATATAGCCATTTCATGCCAAATCATAAACAAAAATAATATACTGTACATTATGTTTATATTAGTAAGACTTAACATGTGGGATTTTGAATGAAATGTTACAGACACCCATTAATTCTTCAAGCAACCAGGTGCAAAGTTACACAAGAGATGAAATCACCTTAGCAGATCTATACAAACTACCTAAAAGGCTGAATATACTCCTACAGATAAAATAAGCTTCTTTGTTAGCTACATATAGGTATGTATCAAATAAGATCTTAAAAACTGTCTGTACATTGTACTAACCATTTTTATCTACAGGAATTCATCCCAGAGATATTCAGCAATGTTTGTGTGGTTCCATTGTGCAGTTTAATACACAAATGAGTAGGTCAGAGTGCTTGGTAAGCATGGGGAAGGGACTCTAATGGCATGATAACTCTGCAGCACATTGTTTGACACCACAAAGGAGCAGAGTGCGTTTCTAATTAGCATCCAAGTAGCTCATTACTGTTTGAAAGTCGCCAATTTACATAATACAGCCAGTGCTGTAGATTGGCAAAGATTTCTCAGCTGCCCCTCTCTCCCCTAACCCTGCTATTGACACATTACAAATGTATTCTAACATGAATGATTTTATAAATTAGTCCAGCAAAGTACAATATTCAGAATATGTGTATGTAATTTACTATCTATACAGTGTATAGATGATAGTGACTATGTAGATATAATTCTATGTGGTAGATAGAAGATAGTGACCATGTAGATATAACTGTATATGGTACATAGAAGATAGTGAATATGTTGATATAACTCTATATGGTATATAGAAGATAATAACTATGTACATATAATTGTATTATGTTAGTTAGAAGATAGTGACTAGGTATACTTGTATATGGTAGATAAAGGATAGTTACTATGAAGATATATTTCTATATGGTAGATAGAAGATAGTCACTATGTAAATATAATTGAATTTGGTAGATAGAAGATAGTTACTACGAAGATATAATTGTATATGGTAGATAGAAGATAGTGACTATAAAGATATAATTATATATGGTAGATAGAAGATAGTGACTAGGTATAACTGTATATGGTAGATAGAAGATAGGGACTATATAGATATATCGTATATACTCGAGTATAAGCCGAGTTTTTCAGCCCTTTTTTAAAGACTAAAAACGCCCCCCTCGGCTTATACTCGAGTCACTCTCCCCTCCATGTCTCTCTAACCCCCCCCATGTCTCTCTAACCCCTGTTTCTCTTTCCCCCCTCCTCATCCTCAACTCCCCCTCCTCATTCTAAACCCCCCTCCTCATTCTAAACCCCCCTCCTCATTCTAAACCCCCCTCCTCATTCTAAACCCCCCTAAATACCTCCCCCTCTCCCTTTCCCCTCACTTACCTGCTTCTGCTCTGGCCTCCGCTCCTTCTTGACCTTGGGGCATGTTACGTCACGTCATTAGCATATACCGGGTGCCGGCACCCGGTATATGCTAATGACGTGGTGCGCATTTGACGTCACATGCGCGCCGGTTCAAGAAGGAGCGGAGGTCGGAGCAGAAGCAGGTAAGTGAGGGGAAAGGGAGAGAGGGGTTTAGAATGAGGAGGGGGGTTTAGGTTGAGGAGGGAGGTTGAGGAGGGGGGTTGAGGTTGAGGAGGGGGTTGAGGATGGGGGGTTGAGGAGGGAGGATGAGGATGGGGGGGTTGAGGAGGGAGGTTGAGAGGGGGTTGAGAAGGGAGGTTGAGGATGGGGGGTTGAGGATGGTGGGGTTGAGGATGGGGGGGAGGTTGAGGATGAGGAGGGAGGTTGAGGAGGGGGGGGAGGTTGAGGATGAGGAGGGAGGTTGAGGAGGGGGGTTGAGGATGGGGGGGTTGAGGATGGGGGGGTTGAGGATGGGGAGGTTGAGGATGGGGAGGTTGAGGGGGGGGTTGAGGGAAGGGGTTGAGGAGGGAGGTTGAGGATGAGGAGGGGGTTGAGGATGAGGAGGGGGTTGAGGATGGGGGGGTTGAGGAGGGGGTTGAGGATGGGGGGGTTGAGGAGGGGGTTGAGGATGGGGGGGTTGAGGAGGGAGGATGGGGGGTTGAGGAGGGAGGTTGAGGGGGGGTTGAGGAGGGGGGTTGAGGTTGGGGGGGTTAAGGATGAGGATGGGGATTGAGGTTGGGGGGGGGGTTAAGGATGAGGATGGGGGGGTTGAGGATGGGGGGGTTGAGTGGGGGTTGAGGAGGGAGGTTGAGGAGGGGGGTTGTGGAGGAGGGGGTTGTGGATGCGGGGTTGTGGATGCGGGGGTTGAGGAGGGAGGATGAGGATGGGGGGTTGAGGAGGGGGGTTGTGGAGGAGGGGGTTGAGGAGGGGGTTGAGGAGGGAGGATGAGGATGGGAGGATGAGGAGGGAGGTTGAGGAGGGGGTTCAGGAGAGGGTTGAGGAGGGGGTTGAGGAGGGGGTTGAGGAGGGGGGATGAGGATGGGGGGTTGAGGAGGGGGGTTGTGGAGGAGGGGGGTTGTGGAGGCGGGGATTGAGGAGGGGGTTGAGGAGGGAGGATGAGGATGGGAGGATGAGGAGGGAGGTTGAGGAGGGGGTTGAGGAGAGGGTTGAGGAGGGGGTTGAGGAGGGGGTTGAGGAGGGGGTTGAGGATGAGGAGGGAGGTTGAGGATGAGGAGGGAGGTTGAGGATGGGGGGTTGAGGATGAGGAGGGGGTTGAGGATGGGGGGGTTGAGGAGGGAGGATGGGAAGGGGTTGAGGAGGGAGGTTGAGGGGGGGTTGAGGAGGGGGGTTGAGGTTGGGGGGGTTAAAGATAAGGAGGGAGGTTGAGGATGGGGGGTTGAGGATGGGGGGGTTGAGGATGGGGGGGTTGAGGGGGGGGTTGAGGGGGGGGGGAGTTGAGGAAGGAGGTTGAGGAAGGAGGATGAGGAGGGAGGATGAGGAGGGAGGATGAGGAGGGAGAATGAGGAGGGAGAATGAGGAGGGCGAATGAGTAGGGGGTTGAGGTTGAGGAGGGGTTGAGGTTGAGGAGGGGGTTGAGGATGAGGAGGGAGGTTGAGGATGAGGAGGGGGGTTGAGGATGAGGAGGGGGGTTGAGGTTGAGGAGGGGGTTGAGGAGGGGGGTTGAGGTTAGGGGGTTGAGGATGAGGGCGTTGAGGATGAGGGGGTTGAGGATGAGGGGGTTGAGGATGAAGGGGTTGAGGAGGGAAGTTGAGGATGAGGAGTGGGATGGAGGAGGGAGGTTGAGAATGAGGAGGGTGATAAGGGGGGAAGGACACAGGGAAAGGAGAGGGGGGAAGAGACACAGGGAAGGGAGAGGGGAGAAGAGAAACAGGGGAGAGAGAGGGGGGACACAGAGGGCACAAGAGGGACACAGGGGGCAGCACATTTCCCACCCTCGGCTTATACTCGAGTCACTCATTTTACCCAGTATTTTGTGGTAAAATAGGTGCCTCGGCTTATACTCGGGTCGGCTTATACTCAAGTATATACAGTAATTTTATATGCTGGATAGAAGATAGTTACTATGAAGATATAATTGTATATGGTAGATAGAAGATAGTTACTATGAAGATATAATTGTATATGGTAGATAGAAGATAGTGACTAGGTATACTTGCATATGGTAGATAGAAGATAGTTATTAGGTATAATTGTACATGGTAGATAGAAGATATGGACTATATAGATATAATTATATATGGTAGATAGAAGATAGTTACTATGAAGATATAATTGTATATGGTAGATAGAAGATAGTTACTATGAAGATATAATTGTACAGTGGATATAAAAAGTCTACACACCCCTTTTAAAATGTCACGTTTCTGTGCTGTAAAAAAATGATAAAGATAAATAATTTCAGAACTTTTTCCACCTTTAATCTGACCTATAAACTGTACAACTCAATTGAAAAACAAATTGAAATCTTTTAGGTAGAGGCAAGAAAAAATATAAAAATAAAATAATATGGTTGCATAAGTAGGCACACCCTTAAACTAATACTTTGTTGAAGCACCTTTTGATTTTATTACAGCACTCAGTCTTTTTGGGTATGAGTCTATCAGCATGGCACATTTTAACTTGGCAAGATTTGCTCACTCTTCTTTGCAAAAACACTTCAAATCTGTCAGATTGCGAGGGCATCTCCTGTGCACAGCCCTCTTCAGATCACCCCACAGATTTTCAATTGGATTAAGGTCTGGGCTCTGGCTGGGCCATTCCAAAACTTTAAATTTCTTCTGGTGAAGCCATTCCTTTGTTGATTTGGATGTATGCTTTGGGTCGTTGTCATGCTGAAAGGTGAAGTTCCTCTTCATGTTCAGCTTTCTAGCAGAAGCCTGAAGGTTTTGTGCCAATATTGACTGGTATTTGGAACTGTTCATAATTCCCTCTATCTTAACCAAGGCCCCTGGCTTGATTGTTGTCACATGTACCACACAGCCAGTACTTGCCAGATATTCCTGCATCTCCTTTAATGTTGCTGTAGGCCTCATGGTAGCATCCCAGACCAGTTTTCTTCTCGTCTTTTCATCAATTTTGGAGGGAGCTCCAGTTATTAGTAATGTCACTGTTGTGCCATATTTTCTCCACTTGATGATGACTGTCTTCACTGTGTTCCATGGTATATCTAATGCCTTGGAAATTCTTTTGTACCCTTCTCCTGACTGATTCCTTTTAACAATAAGAACCCTCTGATGCTTTGGAAGCTCTCTGTGGATCATGGCTTTTGCTGTGGGATGTGACGAATACATTTTTAGGAAAGACCAACTAGAGCAGCTGAACTTGGGGTTAATCAGAGGCACTTTAAATGATGGCAGGTAGTGATGTCGCAAACATCAAATTTTTGGTTCGCGAACAGGGGACGCAAAGTTCCAGCAAATGTTCGCGAACGAGCGAACCTGGCGAACCGCCATAGACTTCAGTGGGCAGGCGAATTTCAAAACCCACAGGGACTCTTTCTGGCCAGAACAGTGATGGGAAAGTTTTTTGCTCATTCTGCCGGATTGATCTCAAGGCAGAGTAGGCGGCTGCCTAGCGACACCTGCTTGTAAGGGGCACTAATTAATCTGTTAATGTACTCGTATAGGCTTTTGTGGTTTACATAGAGCTCCAAGCAGGAAGTATTGAGTAATTTTGGGGAGATGTAACAAAATATCTCTCAAATTGCCTATCTTTTATCTACCATATACAATTATATATTATATATATTAAAAAAAATATGCTAAATATCTCAGTAATGACTGTCTTAGAAACAAATGTCTAGTGAAATGTGCAAACCCAATTTTCATGCTTTTCAAGAATAACTTAAAAGGGGCATTATAAGAGCACTATACGATTTCTATAAAAATAAAAAAAAATTGGAGCAAAAACGTTCCAGCTAATTACTACAGCATGTGTAGCCTGAAAGCAGAGTGGTTACAGTTTATGATTACGAAAAGTCTGTTAATCCGTGAGTATTAAAAAGGTTGTCTCAGGACTCTTTACTGGATATCATATAAAAAGTTGAAGATTTGCATAAAAATACAATAGGACCGTAACTACAAATATTTTGGTGTATTGCAAGGGCTAAAAACAGAAGAGATGCTTTCATATCTGTTTCCGGTTTCTCATAGGTACAAATGTCTCAGAGACCTAATGCAGTTTATGTGTTATATTAGTGATTACTGTAGCCAAGTATTGAAGCCTGAGGAGGTATTAGAATTCAAAGTGAAGTTCCAACTAAACACAAGTTGCTCTTTCTTTCGTGAAAGGGTTTACTTATAATAGATTAAAAATAGATGTAAAATGTTTAGTACTTGGCATTTATGGTTATGAGACTGCTGTATATTAGGGGACGTGAGCTTCTGAAAAACACAGACCATTAATGTAACTGAAACCTCAGCTAGAGCTTGATTGGCTATTTAACTTACTCTTGAACTTTTGGCTCAATCAGTTGAACATTATTAGAATCAGGGATAAAAATAAACTTTAAATGGCAGCTACCACTGTCCACAAGCATGGATGAACAATTCTCAAGTTAGTCAAGGTTCATAACATTTACAAAAAAACAAGTCAGAGGTGCTCATCAGAGAACGAACCAACCTTAACAGGTTAGTTCTATGGCCATGATAAGCCCCTCTGAGAGCAACCTCTTTTAGCTCACTTGTGCCCTTTACAGGGAGAAATATCCTGTAGTATATCAGTCTGGTCCCACTAAAACGAGTGACCCAGCCCCGAAATACCAGGCAATTCGACCCAGAACAGGAGAAACCGCAAACCCCAGACGCGTTTCGGCATTTATGGGCCTCATCAGTGAGGTGCAGCTGAACTCCCTAAGGCACAGTGAGCAAGGGGTCCACGTCTAGAGACCCCTTCTACCATTAGGGAGACTAAACCCTAAGGGTAATTGGCATAAACAAAAAAAGTCAGAGGTGCTCATCAGAGAAGGAACCAACCTTAATAGGTTAGTTCTATGGCCATGATAAGCCACTCTGAGAGCAACCTCTTTTAGCTCACTTGTGCCCTTCACAGGGACTAAACCCTATTGGTAATTTGCGTAAAGGCCCAGCATCAGAGTCTTTTCTAGAGAATCCTGCCGTCTCTTGATATGGCCAAAATATTTCAGCTTTAGCCTCATGAACATAACTTCTAGTGAACAGTTTGTCTTGATTTCCTGTAGTACTGATTTATTGGACCTTCTTGCAGTCCAAGGGACTCTAAGCAGTCTTCTCCAACACCACAATTGAAAAGGTGTCAATTCTACAGCGCTCAGATTTTTTTATAGTCCAGCTGAGATTTGCCATGATCTTTGTCTTTTTAACTTTGCACTATCTTCTTGTACCCTCATCAATAAGTCCTTTAGTTCCTCCTCACTTTCAGCCATCATCGGCGTAAATGAGGTTGTTGATATTCCTTCCAGCAATATTGATTCCGGCTTTGGATTCATCCAGTCCAGCCTTTCGCATTATGTCTTGTACATATAAGCTGAATAAATAAGGTGACAATATACAACCTTGTCGCACTCATTTTCCTATCTTGAACCATTCTGTTGTCCCATGTTCGGTTCTGACCGTGGCTTCTTGGTCCACATACAGATTCTTTAGGAGGAGGATGAGATGATCTGGTTTTCCCATCTCTTTAAGAACCTGCCACATTTTGTTGTGATCCACACAGTCAAAGGCTTTAGAATAGTCTATGAAGCAGAATTAAATGTTTTTCTGGAACTCTCTTGCTTTCTTTATTATCCATCGGACATTGGCAATTTGATCTCTTGCGCCTCTTCCTCTGTGGAACCCGGCTTGCACATCTGGTAGTTCCTGGTCCATATGAGTCGAGCTTGTAGAATCTTAGCATCACCTTGCTGGCATGTGAAATGAGTGCATTTGTTCGATAATTGGAGCACTCTTTGGCACTGCCTTTTTTGAGACTGAGATGTAGACTGACCTTCTCCAGTCTATTGGTCATTGTTGAGTTTTCCAAATGTGTTCGCATAAGGCAAGTAATACTTTCACAGCATCATCCTGTAGAATTTTGAATAGTTCAATTAGGATTTCATCACCTCCTGCAGCCTAATTATCAGCAATACATCATTGGGCCCATCTCACTTCTCTCTCCAAGATGTCATTGGACAAATTATTGAGGTCATCACTGCTGTTAAGATCTTCCCTGTATAGATCTTCGTGTATTCCTGCCACCTTTTCTTTATCTGATCTTCTTCTGTTAAGTCCCTACCATTTTAGTCTTTTTTCACACCCACTTTGGCATGAAAGGTGCCTTTTAGGTTCCCAATTTTCTTGAAGCAATCTCTTGATTTACCCATTCGGTTATCTTCTTCAATCTCTTTACATCGCTCATTGTAGAATGTCTTCTTGTCTCTTCTTGCTATCCTCTGAAATTCAGTTGGACAAATCTTTTCTTATCTCCACTACCTTTCGCTTTCCTTTTTTCCTGGGCTACTTTCAAAGCCTCCTCAGACAGACAGTTTTACTTTTACTTCTTTTAGGGGAATTCTTTGTTGCTGTTTCCTGGATAACGTTGCAAACTTCGGTCCAAAGTTCTTCAGGCATTCTATCTTCCATGTCTAGTCCCTTAAATCTATTTGTTACTTTCACTGCATATTTACAAGGGATATTATTTATTTTGTATTGACTTGGTCTGATGTTTTTCCCTCTTTTCTTCAGTTTCATTTTCAACTTTGCAATAAGAAGCTCATGGTCTGAGCCACAGTCCACTCCAGGTCTTGTTGTTGCGGACTGAATAGAGCTGCTCCATCTTTGGCTGCAAAGTATATAGTCAATCTGATTTCTATGTTGTCCATCTGGTGATGTGCATGTGTAGAATCGTCTCAGAGGCTTTTGGAAGAGGGTGTTACGATCAGGGAATTATCTTGACAGAATTCTACTAATTTCTGACCTGCTTCATGTTGAAGTCCAAGGCCAAACTTGCCAGTTATTCCAGGTGTCTTTTGGTTCCCTACCTAAGCATTCCAATCTCCTATGATGATAGTAACATCTTTTCTTAGTGTTATATCTATGACGTACTGAATGTCTTTGTAGAACTGGAGAACTTCAGCCTTTTCAGAATCCGTGGTTGGAGTATAGACTTGGATCACTGTGATGTTAAATGGCTTGCCTTGAATTTATATTGAAATCATCCTGTCATTCATTGGGTTGTAACCAAGCACTGCTTTGGCCACTCTTTGATTGACAAAGATGGCTACCCATTTCTTCTGTGGGATTCTTGACCACAGTAGAAGATCTGATGTGAAATGTGCCATTCCAGTCCATTTAAGTTCACCAATTCCCAGGATATCAAAGTTTAACCTTGTCATTTCATTCTTGACCACATCTAGTTTGCCTTGGTTCATAGTTCTAACATTCCAGGTTCCTATTCTAAATTGATCTTTGCAGCAGCGGACTTTCCTTTCCCCTTCAGACACATCCGCAGCTGGGTGTCCTTTCTGCTTTGGCCCAACCACTTCATTAGATCTGGTGTTACTTTTACTTGCCCTCTGATCTTCCTCAGTAATATGGTAGGCACCTTCTGACCGGAGGGGCTCATTTCAGGTGCCATGTCGTTATGTCTCCGGTTGTGCCTGTCCATAAAGTTTTCTTAGCAAAGATACTGGAGTGGGTTTCCAGTTCCTTCTCTAGTGGACCTCAATTTGTCTGACCTCTCTGCCATGACCTGCCCATCTTGGCTTACCCTACATGGTATAGATCACAGCTTCATCAAAGTACACATCTTAACATCTAGTAAAATGATGTCTATAATACAAAAAACAAGTGTAATTTTATTTTATACAGCCCCACTCATATTATAGAGAACATGATAAATCTTGGCAAGATATGTTTCCATTACAGAATATTTAAAAAAGTGCACAAAGAACATTTAAGGCTTTACTGCCCATTTAATACACAGAATCACTTTAGTGTACTGCTTATTTTATATCAGTGTTTTTTAAGTACATTAGGTGGGAAAGGATTAGCGTATTTTATATGCACAGTATAATGTTGTCATTTAAGAATGGACAGTTTATTGGATTTAGGGCTAAATAATAATTTGAAGAGATATAAAAGATCTGCAGACTTTATTATGGGTGTGTGAATATTCTATTACTTGATTTAATAATTATAGATGAGATAATTGTGACATTAGACTATGCTGTAATGCAGAAACTTAACCAACTTTTTATTATTTGGCTACAGACCCTTAAGTTATCTTTTCTAGCTTGATTTCCAAAGGAATCACACAATGTTGAACAAAAATAAGTCAAATTTGTGTTTTGAATAAACCTGCTTGCCATATTTCTCCCCAAAGGAGCTTACATATTCAGCCTATATTGTTTGTATTAATAGTAAAACATCTCTCTGATTCACATGAGATTAATATGAAAAAAAGAAAATCGCAGTATTGCAGAAGGTAATATTAAAATAAAACCAGCAATCTACATATGAGAAGCTGAAACATTAATGAACTGTTGCAATACAAGTATAGGTTAAATACGAAACTACATTTTCTAAAATAATGTATTTCTTCATAAGTACTGCTTCTAATTAGATTGATGGCAGCAAATCGGCAGCTACCTGTAAGTTTGATTCACACCATTTTCAAGGTTTTACAGATGAAAGGAGCTCCAACTTGAAGACAAATAAAAAACAACTATTATCTAACAAAATAAAATCATCATTCTTTTAATTACAAAAAAAAAAGAAGAAAACTTACATAGAAACATAGATGCAATAGCAGATAAGAACCATAGACATATCTTGTCTGCCTATGCTATCCACCTAAAAAGCTATGTTTATCCAAGACATGCTTGAATTCCTTCTCTCTGCTACTTTTGCTGGAAGTGTATTGCCATTTCACCCTGGGATTTTATATTGATCTTTATAGCTTATAAACTACCTTTAATATATACTACCATTCACAAAGGCTGCCAAACCTTGAGGAGAGACATCCTGCTGAGAGATGCCTGCACATCACCAACAGCGTCATCAAGTGTCTGCCCGAAGTGTCATTTACAGATGCACAGCTCCCGGTCAACTAATCAAAGACATGTCATTGAGAACGATGGACAAAGACACTACCTTCAATGTAGCCCTGGGCAAAATATTCATATCATGCTTTATTTTTATCCGCTTAATGTAACTAGTTAGGCTGCACAAAACATAGCAAGCCTGGTGATTGTGCTTCCAAGGATCAACTCTTTTGCTACAGTTTCACGTTACTCACATTTCACACACATTTTTTTCTCAGCTATTCTCGTGCTTCATTATATACCCTTTTAAGATTTTTCACTTTCTTATTGTCACAAGCAAGATGTGAAGAGGTTAAAACACTGCTGTAGCTGGGCAGTTAAGGGGTTAAACATTCATCTCCACTGAATTCTGTGAATAATGAAGGTAAGAGTATCAGAAAATATCTGGTATTCTAAAATATGCAAATGTATTCGAGCCAGACATGACGTGTATGATTTGTGGTTGTCGCATAGGTTTTATAGGAAAGAAAAGTGAGAAATGTGTAAGACTCTGTTATAATCCATGTTTTATTTTAATGCTAATCAGTTGTAATACATATCCTTGTATATTCATTTCTAATCCTATTAATATACAACATAAAAAATATTATTTCATTAAGAATTTATAATTGTTGAAGAGATTTTTTTTTTGTATTTCAAGAGAGGAGCATGAGTGAGAGGGATAGATAGAGGCCAAACCGGGGTTTTGGGTAACTTTTACAGTTTATGGAAAGCAAAGGCTCTCATAGATGAATCTATCTTAAATTATCTTGGTGGTAGAAACACAGTACTATAGATTTTGAGGTGTAAGTGAATATTAGTAAAGTTTTACAGTCATTATAGAGGACTGATCGTTTGCATAAGCTGTTTTGTACTTAACTCCACCTTTGACATTACCCGTAGGGTCTGCACCTTTGGCACACCCATAGGGTCTACACCCATAGGGTCTACACCTTTGGCACACCCATAGGGTCTGCACCTTTGGCACACCCATAGGGTCTGCACCTTTGGCACACCCATAGGGTCTGCACCTTTGGCACACCCATAGGGTCTGCACCTTTGGCACACCCATAGGGTCTGCACCTTTGGCACACCCATAGGGTCTGCACCTTTGGCACACCCATAGGGTCTGCCCCTTTGGCACACCCATAGGGTCTGCACCTTTGGCACACCCATAGGGTCTCCATAATACTTATCTATCGTCAGTTTATATTTCCGTTTCTTTCTGCTTTCACACAAGCAGCGTATTGACATCACAAGTGCCCATGTGCAGGACCCTTGTGGGCCCCAGTTGCATACATTTAAACCTGCCAGTTGGCTCACTGAAGATTAAAAGTACACTAATACTTATTTTATATCTTCATATAAAGATGACATTGATTTGGGGCCTAATATGTCCACATACATATGGAACATATATCTTATTTGTAAATATGGGATTCTAAGGATCCTATAAATGTACCAATGTCATACCCAGTTCATAAAGTATAAAAACAAACAAACTTTGATTTACTAACATATTCTATGCGGCAGTGGGCTCCAACATTCTTAAAGCCTTCATCAAGGATTTTCTTTTTAACTGGAGTAGAAAGAGGACCATGATTCTGACTTTGTACTAATGAAAGCTGCATATCATCATTCAGACAAACACAGGATGTTTATAGAATGAAAGGTTGTATCCACCACCGCCATGTTGTTCAAAAAGTAAATCTTAATTAACTGTAGATCTCATAGTGATCCTCGCTGGCTATGGAACTGTTGGTACTAATTGATAGAAAGTAATGCACATTTAGGTTCTGCAACATGAATGGGCAGGGCAATTGAGATCATGCTAGTAGTTCCTCTTAAGATGACTACCAAACAGTAGTCTGGACAGTATAGCATGTTGTAAGTACTAAATTAAACAACGTTTAACAAATAGTTGTTAAAGAACCGCCCATGTAAAAACAAAGGATGTTGTAACATATTGCAAGATAAATAGCATTGCAATATACTTAATAAAACCTGAACTGTAAACTTGGGTGGCAGATTCCAAGTTGTCTGGAGAGTGGGGAAGAGATGGATTGAAAAATCCCATTCTGTCTATCACAAAAAGTCCTTGGCCTCCAAGTACCATATACATTTTTTATCATCAAATACAGTAAAATTATATTAGTATGGATTTTTTTT
The DNA here is from genome assembly GCA_027410445.1 of Discoglossus pictus. NCBI lineage: Eukaryota > Metazoa > Chordata > Amphibia > Anura > Alytidae > Discoglossus > Discoglossus pictus. The sequence goes on from CM050163.1 coordinate 231,664,991, forward strand.
CAGGGACTTAATCCATTAAATATGCATTTAAGACAATAACCCTGTTCTGCTCTATATTAATGATAATTCACATAACCTGACCACGGATAATTATTAAATAGTTGATGAAAACGCTGAAATAGCCTGGAAGAATAGGGATTAAGTCTGTATCTTCATATTAGCTAAACATTGACCATTACATATTCCAAATGGTGCTGTAGAAGCTCGCACAGCTGTTCGTTATGAGGTGGAAAAGAGGAAATCATTAAAGAAAAGAACTTGCAGCCACTTGACTTCCACACCAAAATAAAAGAAACAAGTGGTAGAGATCACGGAGGCGATTTTTATGCCAGCGAGGGTTCTGCCAAGACGTAGCTTTCCATGTAATGTAAGAGAGTGTTTAGCTGGAACGCAATTGACAGCTTTCCAGATCTCCTCTCCTGGGTCCCTGTGTTTACAATTCCAGTAGCAAGAATTTACATAATTGCAATTTCACTTTGAGAAAATGGTAGCGCTTCTTTCGTGCCTTCCCTCTCAAACAGCTGCTTCTTCTAGCCGAAACCTCTGCTAATTATTTAAAACATGTAGGGGAAATATTTAAAAGCATATTTGATATCCCTTTAATATTTGAAGAAAAAGAAAGGATTTATCATGGTTCTGGAACACGGAACGTTTTTTTTTTTCTCCAACGTCAAGAACCACACATGTAAAAGATTTGTGAAGCCAACACAGCTGTGAGGTCCATCGACACCATTTAGGCTTTTGCATTATATATATTTTTTTTAAACAATGTCGAAAACCCAATGAATGAAACCATAATAAGACATTTACAGTTGATTCAATAAAAATAAGTTATGAATCTTAAAAAGTCTTTCTGGTGATGATATTAGATATACAGTTGTGGCAGCAGTCATATTCGGTTTGGCTGGCAAAGAATAATGTATATAGGGGTGTTGGAATATATGTGCCTGTGGTTGATTATCTAGGGAGCGATTAACACTTTCCTTGCAAAACACAGCAAATAAAACGATCCATGTCTTGCATATCTTATTAAGGGAATCCAAACACATCCAACCAATATTACAGCACAGATTGCTAAAACCTTAAATATCCATTCTGAGCGGTTGATTATAACTTTGCACTATCAGTATTCAGTGCGGGTTAAATCAACTATGTGATTAAACATAAAGCAAATATGATGTATATATTCCAGAGAAATGTATCTAAATACTTTTCTTGAAAATCATTATTTTCCCACCACGGCTACTAAAACAACCTCCCACTTATTGCAATTTTCAATCCTGCATTATTGCAAACGCACCCACCTCACTAATTATCCATGCTACTCCTTTGCAAGACACTACACAACAGACTCCCTATGTCCTCTAAGATCACATTTGAATAAAGCCCAAGTATCATTTCCAAATGTTTTTAAACTGCCATTTGTCTCCTTTATCATTACCTCTGCCCATGTTCACATACAGAACTATCATCATGCATGAAATGTTTTGCCTTCTATAGACTTTGAGGCCAACTGATTGATTCATACTTCAGGGAAGAGTAAAGAGTAGAAAGGGTTAGAGAGGTGCATGAAAGAGTGGGGTAGTGGGAGGGACTAGAGTGGGTTTAGAGTGGGTTTAGACAGAGTAGGTTTGATTAAAGAGGGACAAAATAACAGTAAACAGGTAGATACAAGACAGTAGATGTGGCAGGATAGGGAAGAATAGATTCAGGTAGAAAAGATAGGGCCTACTAGGGAGAGACAAGGGTGTCACTGATAAGCACGTCCAAACAGTGAATTATTATTTACAAGGCCTAGAGAGATAAGGCTGAGGGGCAAAGTAGGATAGAGAGACAGTGAAAGGCAATTTGAAGGAGAGTACATCATCATAATGTAGTAAAGTTGACAGATTGCAAGGTGGAGTGCATCAAATGTGGTCTATCTTTGCTACTGTCAGAGCTCCTCCTTCCTTCCACCATCTGTTCAGCTCTTGTCCAACAACCAGGCACTGGCAAAATCATAGATCATGACCACTCTCAAAGGTAACACGAGTGCACCTCCAAAATGTCACACAGTGCTCAATGTGCTTTTGGCAGGATATATATGTGGCGATGTTTAAGGAATGTGGTTGGGGGGGGGGGGGGATCCAACATTAAAGCACCACTTTAATGTTATTATAAGTAACTCTCTAAAGATTAATAAGGTAGGGCTTGATAAGAAAACCTTTATTAAACATTTGCAGTGCTTTTAAATAGTTAATTCCTTTTTTAAATAATTCCCCAGGCTGTATAAGCTTCAGATCTCTCCACCTTCTCTGGACCGGGAAGTACCCAGAAGGAAAAAACAAATAAATACACTTTCTAGCCATCTCTTATAATCATATTGAAAGTATGGTATGCCACAGAAATACATCATAAAGGGGATGGAGAGATAGGGGGCTCATACTGCCTGGGGGATGATTAAAAATAGTGATTAATTGTTTAAGAGCACAGTATATATTTTCTTATCAGGGATTACCTAACTATTCTTTACAGAGCCCTTTATAAGAACATTAAAATGGCCCTGTGACATCTGGGGGGGGGGGGGGGGGGCAAAACATTGAGGGATGTTGACTATTGGGGGGCCCTGAGTTAACATGGAATATAAATATTATTTCTTCCTTCTCTGCCCTGACACTGTCCTCCCAGCCTGGACACTTGAACTTTGACAGCTACATTATTATTGTGCACCATGTTGTGTGGATTAGCCATTTGGTCATGGAGGGGACCACGATATGGGGTTGATAAGAATCATTGTATTTTTGTGTGAATATATTGATGTCTTGGTGGTAACCAGTCATGTTTGGTATTGAAATGTTGCATTTCCCCCAGGGAGTTTAATAACGTGGATTACCAGGGTCCCTGGGGAAGAGAGGTTACAAGGTGCCTGGTTGTAGGGGATCCAGTACAGTGAGGGCAGAGCTCATCGTCACCAGGGGACAGTGCACATTTAGATGTGAATGGGGAATCAAGGTGGGAATAACCTTTATTGTTCTAAAGAAGATAAGGGACATGAGTCCCAAAGTACTGGGGCATATGGAGGAGCACGTACACCAGCAGACAGAGTTATTTTGACTTAAGTTAATAAATACTCATACTGGACACAAGAGGCATAGGGAAGGGTCCTATGGGAGTTTTATCCTTGAGCAGAAAGGAACACGAAATCAGAAAAAGTCACATGGAAACAATTTCTTCACAAAATTTCGATGAAAACTTACAGAAGAACATTTATAATTTACTTTTATAATTCACACTTTTCAATTTTAATGAAAATTAACAATACAGATACAAAAAACGTTAAAATAGATAATATTATATATTTGCCATGCCTTATTTCCCACATTGAAATTGTTGTGCAAATGTGCACGGTGGCATGGTGATATTAACAAAGCTAGTAATTTCTATCTTTGAATGGAAAATTGCATTAAAACATTCACACTCGTGGAATGGTCTGTTAACTCACAACTGAGCTTGGAAAACCGTACATGAGTTTGGTAAAATTTAGAGCGGGCCTTGACCCTTTCACTGAAATAGTACAGAAACAAACAGTGAATGGTCACTACAAATAAAATGCTGTTAATGCTTGTGGAGAAATATAGATTCTTATCATTATTATTCTCCTTCAAAATAATTTTATTTCATGAGTACTTATAAACTTCAACCAAAGCACTGCAGTCAAAGGACTAGGCTCTAGTTCACAAGTGGAGGGAACATATTCGATGGGAGAGCTCCTCATAGGAGGCACTCTTAATTCTTCAATAGGTTTTTGAACTGACCCATTCCTTGAGAAGACGATGAAAGCATTATCTGACTACGTTCGAATGGGAGAAGAAAAGTCTACAGATTTCTAGAGATTTTCTTTTTAATACCTTTGTAGAATTGCCATCCTTGCCCAGAAAGCCTTATTAGAAGGGGTTTGGGGACATAGATAGGGGTTGTATTCCACTGGAAGTCCCCTCTTGTTGGCTCTTAACAGCCTGGGGAAATTATGCCAGGGGGAAATATGGACAATAGTAGATTAAATATAGTGATTATGATTAGAAAGCCGAAATTAAAGGAATTATATCAACATTAGAAGTTACAGGTAAAGGATATATTGAGCAATAAGAAGAGTAATTACTCCTTTCTATAATTCCTCCTTTTTGTTCTTAATCCTTATAAAATGATAATCATTTATAATGACAATATATTGCAAGTATAAAAAAAATGACATTTGCCCATCTCCAAATTATTATTCTCTCCACAGTCCAGCATCTTTTTATTGCATTTTAAATTGTCTTTGCTGATTCTACAATATATGAATCCCCAATCAGATATGGTACAGCCTTAACATATACCAGCTCCAAGAGTTGCCAAGCCAAAGATGTTAACGATGGCTTCACATATGAGAGTAAACAGGAACAAAGAGTATGGTCCTAGTTGACAGACTATTGGCTTCTTACAAGTAAAAAAAGTATAAATATTATATTGAAATCAAAAAATTGAAATGAGAATAAAATTTAACGTAACAAATATACCCAGAGTTCCTTTATACAGGAAAAAATTATTACACTTTTAACTTCATTCCTGAGATATTTACCATTGTTTGTGCTGCATTATGTTAATGTGCGGCTCACACATATTAATTAGCTGCTTTGACGTACTATTCAATGACACACTTACCCCCTCAGTGTTATTATGCACTTAGATTACCATTACCAAGTGCAATGAGTGGCACATTACCATACTAAGTAACACAGGCTATGTTGAATATCTGGAAAAAATGGCTAGTACAATGTATAGCCAGTTTCTACTGTTCTTTAAGATAAAACAAACTTGTTGTTAGGGTAACTGTGTCCATTTAAACAGTATGTCACTATTGTTAATTTTCAAATTGTATTGAAGTAAGAAAACTAGTTTGATAAACCATAAATCTAGAAAGAAAGATATACAGGGAGTGCAGAATTATTAGGCAAGTTGTATTTTTGAGGATTAATTTTATTATTGAACAACAACCATGTTCTCAATGAACCCAAAAAACTCATGAATATCAACGCTGAATATTTTTGGAAGTAGTTTTTAGTTTGTTTTTAGTTTTAGCTATTTTAGGGGGATATCTGTGTGTGCAGGTGACTATTACTGTGCATAATTATTAGGCAACTTAACAAAAAACAAATATATACCCATTTCAATTATTTATTTTTACCAGTGAAACCAATATAACATCTCAACATTCACAAATATACATTTCTGACATTCAAAAACAAAACAAAAACAAATCAGTGACCAATATAGCCACCTTTCTTTGCAAGGACATTCAAAAGCCTGCCATCCATGGATTCTGTCAGTGTTTTGATCTGTTCACCATCAACATTGCGTGCAGCAGCAACCACAGCCTCCCAGACACTGTTCAGAGAGGTGTACTGTTTTCCCTCCTTGTAAATCTCACATTTGATGATGGACCACAGGTTCTCAATGGGGTTCAGATCAGGTGAACAAGGAGGCCATGTCATTAGATTTTCTTCTTTTATACCCTTTCCTGCCAGCCACGCTGTGGAGTACTTGGACGCGTGTGATGGAGCATTGTCCTGCATGAAAATCATGTTTTTCTTGAAGGATGCAGACTTCTTCCTGTACCACTGCTTGAAGAAGGTGTCTTCCAGGAACTGGCAGTAGGACTGGGAGTTGAGCTTGACTCCATTCTCAACCCGAAAAGGCCCCACAAGCTCATCTTTGATGATACCAGCCCAAACCAGTACTCCACCTCCACCTTGCTGGCGTCTGAGTCGGACTGGAGCTCTCTGCCCTTTACCAATCCAGCCACGGGCCCATCCATCTGGCCCATCAAGACTCACTCTCATTTCATCAGTCCATAAAACCTTAGAAAAATCAGTCTTGAGATATTTCTTGGCCCAGTCTTGACGTTTCAGCTTGTGTGTCTTGTTCAGTGGTGGTCGTCTTTCAGCCTTTCTTACCTTGGCCATGTCTCTGAGTATTGCACACCTTGTGCTTTTGGGCACTCCAGTGATGTTGCAGCTCTGAAATATGGCCAAACTGGTGGCAAGTGGCATCGTGGCAGCTGCACGCTTGACTTTTCTCAGTTCATGGGCAGTTATTTTGCGCCTTGGTTTTTCCACACGCTTCTTGCGACCCTGTTGACTATTTTGAATGAAACGCTTGATTGTTCGATGATCACGCTTCAGAAGCTTTGCAATTTTAAGAGTGCTGCATCCCTCTGCAAGATATCTCACTATTTTTGACTTTTCTGAGCCTGTCAAGTCCTTCTTTTGACCCATTTTGCCAAAAGAAAGGAAGTTGCCTAATAATTATGCACACCTGATATAGGGTGTTGATGTCATTAGACCACACCCCTTCTCATTACAGAGATGCACATCACCTAATATGCTTAATTGGTAGTAGGCTTTCGAGCCTATACAGCTTGGAGTAAGACAACATGCATAAAGAGGATGATGTGGTCAAAATACTCATTTGCCTAATAATTCTGCACTCCCTGTATGAAAGAATAATATTGCACAGCTATTGCAATGTCCTTATTATGGCTTCTCAAACATTTGAAATATTTTACATTGTTCCACGTGCATATTTACACAGGTGAACTTGAATAACATTTTTCCTTCAGTATGTTAAAAAAGATATCTATTTAGATTACCATATGTCCTTGCGTTTACACAAGAAAGCCTCAGTAGCCAAACAGATAATAAATAAGTGAATGCTTGACGAAAATCATACATTTTAACATTTTCAAATATTTTTCCTATACCTGGGAACTTATCAATAACATTTTCAAAAGATAGAGATTTCCTTGTGGAGGGTTCATAAAGGGACTTTCTCAGATAGGATCCTTGGATTGTTATGCTGTGACCCATATAAAAGTAGAGCAATAACAGAACTACGTGACCCAGAATCCCTGGAGAGAGGAGCTCATAGGATAAGAGCCAATCAGAAAAAAAGTGAATATATGAGTATAGTGGTGCAGTGGTTAGGATTTGGTGCTTTCACCACTGCAACCTGGATTCGATTACAATCAGGGAACCAAGAGGTCACATGACCCTGAAGCAATGCAGGGTTGGACCTGGTCAGTACTTGGATGGGAGAACACTTAGGAATACCAGGAGCTGTATGCTGAGGCCCACTGGAGAAGGAACTGGCAACAACTCTAGTGTTTCTGCCATGAAAACCAACTGGATCAGCATGACCATAGACATAAAGATGTCCTGGTGTGTTATGGTCTATAAGGTCACAGAGTCAGCAATAACTGAACGATGCAAAAAAAAAAGGGGGGACTTTAAGACGTGGAATTCCCCTATAAAAAAGGACAGTTTAAATGATTTGTGTTTCCTTAACACACTGTGCAGTCAAAGTAGTGATTTACTTGTGAAGGTACGACAGATGCCACTTCTAGCCCATAAGACAGGCTTCACTTTATGCTCAGTTTACATGGAGCTTTAAATCTCATTGTGCTATGAGAACAGCATCGGCATAGGCTTTTGAACATTTTGTGTGGGGTAAAAAAAAGTGTAACATATGGATGAAATGCATATGTGTATTACATTTTTTTTCTATATGGTCGTCTGAAAAGCTAAACTTTATAATGGGTAAAATGTATTTATATTTAAATGTATATATATATTTTACTCTAGCTGCCATTGAATTTAGTTGGTTGCTTTTTTCAACAGAGGGCATGCATAGTTTTGAAAATAAATGACCTCTACATTACTAAAAAGCACTGGTTATTCTAGCTGCCCCTTTACTTCATAGCAGACAGAAGCTGCCTCAGCATTCAAAGTTGCCTCATCCGTGGAAGCAGATCAGCAGAAGTCAAAATGGCAAATTCCAGTATTGTATAATTGAAAACATAAAGTAACTAGAGTAATTACTCGTCATAAATGACGGTAAAGGTCAATTTTATTGGGAAGGTAGCTACAAAATAGAAATTCTAATTGATAGAACATTAATTGGAATCTGAAAATATAATTAAATACAATTTTTATTATATTTTTATATTTTATTTATTTTCTTTTTATTCTCTCTTTCTCTCCCTCCCTTTCTCTCCCTCCCTTTTCTTTTTCTTTACCACCATCACTATTGTTTCTCTCTCTTCTCTTGCTTTCCTCTCCCCTCTGCCCTCTCCTTTCCCTCTCCCTGTCTTCTACACTCATTTCCTCTGTCCTCTCCCTGTCTTCTACACTCATTTCCTCTGTCCTCTCCCTGTCTTCTACACTCATTTCCTCTGTCCTCTCCCTGTCTTCTACACTCATTTCCTCTGTCCTCTCCCTGTCTTCTACGCTCATTTCCTCTGTCCTCTCCTTTCCCTCTCCCTGTCTTCTACACTCATTTCCTCTGTCCTCTCCCTGTCTTCTACGCTCATTTCCTCTGCCCTCTCCTTTCCCTCTCCCTGTCTTCTACACTCATTTCCTCTGTCCTCTCCCTGTCTTCTACACTCATTTCCTCTGTCCTCTCCCTGTCTTCTACGCTCATTTCCTCTGCCTTCTCCTTTCCCTCTCCCTGTCTTCTACACTCATTTCCTCTGTCCTCTCCCTGTCTTCTACACTCATTTCCTCTGTCCTCTCCCTGTCTTCTACACTCATTTCCTCTGTCCTCTCCCTGTCTTCTACACTCATTTCCTCTGTCCTCTCCCTGTCTTCTACACTCATTTCCTCTGTCCTCTCCTTTCCCTCTCCCTGTCTTCTACACTCGTTTCCTCTGTCCTCTCCTTTCCCTCTCCCTGTCTTCTACACTCATTTCCTCTGTCCTCTCCCTGTCTTCTACACTCATTTCCTCTGTCCTCTCCTTTCCCTCTCCCTGTCTTCTACACTCATTTCCTCTGTCCTCTCCCTGTCTTCTACACTCATTTCCTCTGTCCTCTCCCTGTCTTCTACACTCATTTCCTCTGTCCTCTCCCTGTCTTCTACGCTCATTTCCTCTGCCTTCTCCTTTCCCTCTCCCTGTCTTCTACACTCATTTCCTCTGTCCTCTCCCTGTCTTCTACACTCATTTCCTCTGTCCTCTCCCTGTCTTCTACACTCATTTCCTCTGTCCTCTCCCTGTCTTCTACACTCATTTCCTCTGTCCTCTCCCTGTCTTCTACACTCATTTCCTCTGTCCTCTCCTTTCCCTCTCCCTGTCTTCTACACTCGTTTCCTCTGTCCTCTCCTTTCCCTCTCCCTGTCTTCTACACTCATTTCCTCTGTCCTCTCCCTGTCTTCTACACTCATTTCCTCTGTCCTCTCCTTTCCCTCTCCCTGTCTTCTACACTCATTTCCTCTGTCCTCTCCCTGTCTTCTACACTCATTTCCTCTGTCCTCTCCCTGTCTTCTACACTCATTTCCTCTGTCCTCTCCCTGTCTTCTACGCTCATTTCCTCTGCCTTCTCCTTTCCCTCTCCCTGTCTTCTACACTCATTTCCTCTGTCCTCTCCCTGTCTTCTACACTCATTTCCTCTGTCCTCTCCCTGTCTTCTACACTCATTTCCTCTGTCCTCTCCTTTCCCTCTCCCTGTCTTCTACACTCGTTTCCTCTGTCCTCTCCCTGTCTTCTACACTCATTTCCTCTGTCCTCTCCCTGTCTTCTACATTCATTTCCTCTGTCCTCTCCCTGTCTTCTACGCTCATTTCCTCTGCCCTCTCCTTTCCCTCTCCCTGTCTTCTACACTCATTTCCTCTGTCCTCTCCCTGTCTTCTACACTCATTTCCTCTGTCCTCTCCCTGTCTTCTACACTCATTTCCTCTGTCCTCTCCTTTCCCTCTCCCTGTCTTCTACACTCGTTTCCTCTGTCCTCTCCTTTCCCTCTCCCTGTCTTCTACACTCATTTCCTCTGTCCTCTCCCTGTCTTCTACACTCATTTCCTCTGTCCTCTCCCTGTCTTCTACACTCATTTCCTCTGTCCTCTCCCTGTCTTCTACACTCATTTCCTCTGTCCTCTCCTTTCCCTCTCCCTGTCTTCTACACTCGTTTCCTCTGTCCTCTTCTTTCCCTCTCCCTGTCTTCTACACTCGTTTCCTCTGTCCTCTCCTTTCCCTCTCCCTGTCTTCTACACTCATTTCCTCTGTCCTCTCCTTTCCCTTTCCCTCTCCCTGTCTTCTAAACTCTTTTCCTCTGCCCTCTCCTTTCACTCTGTCTTTTCTGTCTTTGCTCTCGTTTCCCCTCTCTCTCACCCTCTCCCCTGTCTGACATGATGAGGTTGGGGCTATGACAGTGTGGTATCCTTGGGGGACAGGGCTATGAAACATTGGGGGTGGGGCAACAGAGTGCCTGCGCTTAGCAGTGTTGTCATGTGTGGCAGACACGGTCTTTTATATTATAAGATTAGCGACTTGCCCGTCAAAAATGACGGGGCAATAAAATTTGAAGCCATGGGAATGCTGTTTGCCACACAATGTCAACGTTTTTGTACTCTGAGGACATTCGGTGCTCATTGCGAGCCTTCGGAGCTCATTGCGAACCTCTCTTCTCGTGTACTCTTGCTCCTCTGAGCACCTTTGTAACTCATCAGAAAGAGATATAAATGTATCTATATTTAGTTAACTAATAATGAATGAATTAGTTACGGAATAATTGAATATACTTTACCTATTTGTAATTAATATATCCAGCAATCAATAGACAGAAGAGCTAACAATCTGTTTGTATTTTCCGTCAGCATACAATGTACAGTTTGAGTGTTGGTGCCCTAATGATGATAAAGTGTAATGAATGTCACAACTGTGCATTCGAAATATGCTGCGTGCGCGAGAGAAATCCGTTGGTTTAGTTGTGTAAAGCGCCATTGTAGATTCGTAATGTTATTAATGTGTTACGCGGCTCGCATTTTCCGTCATTTGTAATAGTGTATTTTGAAGTTTGTACGTTCCTGTGTGAAAGTGCTATGCGTTTGGTAGTGTTTTGCGCGTTTAGTGGTCGTGTAGCCTCGTTTTCATTTTTTGGGGGCGGACATTTTTTTCTTGCTTAGGCGATTTTCGAGTGGCGAAAGTCGTCCAAACCGCCTTAAATTTGTGTTCCACCTCACGTCCTGGCTGTTTCCCCGTGCTGTGTGTGACGTTTTTGTCGTTTTTTTTGTGCTTTTTGGATTTTCGCGGTTCGGCCGTTAACCTCGTAATTTTGCTATCTCGTATTTTTTTTTTCAAAGTCCCGTGTTTGTCAAGTGCTTGGAGGCTAAGTCCTGCATGTTTCATTGCCTTCACTGCTCTTTGCCTTTGTGCTGCGAGTTTTAGTGCCTTTACATCTGGCTACGCGAGGCTCGCAGGCAATGAAAGCCGAGGCGCTTATCGCCTTAAAGCTACTCATTAACGCCTAAATGCTACACGTTAGTGGCTCATTGCCTAACTTGTACGCATCACACAAAGCGTGATAACGTCTCGCAGTTTGACAACTATTATATGTGATAAATTAAAGTCTATTAATTATTTTTCAATTTGGCCATTATCAAATGTGGTTCTTCAAAAAGTGTATTTTACATACAGGGAAATAGACTCAGATTTTTATGATTAACATTGGGGTGCAGATGTAAAGTATATACTTATTACATTATACACGTGTGTGTGTGTATGTATATATATATATATATATATATATATATATATATATTAATTTAGTAATTATTATTCTATATATATTTAGATTAATAATGAGTATTGCAATATAATTTGATACCTTTTGTATTGGACAAACGTCTTATTTATAATGACGAGCTTTCGAGAGGCTTAACCTCCCTTTATCAAGTCTCAAGCAATACTACATGAGATGGAACCCACAGTTTGAATAATAACAGCAGATGCAGAGAGAGTGGAAACAGCATCTGACATCATCAGGTAAAATACATATATGGGGAATAAACACAACATAGCAAAGGAAACATATATACACATATACATCAATATATACTGTACATGAAAAAGCAGAGCACTGTAGTCCACAGTGATACCGTTCCTGTTGGACAAACACCTCACTAAGAGTGCTAAGTCTGTTATGGTATAAGAGGAAAAAAAATCACATGACATTCTGATAATGTGTTAGAAAACCCAAGTCTATATTAAGTCCTGTGTTTTTAGTGTTGAAGAATGTGATCAACGTTATTTCAAATGCTTTCCTCTCTTGGATGATTTTAAATTTTCCTCTGAGTATTTTGACTTTTAAGTTTTGGATGGAGTGATTAATTATCAAGAAAAAATACATATACACAAAAAAAAAAAAAAAACAACACCACAGTATCTCAATAAACCACAAAGACCTTCACCGTGCGCCTCACAAGGAGCGCCAACGGTGATCATAGGACACAAACTACACCAGGGGAGAGACTTGCAATAAGCACAACAACGACATCAGCGCCGACCTTACAATGACAGCAAAAGCGCCTCTAATAACAAAAAATACACCAACTCAGAGGCTCGCAATGAGCGCCGAAGAATCTCAGACGACCAAAACACTTACTGTCTGTGGCAAACAGCATTGCCTGCCTTACAATTGTATTGCCCCGTCATTTTTGACGGGCAAGTCGCTAGTATATATATATATATATATATATATATATATATACACACACACATATATATACACACACACAAAGTTGCATCCATGAGTACATTGATGTGATCTTTGAACTCTACAGAAGGTACCTATAGTTTTATTTAATAATTTATTTAATTAAAAGGTATATGTAAGTTTCCCTGTTTTCCCTTTCTCTAACCCTACACAAGCTGCTTATATCAGACACACATTACATGGAGTCATTCTATACACATAAAGATTTATTTTATTTTAAATAAAACTTGTTTTCCACAACCCCAGAGCTGCTTAGATAGGTACCTGATACCTACCAATAGAAACACTGCATTAGGGTACGGATTTTACCCCTTTATTAACCTCCAAACCAGCAGCAGCTCAATGCAGAGATCTACAGAGCAGGCTCTCGCTGCTTCCTTCTGCAGGGGAGTATACATCCCATGATTCCTTCCTGCACAAGCTGTGATCACAGGTTGTTACATTGTATTAAAATGTTTTAGCTGTCTGCGATAGGCCAAAATGAATTGTATGCTAATTTTAGCTTGGATATTCAGAGGTCTTAACTCACAAAAGTAACTGCTTGCAAACTCAAGGGGTTTTGCAAACATCAGGGTTTGTTAATGTTTATTTTGGTATTTTATCATGCAATGCATGTTTTCATACATTACTAATTCTCAGCTGCATTCATACTCCTTTAAGTAGCCATACATTGCTTTTTGGATAGCAAAGGGTTTGCAAACAGGATGCAGTACCCAATTATTCAATAGCAGGCGCAAAAGTTCACCCTGGGTGCCAAATGTTGTAGGGCTGGTCCTGACTTGCATAACATTTGTTATAAAGTGATTTGTTATAAAGTTTATTATTGGAATCCATGCAACTGGCTATTTTTACTGGCTTAATTTAGGCTAGTATCCTAGCACAGGGGTCAAAGTTCATAAAATGTGTTTTTTCTTCTGTACAATCCACTTGCACTTTCGGAGCACTTGACAGCTTGTTTGTGAGTCTGTTACACAGCATGACTACCACATAAACATGTCAGCATCCACAAAAGAGAGGGCGGACCGGGCTCAGCTGTGGCCAGCAGGACTTGATTTAACATTCAGGAAACAATAATTGGCTAACACGAGAAATGTGCGTTGTTTGCAATTCTGGCGCATGATCTGAAGACTAAAACTACACCAAATATAGTCAGATCTAAAGCAAAAAAACTCAGAAAGACAGCATGTGAAGAGTTAATCCACCTGCCAAAATGTCTTCCTTCATATAACATAAGCAAATTGCTCGTAAACAGAATGAATGACTTCATATTTTGATGTCTTTCCACACATACTTTAGAGACCGAGCTAATAAAACAGCAAGCACATATCCCATAAAAGTTTAATAGGATAAAAAGAAAAAAATGTAGTTATTACTCTAATTTCAGCAAATTTGAATACTAATGAAGTGATCAAGTGCAGCTGGGACGTTCAAGCGCAATAATACAAACGTCCTTTGATTGGGTTCACTTGTATTCGTTTGGATCTGCACAGTAGATGTAATTAACTGATTACAACAGTAACTTAAAATAATATTTCATAAGTACTCATCAAGGGAAATTGGATACAGGTGGTCAGAACCAGTCACTGAACATTAAAGCCCTGGTGAGAATGTCATGGCTGTCTACGAGACACATCTGTACGAGGCATGCTTGACCCCATTCGGTTTTTTGTACTTTCTGACAAATATTGCATGAGATGAAGGAATGTGAAGACTCAACTCGCCAGTACAGATGTAGAACATATGCATTTTCACTAGCTTCAGGCAATATTACAGCCTGGAAATCACTGTGGTGGTTTGGCAATCAGAATCTTCCATTCCAATTAATGCAAAGGCCATAGAGGTATTATTGTCCTATATTTATAGAGAGCCAATATATGCTATAGCCCTATAAGAGTTAGTAAAACGCAGATTTCCATGCTGATTAAATGTACACTAACAGGTTATTTTAAACATTCCAATAGTTTTTATGTATATGAAGAATGTGTGGCTTATAAGGTAGATATTGAGTTAGTAAAGAATGTTTTTTTCCTCCTCTTTCTATGAATTGGTGAATGATATAGTGTTATGAAGCTTTTGGAATCTATTATACTATCATATTGTTGTGATTTATTATCATCATTTGGAATGTAGAACATGGAGGACATTTGGCCTGACTTTTGGGTCTCCTTCTTATGGTGAAGGGGCTTGTGTACCTCAATGAAGCTGTCAGCTATTTCATGTAGGGTCACCCAAGATAGGCAGGTCATAGCAGAGAGGTCAGACAAATTGCAGGCCACTGGAGAAGGAACTGGCAGGCCACTCAAGTATCTTTGCCAAGAAATCCTTATGGATAAGCACAACCAATGACATAACAATAGATGTGCCTGGCTTGCAAGGGTCCATAAGGTCACAGAGAGACACAAATGAAAGTCAAATGTATGAGGATTTACAATATGGAACATACGGAAAAGATTTTATGAAATTATGACCATAACAAACATTTTTAAAAAAATTGTGACTTTTATGTGAATGGGACTCATCAATGTACAAAAACAAGAAACATTCCTGGATGTTTGCATGACTAGACATTTTTTTAAACTAAAGAAACTTCTAAATACATTTTAGTGGCAGGTGCAAATCTATAGACCCATTTAATCTGCATTCTCTATATTTACTTAAATATTCAACTATGCTCTACAGGACAGCCTTATGCATATCCAAGGTATTCTTGAAGTCCTCTACTGTATGGGTTCTTGCCCATCCCTTAGAATGAATAACACACAGGAGGGACAACCTCGCAGTGTCTCTCGTCTCCAGAGCAATATGTTCCTATCACTCATCCTCAGTCTAGATCACATCATATCACTCTTCCTCAGTCTAGATCACATCATATCACTCTTTCTCAGTCTAGATCATATCATATCACTCTTCCTCAGTCTAGATCACATCATATCACTCCTCCTCAGTCTAGATCACATCATATCACTCTTCCTCAGTCTAGATCGCATCATATCACTCTTCCTCAGTCTAGGTGATATTGTATCACTCTTCCTCAGTCTGGATCATATATCACTGATCCTCAGTCTAGATCACACCATATCCCTCTTCCTCAGTCTAGATCACATCATATCACTCCTCCTCAGTCTAGATCACATCATATCACTCTTCCTCAGTCTGGATCATATATCACTGATCCTCAGTCTAGATCACACCATATCCCTCTTCCTCAGTCTAGATCACATCATATCACTCCTCCTCAGTCTAGATCACATCATATCACTCCTCCTCAGTCTAGATCACATCATATCACTCCTCCTCAGTCTAGATCACATCATATCACTCTTCCTAAGTCTAGATCACATCATATCACTCTTCCTCAGTCTAGATCATATCATATCACTCTTCCTCAGTCTAGATCATATCATATCACTCTTCCTCAGTCTAGATCATATCATATCACTCCTCCTCAGTCTAGATCACATCATATCACTCTTCCTCAGTCTAGATCGCATCATATCACTCTTCCTCAGTCTAGGTGATATTGTATCACTCTTCCTCAGTCTGGATCATATATCACTCATCCTCAGTCTAGATCACACCATATCCCTCTTCCTCGGTCTAAATGACATCATATCACTCCTCCCCAGTCTAGATCATATCACTCTTCCCCAGTCTAGATCATATCATATCACTCTTCCCCAGTATAGATCATATCATATCACTCATGCCCAGTCGTGATCATATCACTCGTCCTCAGTCTAGATGACATCATATGACTCTCCCTCAGTCTAGATGACATCATATCACTCTTCCCCAGTCTAGATCATATCATATCACTTGTCCTCAGTCAAGATAACACCATATCACTCATCCTCAGTCTAGATCATATCACTCTTCCTCAGTCTAGATCATATCATATCACTCTTCCTCAGTCTAGATGACATCATATGACTCATCCTCAGTCTAGATCATATCATATCACTCGTCCTCAGTCTAGATCATATCATATCACTCTTTCCCAGTCTAGATCATATCATACCACTCTTCCTCAGTCTAGATGACATCATATGACTCATCCTAGGTCTAGATCATATCACATCACTCTTCCTCAGTCTAGATCACAACTCAGTGTGGCACAGATTAGTAACTGGGGAGTCTAACAACAGAGTCTACTTAAAGATGAGTCTCTGTGAATTTACCACATAGATTAAACTATTTTGCCTGTCTCATCAATTTACCCTTGTAAGTAACTTATCAAACTTTGTCACCAACTTTAAGGGCTTTGAAAAAGAGGATGATCAACACATACAAAATGTGAGGAAAAGATACATTTCTATGTGGCGTATTTTATAACAATGAATGTAAAAGTTTATTTATACAGATCTGTAGCACTTACATTTTCACACTGACAAAAAGCAACATATTTCCTTATTCTATTCTCTAAAATAATAAACAGAAATATAGATGATTAAAAGTAAATCAATGTTTAAATCTAAAAGCATATGTTGGTCATTTAGGGAAAGTAGTTGAAAAACTATTTAAACCAATATACAGGGCTACGTATTATTGCACCTGCAGACAAATCTTGCCAGAGCCACCAATCATGCTGTGGACAGTAGATACAGTTACATCTGATGGTTTTACAAGCCTGTGAAACAAAATATAAAACATTACAAGTACACTATTTTAAGTTTACAGGACATAATTTGTATTTCCCTCCCTGAGAAAGCAATCAGTGTCTAAACATACTATGGACCTAAAATATTGTTTTGTGGAGAGATTTACTGTTTATGAACTTTAGTAATTTTTCTTTTGATAAGTGAATTTACAGACCATTAAGACCTGCTATTGCCACATAAATAAGACAACTAATACTAGCTTTTTAACAGTACCTGCTGTAGCTCCTCTATCACTGAAAGCTGAGAGCTCCTCTTGCAGGGCACTTGGTGAACAGCGGATATTATATGACAGGCTTGAATGCCATGGCATAAATAAAGAGAAGTCAGTGATTTACAAAGAATAGCACATGTACATACAGATGTATTAATTACTGTAGAAACAGATTTGTCATGTAGAAGGGAAACCAATTGATCCTGCCAGTGGTGCAGCTAGTGAACCAAGGGCCCAGGTGCAACTTCTCAACGCAAGGTCAGTGCCTATAGGGGTCAATAAAAAGGCAAAAAATATATGTAGGTAGTCAATTCACCCCTAGGGTGATCAAATCACCTTTCTATAAAATAATTATCTGTCTCTAATAAATTAAGAGACCCCCATAATCCAGGTAACAGAGGACCCCTACACCCTGTTGTGCATCCCAGTACTTTGCACCCAGTACTGCATCCATCAGCAGCTGCTCCACCATTGTATCCCATACATTCTTTGTACCTAAACAGCTTTGGCTTAACTGTTTATTATTATTATTATTAACTTTCATTTGTAACTTGCCAACATATTCTGTAGCGCTATACAGTGGATAAGAGCAGGGAAAAATACAATATTAACAAACTGCAAATAATAAAGGGGCCTGTTTAGAGCATATGTAGAAAATCCTTTTTTCCAAATCACCCTGCAAGATTGGAAACTTGCTACTTACAATCTAAAGGGAAGGGAAGAGGCAGAAACCTGGGCAAGAATAAATGGATAAGGAGTAGCAAAGGTCAGGAAGAAGTAAAAAGTTTGCTTAGGTAAGAAGATGTGCAATTTAAAGGTGGAAGTGTATAATATGTTATCTGCCCCTACCTGCAAATGGGAAAGTCAGGTGATTTGAGAGTTATAAAGCTGCAGCAATTGGGAATTGGATTCAGGTAGAAGCACGAGTATCCGATCCTCAGCTGGAGCAGGCTTATGCCCAAATAAAGAAGGTGTGTGGTGTGTGAGATATGAGATGTGCCTAGGTCCTAGGTCAGTAAAAGAAATGAAGTAATTTGAGAAAGATGAAACATTGTTTTTGTTAATATGTCGGTAATGCTTGATTTATTCAGGTATAGCAGAAGACGCTGGGAGCCTTACTGAAAGGTGCATATCCAGAAACTACACATTAAATTATTATAAAAGCCTGTACTTGAGATGCCTCAAAACAAGCTGCTAGATAGGGCTGAGGCTTCTCACAACTTACCCCTGGTGCTGTTAGCATGAATGATCATGCTCGCATATGATGCAGTCAGAATTGCAATAATTGTTTTTGCATTATTTCATAAAAAAAATAAAAAAGAATGGATAATCTCTACACCTACCTGGTAATAGGAATGCCTATCAGCATGATCCCCACACAATCAATATGATTCATGTACAGGGAGGGAAGGGAGGTGGTCAAAGCCCCAGCACCTCAGGCTGTAATGATTATTTCCAAAATATTTTTTATTACTTTATTTTTGATTTTATAAAACACAATTCTAGACAACAAAAACTGGAACAGATGCTCACAGTCCTTTATCTGGTAATTGCACATGCTCATTAAATATTAGCCACATAAAAATGAACTAATTGCAGAAAAAATTATATCTTAAATTTGGATTATTTTTATGTTTCTTTTTACTGATTTAGATTTTATTGTTATATTATATATATTGACAGCACTTTCAAATTGCAGAGACTCAATACAAAATATACATGGAACAGTTTAAAGGTAAAACTGTAATTAAACTGCAGGCTAAAAGATATATAGATTCCAAAGAATTGTTAATACTTGGTCTCACTAAGCAGGTCAGCACAAGAGACGGAGCAAACTATCCCCTCCACTATAGACCACAAATTCTTCATACAAAAAAAGTAAAAACATAAATCGTGATAGATTTAAATGGTGTCGGGTGTTGGTTATAAGTTCATTTTGGATGAATTCTGTTTATTAAGCTTCCGACAATGCCGCATATTATTAACTATAATAGAATATAATTACAAACATAAGAATATTTAAAACCAGTATGTAGCACTACAGAAAATGTTGGCGTGTTACAACTAAAGGATAATAATAATAATAATAATAATAATAATAATAATAATAATAATAAATAATGAATTACGGGATTTGCAGATTTTAACAACAGGTTAACACTGTAGTATTTTTCAGCACTATTTTTCAGCACAGAAATCCCCAAAGTAAGAAGGTTTTTTTAAATACAAAAGACTCGAAGTCTCTATAAATGTTGGAATTCCCTCTCCACCATGTCTCTGTTACTATGGCATATGTCACAAACAATACAGTTAACATGGAAAAAATGTAGTATTCATATATATATAAATATTAGTTATTTGTCTATCTCTATACTTGTATAACACATGCTCACAAATATTACGTTACTAAAAACAAAGCAATGGCTTAGGAAACTTGTCTAGTTAATGTTCTTTCTGAAAATATTTTCTTTCTGTAGATTTTCATCAAAATATGGAACTTTGTTCAACGTTCTGCGGTATGTTCTACTAAGGAATGTGTGAAAAACAAGAGGCTCCAGGGAAAGCAACACCCGAAAAGTCAGATTTTTGAATACTTATTATAGCAATCATATCTGGCATATAAACAGTGATGTATTGCCTAACATTTCTTGAGTTGATTCCTGTGTATGTTTTATATTTATTTGGTCACTAGGTCAATCATACATTCTTATTCAGTAATTTAATATTTTTGTGTACAGTGCATGGATTGCTTGATCATATTGTACTTGGACTTAACATTGAATTGTAAGTTTATGAGACTGTAGACTAAAACATTGGTTAAAACATAATGTAGCATTATATTACACAACTATATGCAGTGTGAGGTAGTTGCAATTCCATTTAGAGATCAGCCAACCAATTAAGTAAAGCTTTTTGTAACAATACTAGATTTATATGTGGAATGTATGTTTTTATGAAAAAAATTTTGTCTGTTTTGCAAAGATAAGTGTATAAAAGAACGTGCTTATTTTTACTTGTAGTTGCAAGTGCCATTTGACTTGGGTCTTGTCTTTATTATACACACACACACATATATATATATATATATATATATATATATATATATATATATATATATATATAAAATAAAAAGTATACCTATACACTTTAGTAAATCTATTTTTTTTTTAATCCGCAAATTATCTATCTATCAATCTATATATATATGTATATATATATGTATGTATATATATATATATATATATATATATATATATATATATATATATATATAAATAAATATATATATATATATAAATATATATATATATATATATATATGAAGAGTGAGGTAGCCGTGAATGTCCAGTAATCCAGTTGAATAATCAGAGTATTGCAGTGAATAGTGATACATTTATTATTGGACAAATGTATTCATAATAAAGCGACAAGCTATCGAGAGATAGTATATATATATATATATATATATATATATATATACATATATACACACACTTCTAATTCAATATATAAAATAAGGGGTAATTTGGTACTTGCATAACAAAATAATTTTTTTTTTACTAAAAATAATAAAAGTAAGCTACTTTTAGACACTACTAGACTAATACTAGTCTTTACATAAATTGTTCTTCCAACTGACCTTTCAAGCATCTCCTTTTCTTTCAGTTTTTTTTTTGCCTGCTTTTCTTCCTTATTATTTTCTATAAGTCAACCTTATCTTACTTTTCAGGTACTGATAACAAAGAAGGAACTGGACAGTTAATGTCTTTGCATAAACTGAAATACAATAGTGCTGGGAATTCCTCTTTAATTTTAACTTTAAACTTGATCTTTTGGCTGCATGACTGACCAGCTTATTACCTGTACTGAACACGGTTCTATCAATGCTGAACGTCCCAGGTCCACAGACCAAAGACAAACCCTGCTATTGTATAGACCAATGCCTCTTGTCAAGTTAATATAGAGGTATCTGACAACCATTATTTCCTCATGTAAGGGACTACATTAGAAAAAGAAAATAATTATATATTAATAATTCAGAATATGTTCCACTATACTAACTGAATTAGTGAATTAATTTTTGCTGAAACATCCTGCCAAACCTAATTAAAAAGAATAAGATATATTTTGTATAACCATTAAAAATGTCAGATATCTCTTCTATAGATCATCTGATACAGCAAAAACAATGGGGACGTGTAGAGAATGAGACTACATAGGAGCCATTGGAGCCCTGATCTCTTATCTAACTGTATCTACACATGAAAAATGATCTTTCTTTCTACAGTAGCTGTAGGATTCTGTGTCCAGTTCAAAACAAGTCATCTGTGTAGCTGTAGACCTGAATGTTAGACCATTTGGAATGCTTTTTGCTTCCACTGTAGGGGCATAGAAACCAAAGGACAAAAGGGGCTTTTTGTTTATCATGTTAGACCCTCCGTCCACAGAGGAGTTTCTGTTACAGGTCTGAAATATGTTAAATGAAATAACGCATGCATATCATGTTTAATGTCTACATTGTTGCGCGAAAAGAGAACATCAAATGGTGATAGCAGTGGGGATTCAGACCCTATTTACATTCCATCTACTCCTTTCATTCAACTAATGGCAAGCACAAACAACAAAAAAAAAAAGAAAGTATATATCAGAATCCAAATCTGTCTCAAATGTGTGCACTGACTCGTGTCTAATGCACAGGGAGGGTCACAATTCCCCAAACTTACAACTCCTGGTGAAAATATACAGTTCTCCAGTTTCCCAGTAAAGTACTAGATCATATAAACCTGGTTGGTCTAATCTGGTCATCTAAGTGAAAATACAAAGAATTCTAAATATAAATGGCTAATGTCCAGGATCGTTCTTATTTCAATCTTGAACTTTTGCAGGTGCGCAGTGGTCTCTGGAGTATTGTGCTCATTTTTGATGTTCTACCACTGGGGTTCTTATACTGTGGTCCTTGGCCAATAAACCATAACCAAAAAAATTCTGCAATCGCAACAAATTGAAACTAGTAAAAGGTTGATTTGGATATGAACATCAAATATTTTTAAAATAGGTAATATGTAATGGGTTTCTGGTACTTGTCTAAAATTGTCTCATGACATCTATTATTTTACCACATTATACAGTACAAAAGACGGTGCTGTAGTTAACAGGCTCAATGCGGCACTGCACACTAAAATAACCTAGCCGTTTTGCAATCGATATTGAATTTTTAGAAAGCCTAAAAATATTTTGGTATCAAAGTTCCGAAATTCATCTTCCATCTTTCCAAAATTCTCTTCTCGTTAAAAAGTATATGTACATTTCAATATTTTTAACTTTTTCTAATTAACACATACGGTTTACATCACATACACACATTACATTGATTAAATCTATAAACATACAGATTTATTTTATTTACAAAAAATTGGTTTCCACACCCCCAGAAGTGCTTACAAAAGGCATTTGGTACTAACCAATAAAAAACACTTCATCCAAGTACATTTTTAGCCCTATACTAATCTTTAAGCCAACAGCAGAACAGCGCAGAGATTCAGAACAGAATTACCTGAAGCTGCTTCCTTGAATTAGGAACACAAGACTGCACATCCCATGATGCTTTGTTGCAGAGACTGATTCCCATACATTGCAACAAAATTGTAACTGCCTGGGATTGGCCACAATGAATTATGAATTTTATGCTAATTTAGTCTGAATTTTCAGGGGCATTCCTTCTCAAAATCAAGTAACAGAAAACTGAAGAAATTTGCAAACTTTAGGGCGAGTTTATTAATGTGTACTTTTGAATTTTCTCAAGCAAAACATTTTTTTCATACCCTACGTATTCTCCTCTATCAGATGCATTCATTATCCAGGAAAGCACTACATAACGTTAAGCTTCTTCAGGTGCTTATGAAATTGGCACTTTGATACCTTTTTTCTTGTTCTATTTTTTTCCAACTTTATTTCCTTTTGTTTCCACCATGCAACGCATAGCTCACACTCCAAAGGGTACCAGTATAAAGATGATAAGATAATATATTGTTTTTAAATTATGTTTCTCACATGGATTATGCCTTAACCAATGAATAGCATAACACCATGAAGTTCTCTGTACATGTTTTATACAAAATAATGTGTACATATATACCTCTGCCCAGTATTAAATCAGCAGAATTCCTGATGTTACTAATTCTTCTGAGACTTACTTTAAATGTGTTGGATACTTCCCATGTTTATTAAGAAGTTTGGAATAAAGAACACAAAAGTGTCAAAAATTGGCTTATTTGAAAGGGGGTTAAATCAACATTTATGTTTCAGTATTTCAAAAGTATTAGGTAACAGTAATGCCTGCATGTCACTCACTCTAAAAAAATGATTTTCAGTCCCTGGGATTACCTCAGTTTCTGAGATATTACTTTGTGTATGTGCAGGTGTTAAATAACAAAGTTTGCAAATCGCATTTGTCACAAAAAAGCAATGTTCATGAATGTAGTCTCCTTAATAAAGTTCATCTAATTAACCTCCAGAACCCCCAAAAACTACACTGCTAACCAGGCATATGCATATTTAAAAAAAATCCTAAAGAACAATTACATAATGGGTGACTTAAGCCCCAAAAACTATTTAATGGATTTTGTAAACATTCTAAAAAGTTTTTTATTGCATAAAAAATATGTGGTTTACAATGCACAAAAAAACTGACAGACAGTTATTTTCTTTGAATGGAAACCAGTAAAAAATTAATTAAACACAAATAGAAGGTCTCCCATCAATTACTGTTTATATTTCCTTTCGGTATATTGGTAAAACAAAAGCGGATTAAACACATTATTCTTAAAGGCATATTTAAGTTCCATGGATTATGATGGCATCTGACAGAGCAGAATCTGTAGTGTATGAAAAACGAAGATATATATATATATATATATATATATATTTTTTTTTTGTACTTAACTCCTGTATAGCTCTATGGGATATCTTGGGTCTTTACAGAAAATATTATTTTTGAAAAGCTATGCACTATTTATTAGGTAGTGTTAGCATCATCTTGTAGAATGTTGAAACTACATTTTAGAGATACACACACTTGGGCATGGTACTCCATACAGACATATATTCTGTACTCCAGATTTCTAGAGATTGAGAGAAAACAATTAGAGGAATCAGAGAAAGAGGGACATGATCTGGATGGGAAACAGGTGTTGGCTATTAAATGTTGGACTTTTACTCAAAATATGGACATTTGAGAGGCTTAGAGGGATAGGAAATGAGGCACTGACTATCCAAAAGAGGGTGAGTTGGGGGGCTATGTAATGAGCCATTTTGGGGGAATGGTTATAAGTTTCTAAGGGGGTATAGAAAATAATGTTTTTTTGTCATTGCTTTGGAAGACCAAAAAGAGTTATTGCTGGAATTTATTTGATAAACAATTTTAATAAAAAGAATAATAAATCCAGGCTTAAACAGCACGTGTCAGATAAAATCTGAGGGTAAATGTTTATGATGTAATTTACAAAAGTACTATCTTGCAGAAAAGGTAGTAAATAAGTGCAATAACTTTCCAGTAGGGGAATTCACAATGTCTGAACAGAGTACTACTATGTCTATATTTTTATTTCCTTGTTATGTATAGATAGATTTCTCATTATCATGCTCTTGAAACGTAGCAAAAATACAAACTAATATTTCATTTTGCCATAATATGCTTTCTTGGGAAATGAAAACTGTAGTTCTTGAAACCTAAAAGTGTTAATGTACTTTTGTCTTCCAACTTATGCTAAACTAACCCCCGAGGGCAAAATGAGAACGTAATCTCATCTGAGCAACTTGAATGAATGGCTGTACAAAACATCTAAAAGATAGGTTTTTTTTAGGCTGAGTGGGAAAGTTTTAAAGGTGAAAGGTGACAAAATTGTGAATAAATGAACCTTTCAAAGCAATGCATTTAAAAGACTGGAAAGATTTACCTTACCACAAATGTTACTTCCTTTAAACTACTGCTTTTTAACATTTAGGTTTCCTGTGGACATATGAAACCTAATGACGTCTGTTGTACCATTTTCAGAAAAAGCTTTTAAAAATATATTATTCTATATTTCAGTTAAATAATAAGTTATGAGAGTCTTATGAGAGTCAATGCAGTTGTGGTCATTTTTTAAACTTAACATGAAGATATTAAACATAAATAAGTACTGGCATACTTGAGTAATTAAGTCATGACCCTATATATCGCTATAAAAATCTTAGAGAATGCGGTCACAATTCTAAAATATATGTTACATTAAATTTAACGCATTTGTTCATTTATAAAGGGTAAAAAGTACTCTTCTGGTTACAGAATTGTAAATTGGAGGCAAAAGAATCACACTTCCTTCAATAAAATACTTCTGTATATAAAAAATAGTTACAGAATTGGTTAATAACATAATAACAAATAGGATTGGATATGTTCTGCTATAATTCTGTTGCCATATGAATCACTAAAACACCCACCAGTGGAGATAAAAAATTTAATAACAGAATACATCCCAAAATTTCAAATGACCAAAGAGGGAAACTTGCGAAAAAGTTATGTACTATTAGCCGCACAAGAAAATTCCTGTTCTTAAAGGGACTCTTTAGACATTTGTTTTATATAAATGGTTTAACTAGGTGACTTGATTTTAATGTCCTTATTGTAACTGTCACATAAAATCTATACTTCACGTATTTCTAAGAAAACTGTAAACTTTTTTCACCTGTAACCTTTTCGTTTCTTACCGTTCTGTCTCATGCAGGGTGCCATGTTTCACACACAGCTGTGACCTATGTCACACCCACAGGATGTGGCTTCAGACTATCATGACTCGTAATGTTGTACCACAAGTAGACAGTGACATGCTGTGTGTCTGAGCATCAGGCAACACTGATAGTGTGACACCACTGCCTGTGGTCACAGCTGTGAGACATGGCACTCTACATGAGAGAGAACAAGACGACAAAGAGAGATCCCCAAAGTTGAGACAGTGTTACCCTGTGTGCTTCTTAGAAGTTAGTGTCTTATAAAATGTACACTTCATACATACAATCAATAAAGTCACCTAGTTAAAACATTTATATAAAACAACTTGCCTAAAGAGTCTCTTTAATATGTGCACCCTGCTCTGTAAACACATATCTTCTATAGAACTGGCACTCTAGTCTTCCATCTTTCTCCTATAAAAAACACAAGAAGGAACCAGAGAATATGGGACATGATCAGAGCTACAAAAATAGATTTATGGTAAAATGTTGGAGATTCCTTCAAAGAGGGACATTTGAGAGGATTAGAAGGACAAGGAGACTTTGCTTAAAAAGAGAAACAGTTTGAAGGTATGTAACTGTATAACGTTGGCAATACTGGTGACACAGCAGTGATAAGATTGCAATACAATAATTTTATTTTACATACACACAGAGGCCCCCGTTTAATTGAGCCAATCACAGTTACAGGAACCCTTAAATGTTACAGATATTTAATTGGCGTCTTTTAGCTACTCACAATCCAATTGTGAGTTACAGGCTCAAAATCACTGCGGTTGTCAAAAACGTAACTCTGTCCTATCTCCTCCTTTGATGTTTCAAGGCCGCAAATGTTACAAGTGCTAAAAACGCAAAATCGATATTTAATTGCAACATTTCTACAAGCCGGCAATTGCCTTCATGGCAAATGTATCAAAAAATCATACGAGTACTAGATAGGACTTGCAAGGGGGTTGAACACCTGTCCGTAACACTGCAAAAACAAATATAAACACAATACTGTACTTTAAAATACTGGGGAAGCACTAACTAAACCTACTATTTCCATTCCATCCGTCATGAATGTGCTAGAGAATTTTAGACAAATATCCGGTCTGAAAATCAATCTAGACAAATCTGAGGCCATAGGATCACTCATCCCTGGATTTGAACTAAATTATTTGCAAACATTTTTAAATTTTCCTGGCCCAAGACACATATAAAATATCTTGGTATTAACATCACCCCAAACGTATCAGACTTATACAAATCTAATTACCTCCCTTTATTTAAAAAATTTGCTTCAGACCTTGAAAATTTTTAAAAATTCTAAATCTTGTGGACTGGTTGAATCAACACTATAAAAATGAAAAATCTTTCTAGAATTTAATACTTCTTTAGATCTCTACCTATAAAAGTGGACATGAAAGATTTAGATAACTTTCAAAGGAAAATTTGTAGGTTCATCTGGCACTATAAACCCCCTAGAATCGCAAAATCTATAATGTATAGACAAAAAGATAAGGGTGGGCTCTCCTGCTCGCAGCTGAAGCTTTATTATAGAGCTGCTCAAATTTCATTGATTCTACTAGTGCATTCAACAACTTATTAACCCATTTAGGTGCTTATAGAAAATCAACAACTGAGCCCTCTTTCATAGGACAAGATAGCCTGGCTCCCTAAATTCCAATAAACATATCTTAAATATCATAACCCAATGATCATGCTCTCTCTTACAAACTGGAGATGGGCTAAATCTAGATGCCAACTAATTCCAGATCTCTCTCCTCTTTCATCTATCTTCACTTCCCCCATTTTTTTGAGAGATTTCTCAATGGAATCAGTTACATGGTGGACCTTGAAAGGCCTAGAAAGACTAGACACATGGTTTAGTGACAACCACATTCTCACTTTTGAAAAAAATAGAGACACATACAATTTACCACTAGAAGAACACTTCACTTCTTGTAGGCTCAACAATATATAATCACTAAAAAGAGGGCCTTTGGTCATCCTAAAATGATCTGGTTAACTAAAGTATGTAAAAAAAAGCCCCATTGACCCGAGGAATCCTGGGTTTATTATCTGAAACTTTCAATACCCCTCAAAAAATACACATGTTTAAATGGGAGGAATACTTAGCTAAGAATTGGGATATTGACAAATGGGAAAAGGTTTGCAGCAAATTAACTATAGGTAAATTATAGCTTTCTGGAAACCTGATTAAAAGTCCTCCACAGAGCATACCCCAGATTAGCTCCACAAAATGAAACCCCAAGAATCAGCTAACTGCTTTAGAGGCTGCCCAGAATTGGGCACCTTTATACACACCTGGTGGACATGCCCTAAAGCCCAAGCTATTTGGACTAAAATACAAAACTAGCATCCAATCTGTTTCATACACAGATTACGCCTTCTATAGAATCATGCCTTTAAGGAATTCACCTCCCTACCCTGACAAACTCTCAAAATAAATTACTACAGTTTATTATATTAGCAGCTAGAAGTCATATAGCCAAGAAAGATCCAATTCTTATATTTCAGGAAATAATCAACAAAATTAATTTTATCATGATAAATGAAAGACTCTCATATAATTTCCAATACCTTTCCCACCTTCCTCTCAACCTGGGATACATGGATGATTTCACCACATAGCATTGCTATCAAATAACGAAAACTTTCAAAAACTATCGATACCGCTATTATATTCATAAATCGAGATGGGACTGGCTGTGGGGACGTGATCATGGCGGAGACCCTGGAGACCGGACAGGATCGTGAGTTTTCACTTTATTATCTTTTCATTTAACAGTTTTTATTAGTGAAAACAATACTTACACCAAAATGAACACCTTCCTTATTCATTTCACCCCCCCCATACCTACCTAACTTATTATTTGGAAAAAGGAAAATGTAAAATGGTATTACTCACTTATAATTTTTACTTGAATACTTAAAACCTACTTTATTTTGTTTACCTTTTCAAGTTCTCCTTGGAGAGTAAAATTATTTTTATAATTATATGTTAATATTTATTATATTAATGGAATCAATGCTTAACATACCAGAATAAAAGCCCTTCCCCCACACCTACTTTCCCATTATTTGGAAAAAGGAAAATGTGAAGTAGTATTACTTGAATACTTAAAACTTACTTTATTTTGTTTACATTTTTAATTTCTCCTTGGAAAGTAAAATTATATTTACAATTGTATATTGATATTTCACAATGTGAGTTAATAAAAATTATTGAAACTAAAATACTGGGAAAGTGATGAAAGACATTACAATTAATTGCACAACAGTCTCAAGCTCGCAAATCCGCAATTCATTTTTTTTATTTTTTATTACTTTTTCCGTTTTATTTCCGAGTTATATTGATCCCAGGAATCAAGGAGTTAATAAATATCATGGTACCTGCATGGACTAGAACAGCAGATTTATGGATTTTTATAGATTTCTACATATCTGGATTGTGAGTACGGTCGTAAATCGTACTTCTAAACACTAATTGATTATTGTTTAAACTCCATGTTTTACTGACGTCATGATGACGGTCTAATTTACTATTGGCTCTGTCTAAATTGTAACTTATGGGTTGCTTACTTGATCATGCCCTAAAATGCTATGTACGGATTCAAGGTTTGCGTGTTGGAGCTGTGAGCCTGTACTTGCGGGCTTGAGTCAATTAAATACATCTGTAACTGCACTAAATTTCTAACCCGCAGACATACGGGAAATATGAAGGTAATTACGGGCTTGGAATTAAATGGAGGTCAAAGTTTGGGGCACTGCCCGGCTAGAGAGTTGGTTAACGTGCAGACACACATTATAGAGCTGTGTGCTCACCCACTCAGCTGGCGGGAATTTCTGGGGAGAACACTGCATAAGATATAATATAAAATTATATATATTGTATATAAGATATCTCATGTCACCATGGGACAAACTAAGAGTTTTTTATATTCAGAGAAAGTTGCATTATTGTACCCCACCCTTAGTCTCTGACTTTTTGGCATTAAAGGTATCTCTAATCTAACACATGCTGCTTATATCAGACACACATCACATTGAGTCATTTTATACACACACAGATTTATTTTTATTAAAAATAAATTGGTTTCCACACCCCCAGAGCTGCTTACATAGGCACCTAGTACCTATCAATTGAAATATTGCATTTTGGTATGGTTTTTAACCCTATACTAACCATCAATCCAACAGCAGCACAATGCAAAAATCCACACAGCACTGGTGAGTTGCATCATTCAAGAGAGGAAACAAAACTACAAATCCCACAATGCTTTGCTACAGAGACTGCTGTGTCTGCTTCTGATTGGTAAACACAAATTATGAATTTTATGCTAGTTTTAGCAGGAATTTTAAGGGGTGTTAACTATCAAAATCAACTGCTAGCAAACTCAAAATAACTTTAGAGTTAGTTTAATAATTTATAGTTTATTTTTGGTATTTTGCATGCAAAAAAATGTTTGCATCTAATAGAGGAGAATCAGTGGTGTATACATTCATAATCCATGAAACTTAAATATTGCCTTCAAGCAATCAATATGAAATTAAAACATAAATTTGGTAGAAGTTAAAAAAGAGACGTAATTCTAAGAGCAACTTTAATCTAAGTTTGGTTGCTATTATGTTTATATTCCAATATTCCAATAAACTACCTGTCATTTTTTTGTTTTTAATCCTGAAATCATTTTTACTTTTAACACACTAACCTACAGACTCTGTACAAGAATACAAGCAAGTAAGGTATGTCAGTTCAGACTGTATTGTACATTTTGGCCATTGAATCAATGTATTGAATTCCACTGCTATATTATCAACACAGGTGTGACCTGTATCGAGAGAAACATGAACCGTGCTCCTTATGTAAACAGGAGTATATCAGTATGCACCTGTTTGTTGGCTATTAAAAGGAGCTACGTTAGGATAGCAGGACTACTGGTGTGAACATGCATTCCTATGTACAATGTTCAAAACAGCGATTTATCATGGGCCTGCTATTGGGCAATTATTTAAAGCATCAGAAGAAAATGTTTCTTGCTTTTTTTTGCACCTGAGGGTGCATTTAATACTGTTTTTTAACAGTGGGTTTTTATTTTTTAAAATGAAGGTCCGTTCACAGATTAAAACTGGTTTACATTTAGTATTGTCCTGGAAGGCTTTTTCATGTCTGCCATTATGTAAAAGTCTATTCCTGTAGAGGCCTACACCCCCCACCTTACAGGTCCTCCTTTAACCTTACTATACTCAAATCCTCTAAAATTTTAAAATGTATGTGTGTGCATGGCCGGATTACCCATTAGGCCAACTAGGCAGCCGCCCATTGGCGATTCCCTGTGAGGGTTGCCACTTACAAAAAATGCAGTTTATAGACTGGCAACTAGGTGGGTAATTATCTAGAACAAGACAGTTACAACAGGAAAGGGAACTTACGCACAAAGAAAAGGCAAAAATGGGTGTGTGCATACCTTGCGTACTTACTCACAGTGGCTCCTCCACTTCACTGCCTAGGGGCTCCAAAAAGGTAGATACTGCCCTCTGTGTGTGTCATGTATTTATATAATATATCAGAAATTACCAAGTAAACTTAGAAAGAAAAGTCACTGCATCGAGGTACTTCTGTGTATATAAAAACATATTTCAATGTATTGCACTGCATCTTCAGTCTGTCCCCTGAAAATGTGCTGCTCTAGGCCTGGGCCTCATGGGTCTTGGCAGAAACACACACCTGGGTGGCCTATGTTAGTTGAAGGGTGGTATACTTGGCCTCTGAATCCTTGAGAGGGCAACACAGAGCATTTAACCCTTTTTATTTTGCTCACAATAACAGGTTTATTATAAGGTAAAGTCACTGTGGTATGAGATTAGAGATTGATTAATTATGAATAGAGGTATTGATAATTGGTGAGAGTACAATAGATAATTATGTGGTATTTGTGGGGTAAAAAAATGTTTTCTGTGTTTACTGAAAAAAAAACACACTCTCCCACTGCAGAGAACAGACAGGGGACATATGTGACCCTCAGGCTGCCTGCGGCGCACCACAGACCTTGTTCAGTCACTCAGTTGTGTCCAACTCTCTGTAACTCTATGAACCGCAGCACACCAGGCACATCTTGTGTCTTGGTGTGCTAATCCATACACTTTTCATGGCACAGATACTGGAGTGAGTTGCCAGTTCCTTCTCCAGTGGATCACAATTTGTCTGACCTCTCTTCTATGACATGGCCATCTTGGATGACCTTACATGGTATAGCTCTCAGCTTAATTGAAGTACACAAGCCCCTTTCTTAAAGGAACATTGTGGTCAGTTTGTTCTAAATGCTTTTTTGAATAACTAAGCTGAAAAATGTAAATGTTTTTAGACAAAATAATACACTATTTATGCTTTTAACTTCTATAAATCAGATATTCTTTACTGTTTGATTCAATTTCTTCTTTCAACTGATTCTGCTGCTACTTTGTCAGGAGGATATGCCCTTGTAAACAAACAAGCTTTTCATGAGTCCTGTTGAAATTACTGGCAGTTGTAGCTGCCACATTCAACTTGTGCAGACATTTCCTGTGTAGCCTCCCACCTCAGGAAATTCTTTAACAAAAAGGTTGAATAGATTGCACTGTCACATATAAAAAGCAATATATTAGAAGCTGTATTTTCTTATCCAAATATACTTTTTTTTGTAATGTTTAAAATATGCTTGTCTATGTTTTTTTATTTCATGCACTTAGTGTTCAATATTCCTTTAAACCATATGTAAATTAAAAGGCAAAATATTTATTGATAGATGTAAGCAATGTATTTCAGTGCACAAAAATCAAATGATAATGTGTATGTGTTTGCTGTGTACTACTGCCATTTTTTTTCTACAGTAAGTCATTCAGTATTCAAGTATTCAGTACTATTTGTGCTCCTCCTGTATGCCAATGTGCTAATTTACAGCTCAGAGTGCATCAGATGGGTGGGAAAGGGGATTTACCTTCATGAGAACCTTAGGGGGGCATTGTTTTACCCACAAGAGCAGATAAAAAAGACCATAATCCTAATCAACACATCAAAGCAGCATATTAGTAGATGGGATCCATTCCTTTACTTACGAACTATATTCAATTAGTAGTGTTAAACACTAAAGGGACAATAAACACCTGATATGTATATACTAAATGTTTGATATTCAAACAGCAGTGATACTAGAAATGCATAAAATCTATTAAAATCACAAAAAGAACAAACCCGTTACACATTCATTTTAGGCTTAAGACCAATATTGCTAAGTGACTAACTGTACACTTTTGTGTCTTAGTATTACTCTCACATTTCACTGTATTAAATACATTTCACATATCTAGTTGGTCAAATCAGTCTGTGATAAGTATATTGTTGAATTTAGAGTTAAATACATATCTAAGTGAGCTGGATTATGAATGCATTTGATAGAGTAGAATTAGTAGTGTATGCAAACATTTATTTGCATGAAAAAAAATCCCAAAACAAACATCTAAACACATTGATAAAATTATCTGTTTTGGCTAAGCAGGTTAGCTGAAACTTTTGAATTGATTTAGGGTTCCTTTTTTTGCTGCAAAGAAGCCTGGGATATGTAGTGTACCACAGATATGTGCTATGTATTGCTGTTGACAGCCAGGAAGCAGCAAGGAGATTGGCTGAGCAAGCAACAGCTGGTAAATAGTGGGTTAATATTGCTCCGCTGCATGCTGATTGGGGGGGATCAGATGCCTGTGTAGACACCCCCCTGGAGGTGTCAACAATCGTTAGAGGGATTTTTAGATATTAATAAAAAATAAAATGTTTTATGAGATGTGCTGCATACACATAGGCTGCTTTTTGCCTAAGGATTGCAGAAATGTATTAATCCATGAAACTTGGATATGCCGTTAAAGGATCTAATGTATTGCCTACTAGCGACTTGCCCGTCAAAAAATTACGGCAATAGGATTGTAAGGGCGGTAAATTTTGTTGGTGTTCCAAGATGCTTCAACACTCATTGCGAGCCTCGCGCTGAGCGCCTTCGGTGCTCATTGCGAGGTTGTTGGTTGCTTGTGTGCTATGAGCATTGTTTTTTTTTGCTAATCAAATAATTAATAAAATAATACATCAATATACTTTACCAATTTTTAAGTAATATGTGCAGGAAGCATTGTGCAGAAGAGCTGGCAAACTGTTTTGATGTTGCTGCAGCATAGAATGTGTGTTTTGAGGGCTGTGGAGCGAGCGCGAGCCAAATCCGTTAGGGTAGCTGTGTACTCCCCCCCTTGCTGTAGGTAAGCTTTTTATGTATTTGTTGTGTGTATTTATTGTGTTTTTCATTTTTTCATGTGCGCAGGTTTCGGGCGTTAAGGTCGTATTTTTGCAAGGTCGTAATGGGTCGTAACGCGTCTCATATTTTTCTGTCGTAAGTCCGTTAATTTTGCAAGGTCCGCAGTTGCTGGCCAGCATCTGCGGCCGTTGATTCATGAGGCATTCATGCAGCATTAGCAACAACCCACCTGCTCACTACTATATATGTGATGGTGGTTCCCAGCTGGTCCCATGGTTAGGATTTGGTGCTTTATCCACTGACAAAGAAATGATCAGTCTATAATTCTAATGGTAGGTGTATTTTAAACGTGAGAGACAGAATAACAAAAAAACAAAAAAAAACGTCAACGCATGTCAAAAAATGTATACATTGATTTGCAGGTCAGTGAGGGAAATAAGTATTTGATCCCCTATCAATCAGCAAAATTTCTGTTTCCCAGGTGTCTTTTATACAGGTAACGAGCTGAGATTAGGAGCACTCTCTTAAAGGGAGTGTTCCTAATATCAGTTCGTCACCAGTATAAAAGGCACCTGTCTATAGAAGCAATCAATCAGATTCCAAACTCTCCACCATGGCCAAGACCAAAGAGCTGTCCAATGTTGTCAGGGACAAGATTGTAGACCTACACAAGGCTGGAATGGGCTACAAGACCATCACGAAGCAGCTTGGTGAGAAGGTGACAATAGTTGGTGCGATTATTCGCAAATGGAAGAAACACAAAATACCTGCCAGTCTCCCTTGGCCTGGCGCTCCATGCAAGATCTCACCTCGTTGAGTTTCAATGATCATGAGAACAGTGAGGAATCAGCCGAGAACTACACGGGAGGATCTTGTTAATGATCTCAAGGCAGCTGGGACCATAGTCACCAAGAAAATAATTGGTAACACACTACGCCGTGAAGGACTGAAATCCTGCAGCGCCCGCAAGGCCCCCATGCTCAAGAAAGCACATGTACAGGCCCGTCTGAAGCTTGCTGATGAACATCTGAATGATTCATAGGAGAACTGGGTGAAAGTGTCGTGGTCAGATGAGACCAAAATCAAGCTCTTTGGCAGCAACTCGCGTGTGTTTGGAGGAGGAGGAATGCTGCCTAGGACCCCAAGATCACCATCCCCACCATCAAACATGGAGGTGGAAACATTATGCTTTGGGGGTGATTTTCTGCTAAGGGGACAGGACAACTACACTGCATTAAATATTGGGTGAGAACCTCCTTCCCTCAGCCAGGGCATTGAAAATGGGTCGTGGATGGGTGTTCCAGCAAGACAATGACCCAAAACACACAGGCAAGGCAACAAAAGAGTGGCTCAAGAAGAAGCACATTAAGGTCCTGGAGTAGCCTAGCCAGTCTCCAGACCTTAATCCCATAGAAAATCTGTGGAAGGAGCTGAAGGTTCGAGTTGCCAAACATCAGCCTCAAAACCATAATGACTTGGAGAGGATCTACAAAGAGGAGTGGGACAAAATCCCCCCTGTGATGTGTGCAAACCTGGTGGCCAACTACAAGAAATATCTGACCTTTGTGATTGCCAACAGGGGTTTTGCCACCAAGTACTAAGCCAAAGGGGTCAAATACTTATTTCCCTCATTGACCTGCAAATCAATTTATAACTTTTTTGACATGCGTTTTTTTTTTTTTTTTTGTTTTGTTATTCTGTCTCTCACTGTTAAAATACACCTACCATTAAAATTACTGATCATTTCTTTGACAGTGGACAAACATTCAAAACATTCAAAATCAGCAGGGGATCAAATACTTTTTTCCCTCACTGTATTAGTGGTTGGAGCTGCACAGCTATGTTCAATTAGCATAAACTACATATCCCCTCAAAGCACGGCAAAACCTTTTATTTACACTCTGAAGTGTAGACAAGCAAAGTTGCATCTGCCACTACGGTATCCGATTGCCTGATAATATGGGCGAATATGGAAATCAGGAGAAAAGACAATTATTTAATAAAATGTATATAGCAAAAGAGAAAGAAAAACAATGCTGGGCAAAGAAGATTCCCACAACTCCTATCACATAGTACACAATAAACAGTCTGCGTTATAAAGATGACAGGACAATGTGAAGGAGCATTTAATAGCAGATTATAAAATAATATAATGGAACATTTTTGAGAAATAGAAAAGCAGTAACTATAAAATAAAGGGTTTAAAAAACAAAAAGGTACATTACTGAGTTGACAATGTTTCTTTTAGCCATATTGACTTTAATGCCTAGAAAGGAAGCTTCCCAAACTGTGAGCCTCGTTAAGGTGGTCCTATCCTATTGCACAATTTGTAAATTTATACACACTTAAAATCACTATTACTCGCAATCCGAATATGGGTTAACAGCCCACAATCACTACGGGCCAAAAAGATGTGAATATTATTAAACACATAGAACATGTGGAGTATGAAATAAGGATAAATAACTGTAAACTATACGAATATGTGTATAAGCACATATTCTATTGGACTGTTGTATTAAAAGTAGCTACACTAAGCTTTAGCTGTAAGGTGGCAAGAATGTAGCTTATAATACAGACCAGACACAGGTTCTTTCCCTTTTCAAATTCGCCAGCAGTCCGACCAATCGCTAGATGTTGCTGCAGATTTTTTGTGCCGATACCATAGAGTTAGGGTTAGGTAAACTGTTAAGGTTAGTATAAGGGTTAGGGTAACCTAAGGTTACAACTTGTTTGAAATATCGGCATCACTTCAAAATGTCTGCAGTGCCATCTAGCGGCCACTTCCTGCCACTGCAGCTGGCGCTGGTGGCAAATTTAAAATGGGATAGATCCCAAACACATATTACTTCAGTACATCTGCATATTTAAACGTGAGTTAGTATGAACACATTACAGTGGAGCTACATTTTGTAACGGTTAAAATACCAACTTTTCTGTTTTAAGGATCCAGTTAGATGTATATCACTTGCTAAGGAGCTTTGTGACATCATAGACCAGTGGTGAGTCACAGTGCTCCGCAGACACTTCACATGCTGCCCCAGACTCTTGTCTGGAGTGGAAAGCATGCGTCTCTTAAACAATACACAGCCCGTAATACTTCTCTAAAACTAGCAATGAATAAAAAGGCCCAATTAAGCTCTAAAATCTTATCCCTCTGTTACCAATTACTTCCTTTCCTACATTGAGTTTACCAAGTAGCTTTGGGTAAAACAGAAAGGTTTAAAGTGATGTGAGGCCCTTTTAGAGGACTCCGGGATCGCATGAGGCCTTTCAAGTGAAATAGCTTGCCCGTAGTCACACGGAAAAGCAATACAGAAGTGTAAATATAACATTATATTTTCTATAAGGGTAGTCCAGTATAGCACAAAACATTATTATTGATATAAAAAAAAACAGAACAAAGTGTTCCACAAATACTCTAGACAACTATCAAATTGTTGATGAGACTGTCAGAAACAATCAAGTGGTCCTTTGGGATAAAAAACCTGGAATCCACTGTACTAGAAGATTGTTAAAAGACAACATTATTTTTTCCCAGATTGTTACCTTTATCATTAAAGGACCATTTACTTCACTAACAGAGCTCAGAGAACAAGAATCTATGTTAAAATGATCTATTGTTTTTGTTTTAATTACACTAATAACAGCTAAAAGTCTACTGTCTTGGGTCTATTTACAAACACACTCCTGACTGTTCCACGATTAACAACTGCCGACACCGAGTGATGAAGGCTCCATGAGCACACAGATTTATAGTTTTTCCTGAACTTCAGGAACGCAGCAGGAGATGTTAACCCCATACTGTACTCTTTAGCGGATTTCAGCAATTCTTTACCTGCACAGTTACATTTGTGAAGTGTTAACTCCCTTTCTGCTTATGCTCCATGCACAGAGCTGTATCTGTCGGTCTGTCTGGGGGCACTGCCAGTGACACATGTAAACAGGCATTTAATTTATTAACTTCTCTGAGAAAAATGCACATATTTAAAAAATT
Organism: Discoglossus pictus; assembly: GCA_027410445.1. NCBI lineage: Eukaryota > Metazoa > Chordata > Amphibia > Anura > Alytidae > Discoglossus > Discoglossus pictus. Next base: position 231,703,463 of record CM050163.1, read on the forward strand.
CAAAAAGTATTACAACATGTTTCTAGACAAACTTTATAGTTATGTGCTCCATGTTGTACTGAATAAACTGGCCCTTTAAATTAGCTATGTGCTGTAACAGTTGTTTGGGTTAACATTACACTAGGATAAAGTGGCATAATCTTCAAATACTGGACTCATCACTTGAACTCTGCACAATCAAATAGGTGGAAAGACATACATAGTAAAACCGTTTTCCATTTTGTAATGAAAGGTGACTTAATAAACTGTGTCTTATGATGTAATGTTTCACATTTTATTCAGTAATGTCTGACCTATATGACAAATGAAGGTCTTTCAAAAAAATTTTTTATTTCATTTTATAATTACTAACCTACTTTTAAAGGCAATTAGACATATGCTGTAATAATTACACTATTATGAATTAATTTAATTTATATTTCATCTAAATACAAAATATTCTTACTTTCGCCTGTATGAATATACATATGTACTTTTCACTACTTTAAAGAGAAAAATAACTAGCACAACATATAGTTTATATGTACAAACTATTTCCCAAGGGACAAACATTTAAAGACAGGTAAAGTGGAAAATGGAAATGGTTCATAGAAGAATGTTACAATGGAAAGTTGGTGAAATAAACAGATTAGGCTGTCAACACATCATTTAATTTGCTTTCATTGCCACATGCTCTTAGAAGCAAAGTCCAGATGCAGAAATACGAATTTCAAATAACTGTTAAATCATTAAAAACAAACACACGAAAACAGCTGGGCCAAGTTTACCAGCCTTTTCTTTACTTTGATAAGATGTTCCGTACCTTGATTCCCAACATAAAGAATGGATGTGTTTCTATATCTACCATTAACTTCAGCTAAATATCCCAGTATATCTGCAGACACAGATGTTAAAACTAGAAAGAGTAGAAACTAGCATGATATATTGGGTCAGTAACTTATAGTGACATAAATGGACTGTTTGGAAGTGTGGAAAACACATGAACCGTCATCGCATACACTGGCAGCACCTAACTGCTCCATACAAAACCGGAAATAAATATGTGAAATATTCAGAGATTCACTTTTCTACATCGTTACATAAACATTGTGGTGCTCTGAGATATCGGCAGTGATTGCGAGCCTGGCACTGAGCGCCTTTGTCGCTCATTGCGAGGCTCTTGGTTGTTGTATTTTTTTGTTATGCGAGGCGCTTTTGCTGTCATTGTAAGGTCAGTGGTGATATGCTTTTTGCGCTTATTGCAAGGCTGTCCCCTGGTGTATATTGTGTGCTATGAGCAGCGTTGGCGCTCGTTGTGAGGCGCGCAGTGAACGGCTTTTGCGTTTATTGCGATAGTGTTTTGTGTTTTTTTTGTGTACTTTTGTGATGGTAATTAAATATGGTAATTAATTAAGTAATAAATTACTTATTAACCCGATTCTAAGGGGGCCTAGAGCCTCCACCTCCGCAAATGCGGTCGGAAAGTTGTAGGGGGTCAAAGGGATGAGCGCATATGGTGCTCATCTCCATCGGCGCACGGAGCACCTTCGGCGGTCCTTGCCAGTAACTGCGGCCCTCCCAAGCGTTAGCAACAACCTCCATGCTGACAATTATATATGTGGTACACATGGTCTTTTGGCCCTCTGAGCACCTTCAGCGCTCATTGCCAGTCCTGCGATGAGTGCCTTCGGCGTTCATTGCGAGCCTCTTCCCTTGTTTATTTAAACTTTCCTGCTTTGCAATGATCACCTTCGGCGCTCATAGTGGTTCTCGCAATGAGCGTCGAAGGTGCTCATTGCAAACCTTTCCTTTAGCCTACAGTACGGGCCGCTCATTGCAGGGTTCATTGACCTGCAAGTTTTGTGCTTGGGAATGCCATGTGTCTCTTTGCAGCATCTCCCCCCTGTGCCTTACCTGTGTGTTTCTCCTCTGTGTGTCTGCTGAATCTTTCCGTTGGTTTTATTTTCTCGCGTGCCTATCGTTTTTCGTGCAAGTGTTAGTGTCTTTGCCGTTGTCCCGTGTATTTTTCAGATTTCGGTATTCCATTTTCAGATTTTTTTTGCGTTTTTCGTCCTCTGTTTTTTCTCTCGCTTAGGCGATTTTCGAGTGACGAAACACTGCAAATTGGGCTTAAATTAGCTTGCAACCTCACTCCTAGGCATCCTGTTTTTACCCCTGTGCTGTGTGTGAGTGTGGTTTAATTCATTTTTTATGTTTTTTGTTGTTTTTAGTGTTTTTCCATTTTTGCTGTTCCGCCGTTACATACGTATATTTCCGAGTTCTGATTTTTTTTTTCTAAGTCCCTCGTTCGTCAACTGCTTGCAGCCTAAGTCCCGCGTGTTTCCATGCCTCAACTGCTCGCCTCACTTTACAAGGCTCGCAGGGCAATGAGCGCCTTTGGCGCTCATTGCTCAAGTCCTCTGAGCTCGGAAGGCTTCTATGCGTGATGACAAATCTCAGTTTGACAATTATAATATGTGATATGTACATATACATACATACACACACACTGTATATTACACAGTATGTGTATATATATATATATATATATATATATATATATATATAGTAAATAAATAGTACATCTGTGTTCACATTTGAGTGTAGTCAGTAGTACAGTTTATATATACACTACATTTTCTTGTGTGTGTAACATCATTCCCTGCCCCGGCAATATGAAGCGCTGGCAGGGGATCCACCCCCTATAAGCTCAATCGGGAGACAAGGCTTTGCTTAGTAGCAGGCTGATACATTTTCACAAAGTGTAGACAACAAAAGTGACCCCCATTCATTGGAAACTAACTGTTTTACAGACATTTGACTTGTCAATTTTTTGGTCTGTGAGGGCAGCCTATAACGTTTGTTTGTTCTCTTATATAATTACATTAGCGTAGTCTCAAAGTCCTTTATATCCGTCTCTCACCTTAACCTATCTGATGACATTATCAGGTTGGAGGCAATCATTTGAACCAGAGGCTGACATTCTACCATTTGAAAGTAAATGTAAAATTCAATATTGCTATTATAAATCATTACATTAGAATTGTATTAATGAGGAATGCACACTTTCTATTATATTACACTGCAAATTTAGCTACATGTAGAAATAACCAGAAATTATACCAGTAGCTAACTTTATTCATATGAGATCTTATATAATTTGGAAAACAAATGGTAGTATGTGAAGATCATCCGTTCCCCATTGACTGCAGTTCCCAGTTGTTATCATAATAAAACTAAAACCGATAAAATACTATACTTTGACCTGTGTTATGCTTTACATGTATATGTTAAAAGTCACTTAAGTCCGGCTTTGACTGGATTATACTGTTTTGCCACATGTCCCTATTGTGTAAGAGATATAACTATGTTAACTGGTACCAGTCAGTCTGGCTGCCTTGAAAGTTGATATACTCTGCTCCCTGATTGGATGTTAACATTACCTTTCAGCCAATCAGACATGACCTAAATGGCACGACTCCTAGGACGGGGAATTCAAACCACGTGGTCCTCGTGCACCAATCAGCAACACACCTACGTAGGCACTTCTCCAAATGGTTGTCCCCCAGTCTGGAATTTGAAGTTGCTTAATTCACAGCTATGTTTAATTGAAACCATTGTTCTATACCCTTTATATACCCTGTGAAATCCCAAATAAAGTATGCTCTCTCTGGGACACATACTAATGGTAAGTTTCTTTGAGGGAAAGGGCTTTTTATTATTTTGTATCCTGATCTTCTGCTGCTATCCTGTGTGAAGGGATTAAAGAACCGTATTAGATCTGCAGGTAGGATTGGTCTCCTTGGCCTTTTCAAGCTCACTGATATAAAAAAAAAACTTTTATCGTTCTAGTCACTAATGAGCATCTTATAAACCTGTAATATTATCAATCCCATAATGTCTTACAAATATTTTCTTTTTAAATCCTTTGTTCCCTGTGCAGCTCTGCTAGAAAGCCATCTGGCATCAAACATCCTCCAATTTGTTTTTGATTTTCTTTTGACAGAAGTTTTCCAGACTGTATACAATAAATATCGCTCACAACTTTTTCCACATTTCCATTTAGAATCTTGCTTTTTATGATATGATCATTGTTAAGAAACTCAGAGGAAACAGTTGAATAAGTAAGTTAAAATAAACCACTCTTCCAGACCAAACAAACAAATAAATCAATCAATCATCAGAGAATGTTAGTTTACAGCAAATTATATTTATAGTTTCTACAATTAAAGGAAGACTGTAGTTTGAGAAACATGTCATATGTTTATGAACTGTGTAGCAATCTAACGATATTAACAACTATGAGCTTAATTACATGGCTCCCGTAGGATCTCCCACAAAGCTGAACTGTAGCTAAGGGAATTTAAGAAGCTATTATACAGCTCCCACAGGCTTTCACATAAGAACGTACTGATAGGTAGTTGGAGAATTTGTCACTTAAGGGAAATAGATAATGAAACTTGGAAGGGTCCTTACGTGTTACTTAAGCAAATTTGAACATAAAGTTATGAGTCAGAGCCCAGAAACACATTAATTCCCAAAAATGACAGTGTTGTATATTATGTTCAGTTGTCTGTTCATAGGTACCTTTTGTCAACAATGGCGGGACATCTCAACGATCATTAACAAACATACCCACATTCTCAGGGCAGACGATGTGCGGAACTCCATTGTTGGTGACAAAATTAATAGGGGATGGAGGAGATCCCAATGGTACTTATGGATGTGGACATTGCAGCTTCTGTGGTTATATGTTTAAAACCATTTGTGTACAATACAGACAGGACAACATAATGCAATTATGACTGTACGAGTACCAATGTGGTATATTGTATAGAATGCATGCCCATGCCATTTAAAGTACATTGGTATTACCACAGGGGAGCTACGGCGTGAATTGGACGAACACATCTGTAATATAAAAAATGGCCCCAAGTACTTGAACAAAACCAAACTCTGACATCAGCGGCAAGACATTTTTTAACAACTCACAACTCCAAACCCAATTTGAAATGTTTGGTGCTCCAACAAGTTAATTTGGGTTTGAGAAAGGGAGATTTGGAAAAAGAACTTTTAAGGGCAGAGACCCTCTGGATAACACAGTTGAATACCATCATGCCAACGGGCCTAAATGAGAACTATAACTTTATGGTTTATATTTGAATCACTCAAGATATTGACATCTAAACAAAAGACGTTGATTGCAATCTGTATGATAGATATCTAAACCATACAATTAACTTGTAATGCCGTTTCCTTTCCACATTAAGTATACGATGACTAAAGTAAACAATTGATATTTACAACTAAGATAAATTTAGTATAGATATGTTTAGAATGGAATCTCATGTCTCCTCAGAATGTCTTTGTACAATATTAATCTAATATATAGAGCACTTATAAATCGGCAATATTATGGATATTCTATATTTATAGACTATGATAAAAAAAGGGATAGATTAATAGATGTCCTATTGTATTTTCATATTGTATTTTGTAGTTGTAACATTTTCCTCCATTCTAGGCAGTAGGTATTTAGATATTTATGTGGTTATCACCGGTTGAGGGATTATGAAAATGTGCTGTCCCCTCAAAATAACTCAACACATGGAGCGCCTGGAGAGAGCACCAGGACCGAGCGCCAGGAGAGAGCGCCAGGACCAAGCGCCAGGATCAAGCGACTAGAGAGAGCGCCAGGACCGAGCGACTGGAGAGAGCGCCAGGACCGAGCGACTGGAGAGAGCGCCAGGACTGAGCGCCTGGAGAGAGCGACTGGATAGAGTGCAGAGACTGAGCGCCTGGAGAGAGCGACTGGATAGGGTGCCGAGACTGAGCGCCGAGACTAAGCGCCAAGACTAAGCGCCGAGACTAAGCGCCGAGACTAAGCGCCCGGCTAGAGTGCATGCTACTGGACACGAGGAGGAGTGTGTGTGTGTGTGAACATGGAAGAGGCGAGGCGTACTTGGAAGGGAAGAAGGGAAAGGTAAGGGTGGGCAGGAAGAGGGATGCGCCAAGGCCGCGGATTGATACGTGCGGCAGGCGGAGACAGAGTAGCCAAGACGAAAAAGTTGGAGAGGACATGGCTCTCACTCATTGCTTCCCTTTGTATGTGTATGGGAAATATCTCCCAATTCCCATAGTAATATTCAAGTGAAAAACAAAGTATCAATCTAATTTGTAAGAATGAGCACTTGTGTCTATATCTTGTTGGAAAGATGTTCTTGTATCAATAATAGTAAATATGACATTTCAGAGTCAAAAAAATGTTGGAGCACTTTGGACTTCATTTGGTTAATGTTTAATCCCTAGAAAAAGCACATGAGTGAGATGACTTGATAACCCATGATCCCTTACCTGAGGATACATAAAGCTCTTCCAACATCCATCTACAGGTCCTGATGAAGCACCCGTGAAAAGCGCGTTAACCGGTTTCCGGCGCACCATTGATGACATCACACGCCGCGACGCCATGTTAAAATGTAGAAGCGTTCTTGCTGATTACTGAATATTACTTTTTCAAGCAGTTATCTGATGTTAGATAGAGATCATTAAGAACGATACAAAGATAAGTTATAAACATGATAAACTATTGATGATACTATTACCCATTGTATTTATTTGTTTAGGTTAGACATATATCTTATCTACACAGACTTCAATATATTATCCCTGTCTACTTATTTTCTTATTTAATTTTGGTAACTTTTCTTAAGCACCTTATAGTAATTCAAACGTATACATATTATTATGGGTAACTAACACTTTTGATACTAAGATAAGATAATATATATATATATATATATATATATATATATATATATATATATATATATATATATATATATATATATATATATATATATATATAGAGAGAGAGAGAGAGAGAGAGAGAGATAGATTGTATGCTTGTACATACTTTACTATTATATTTTTCTATAGATTAGTTTATTTTGTTTACATTATCTTTATTATTTATATTATTTCATATGGTACAGGCATATAATATTAGTATTAATATTTTCTATGATTAAAATTGTTGTATAACCATTTACACTTTTCTATAGTCTGAATTATTCTGTTAAAAAATATCTCTGATTGTATGATTTAATTATTATTACAATTCAGTTAAATTATTTATAATTGTGACCTGGATAACATTGGTTCTGCCGCAATCTATATTTTATCTTTTAATCGTTATTTTTGGTTCTGGGTTTTTAATGATATGCAATAAAATAAAAAATATTTTTAAGATATATAATTCTTCCCCCATGATTTACTAATTAACTCAGGGCAAATAATTAATTTGATAGAGTGTCTTTTTTCTTATTTTGTTTACTCAATTGTCTGTTCTGTCTCTCTGCGCTCCTTCTCTTTGTGTGTTCTCTCTCTCAGTTCTGTGTAATCTCTGTCCCTCTCCCTCCCCTTCCATGTATCTCCCTCTCCTCTCTTTGTCCCTCCCCATCCCTCCATCTTTCTCTCCCTACTCCTGTTGAGTGGCTAATGTACAATGGCACGGCTCTGTCGCTCAAGCACAGTGGTGGGGCTCTGCCTCGCATGAGCATTTCTTCCGATACCACCAACCATGCACAACAGTAATGCCTGGGTGAGTCGGCGAAGGATGCACCACGAGGGGATTGCTCACGCCAACAACTGTTATAGGTGATATTGCAACAATGTATCTATAAAGCTAGGTGTTATCCACTCAGACATTGACACATTGATGTGGTTTATTATTCTTGCACATGAATATCGCATTCGGACACATCATATTATATGTTAATTTCTAACTGATTAAATTATATTAAATGACAGGGGATACACAGGTGGGTAAGTGGCAGGTGAGTAGGCATTAACCCATGGGACTCTGTATTAATGAAGTGTGACTTAGCATTAGTTTGGTGTTAGTGTTAAATTCTGTGAGCAGATATTTGTAATTGATAATACTAAATAATACTAAATACTATAGTAAATAATAATTTTGTTGGGAGGAGCCAGCAATTGAAGAGAGCAGCAGCAAAACAGCTCAGATCTTACAAACAAGGATTGCAAAGCTTGAACTATCCTAAAAACAGCACAAAACCTGCTCTAAATGTTATTATTTATAGGTGCCTGCACTTTTGTGGCATTTTCACAGACAATCAGGACCCAGGCATCCATCTTGGATACTGTTTTCCAGACTAGAAGGCACACTGCCCTGGGAGAACACACCCTGTAATGGCGGATAACTACAGAAGTTATTTCTCAGCTCTACATGACTGCCTGAGCACTGAGGCAGAGAAAACATCTCAACAAACAGGAGGTGTCCTGATATTTTGAACTTTGACCATCCTGGAGACATATCCAAGGGCGTTTGGAGGTGGGTAAACACATGGGGCCCCCCAATATTATTATATTATTATAGTTTATTTATAACGCGCCAACATATTCCGTAGCACTGTACAGTAAAACAGTTGGACCCCCTCCTAGACACACAGTGATGTTGCTAAATGCTGAACTGGCTACTCCATAAAGAACTTTTTGCAAGTGTGATGTAGTTGTGTTTTTTCTAACCCACACTACAACCCACAATACCAAAAGAGGGCAGAAAAAGACCAAACAGGAGGTACTGTTCAGGAACTTATTAAGCCCCAAGCCCAGCAGCTAAATAGTATAAAGGTCCAAGAAGGGGGTGCAGTGATTCCAGACCCCACAAAGGACAGGTCCTTGAAGGCCATTGGGAGGCTCTTAAACTATTGTATACAGAGACTGTTGGCAAAACAAGACTTGCAAACTCAAAGATCAGTAAATATTTTATATTACTATGTGGACATATTACTGGAGCTGCCATAACACAAACAACACCTGTTGGGAAACACCCCTAAAGTGAATTATTTTTATTTCTTGTTTGCAAATAGTCCCACTGCCAGTTCTCCCAGAAGCAGAGACAATGGTGGCACAGCCAGAATGATATAAACAGAGAATTAACCATAATAATCTTGCAGCTGTAGTTTCATGAAACCTGCATAAGTGGCGCCATCTTGTGGACAAATTAAAAATCTGCAAACTCAGACTTTTAGCAAGGAAGAGGTGCTATAGTCGCCACCTTGTGGACCTACAAAACAATTGCAGCCTGAAAAGAAATAGCAAGGGCAAACTCAAAACATGTCTGGGATTTATTTATACAGAACTTTTACCTGTATAGCAGGGTGCCTTATCGTGTCTCAAACTGTTAAAACAAACATACTTTTGGATCCAGCAAAGATTTATTTATTCAAAAAGCAAAGAGGGGCTTTGAGAGACACTTTATTAGGATACAAATAGAGAAAGCCCTAAAACGTGCTGCAGACTGACTTATACTGCACAAAACTTTCAAAGTAGAAGTTTGCTGTGATCTTGCAACCATCATTGTTACTTTGTTTTTCCTTGCAATATATAAGCTCTCTCAGGAGAACCTTGGCTGACCAGGGCGCGGCTTAATATACTTCCTGAGGCTCAATAAAACAATTTGAGTCTCAAGACCTGGGTGCGGTTGTTTTTCAGCCTCCTGCAAACTCTTCTAGAAGGGCACCGCTGCCATCTAATGGCCAAAACTGAAAATTAAATCTCCAGAAAGACCAAAGGCCTCCATTAATAAGAAATAACTCTTGATCTAAATCACATGATGTGAAATTTTCCTATTGGGCCAAGCTAACCCGACAAGCTAAGATGACTTCTGCAACCTTTTGTTTGTTTACTTACACTAACCGTTTATGGCTGAATATTGACTTTTATTAATCCATAGATACATCTAAGACAGGGTGCTCACAGAAATAATCCTTGCCTTGTTTCTCAACCACTCAGCGATTTTTAAATGTGAATTTCTCAAGATGAGCAAGTCAAGGAGAAATACAAACACAAAGACCATCTCAGACTACCTCAAAAATCCCAACACGAAACCTGCCCTATCTCAGGATCCTGACTCAGGCCAATCAGATCGCTCTGACACAGAAGGCGCATAGGCACCGATCCAGCAAAAAGTGGATTTGACTGACCAAACCTTGGCCAAAATTGATGCTCTCCTTGAGGCCCGTCTCACAAAAGCAGTCACGGCCTTGCAGAAGGACATATTGGATCTTGGACAACGTGTCAATCTCCTGAAGGAAACCTCAGATCAAGTAATTGAAGCTCAGGACAGGAACCGAACAGATATTACACAAAACACATCTCGCATCACCTTTCTTGAAGACAAACTGGAAGATTTGATAAATCGCTCTAGGAGATACAATATTAGGGTCAGAGGTATTCCCAAGGCCGTACAGAACCCACAGTCCGTAACGGACCCACATCCTAACATCCCATTCTGACCATATCTGGGAAATTGAGCGTGCTCACAGAGCCCTGAAAAAAAACAAAATCTTCCTAAGGACGTCATAGTTCGCTTCCGAAGTCAACAGACTAGAGATTTAATCCTATCAACTACAAGGAAGATGGCGACAATTTCTGGCCCTGATCACTTCAGGTTTATGCAGACTTGGCTCCAAGCACTCGGGCCAAAAGAAGATCCATGAAACCTGCCTTATCAATACTAATCAGTCAAGACATCAAGTATAAATGGGATTTGCCATTTGCTTTGTCCTTTCAATTCCAAGAAACACAGTATACTTTGCGTTCAATAGAGGAGTGCCTGGAACTCATACAAAGACTTGGCCTCACTTCTGAAAAGGGTAGGGCCGATCAGCAGGGCCCCTCAAATAAGGCTTTGTTGAGCAGACAATGGACTGTGGTACCTAAGAATAAGAACCCACAACGACCCTCTTTGTCCAAAGATCAACACTCAAGTTTCTCTGATTCTACAGCATCCCAGATTTCAACTTCGTAAATTTTCCAGACTAAAGACACTCTACAATACTGAAAACGATTCAGGAATTTAGTGGTTGACTTCCCTGTACTTAAATGTAGTTAAATTGATTATTGTATAAAAGTACTATTTTAGTCAGAATTGGTCTAGTCACTCATCTGAGCTAAAAGTTCATCTCTGCCAGGGTCCTAGTAAGGCACTAAGTTGAGTAGCTCCCAAATGTATAAAAAAACTGTTCTCTCTCTCAATGTACTGCCCTAGATTTTATACATAACTTTCTACAAGGAGATTAACTCATTAAACCCAGACACTTAGGAAGTGAATTAAGGCCAGGTAAACTTGTAAAACAATCTAACCTAGCCTCAACAAAGATCTCTCGTTAGGGGAGATTAAAGCACACAAATTTATATTATAAGAAATTTGCTGACATTTACGCTCCGCACCTATGTTCATTTTTTAATGCCATCCTGAGGGGAGATCCTATGCCACCAGAAATTAACCAGGCGGATTTGGTGATATTTTCCAAAGCAAAAAGAGACTCCAAGAACTACCGCCCGATATCATTGATGAATGGGGATGTTAAATTTCTAACAAAAATTATATCTCAGGGTTTTTTCCTGATTTGATCCATAAGGATCAAACAGGATTTATCCCCCACAGACAAACAAGAGATAACTTTAGGAGGACACTAAAAATACATCTGCCCGATAAAAATAAGATGCCTATGTCTGTCCTTGCGCTGGATATAGAAAAGGCGTTTGACTCGGTAGAGTGGCCTTTTTTTATATGCAGTGCTGCAAGGTTTGGATTTGGAGGTCACTTTTTGAACCTGTTAAACACTCTTTACCACTCCCCCTAGCTTATCTGAAGCTACCTGGATCCCATAAAAAACATCTCCATTATGAGAGGTACGAGGCAGGGGTACCTTCTCTCTCCGTTGTTATTTGCCTTATCAGTTGAACCCTTAGACTAAGCCATCCACCCCAGAAAAGAGATTAAAGGCCTCAAAGTTGGCCACCATAATTTTAAGTGTTCACTATTTGCAGATGATCTTTTATTCATGTTATAAGATCCTGTAATCCTCATAGAAGCACTAATGTCCAGTATTAAACAATATAGTGATTTATCGGGCTTATGGCTCAATCATGACAAATCGGAAGCTCTAGACATTGACTTACCCCCTAGTATATTAGAAAATGTTAAATCCACTTATAGATTTATTTGGCCTAAAGCATCTATTACATACCTATGAGTTAACATTACTAGGACAGTTCCGGAATTGTATAAGGCCAATTTCCCTCCCTTGATTAAAACCCTAACGGCACATATGGAGGCCTGGTCGAAATTTAACATCTCCTGGACGGGCCGCATAACCTCAGTCAAAATGAACATTCTTCCTATGGTGCTCTACCTATTTAGATTTTTGCCGATTCCAATTAACAAAATAGAACACAATAAATTTCAAAAATTGATTTTTCGCTTTATTTGGAGGAATAAGCCTCCCAGAATAGCTAAAAATATTATGTATAGATGTAGAACTGAAGGAGGTCAATCGAGTCCCGATCTTCTAAACTACTATCGAGCAGCTCAATTGGCATTTATACCGCTGGCTCATTCCATTAATCACCAACCAATATGGACATTCATAGAAAATACACAAATGTTTCCCTACTCTTGGGACACAATAATCTGGTCTCCACACTTACTCCCTCTAAGATCCAATTTCTCCAGCCCACTAATTTCTGTTACTATGAAAATTTGGGTGAGGGCAAACCTTCAGAGAGGGCAGGTCCATTCTCTTTCGCCTCTCACTTCAATCTCTTCAGATAAAAAATTGTATCTGACATGCTCTGACACTTCACAACACTGGTGGATAGTTTCTAAGCTGGACAAATTAAATTCCTGGTTCAGGAACGGCTCTCTAGTATCTGCAGCCCAGATGCAGAGTGAAAATAATATCCCAGCAAAAGAAACTTTTAACCACATTAGATTTAGACATTGGGTGACAACAAATAATAGGAAATACGGCCCTCCTAGATCATCCTGGCTTTCAGTAGTCTGCCTAAAACTTCCCTTGTCCAAAGGAATTTTGGGGTCACTTTACGGAATATTGAACACACCAGAGGATACAAGCTAGCGACTAAAAACATTATTGCCAGAAATTGGAAATCCCCTTCCCTGCAGCGTAGGGATGTAATAAACAAAATGAATTAAATACTGATCAATGAAAGGCTGACCCATATGCGTAGCGATAACTTACTGCTGTTCCTTAATATCATAGTTTATTTGTATAATATGAGCACTCATCCATTAGCTCAGCAGTATCAAAATGGCAGCTCTGGACTACCCCTTGGGGTTGTGATAGGGATCTAACCTTCTAAGAAGGCAGCTGGGTGAACTAATTATATGTTTATAAATATCTAGACTTTCCCTAGCTATTTCTTTTATTAGTTATTTGTTTGATTTTTCTATTAAGCCTAAAAAATTAAGAAAAGTGAAGGATAATTAGAATATATAAGTCTCTTAGCTAATATTTCGTTATTATCTACATTTATATTAGGGACTGTAAAAATGGTAATGTTATTTTGACAAGATTGTGTAACTTCTGCTCTTCTACATTGACACTGTTTGAAATTACTTACTGTTATTTGATTTGTAGTTATCCTGAATAATAAAGAGTATCGAAGTAAAAATAATTATTTTGTGCTTTATGAAATATAAGTTTCAATTTTAGGTTATAAGTGTCGTGACAAATGCTTCTGTAGGCTATTTTCTTCCCTTATTGGGACACTCATAACTGGTGAGTTTCTTGTAAGGGTTTTATCTGCTCTTGCGGGAGGTTGAGTTTACACATTAGGATATGTCTACTCAAAGAGCCTTACAAGAATACATAGGATACCCAGTAACTCTCACAGGAGAAATGTAATCACACTTTAGGTAAAATCTTAAGTAGAACAGGGAACAGTTAATACGTAGTGATCATTAATAAGAGTTTGCTGCAATGGAATGTAATCACTTACAGGATTGTTTATAGGAGCCTACTAATCAAACCCTATCTAAGACATTATTTTAGATAACATCTTTATTTTAGCAGACACTACATGTTTCTCAAGGGTTCTTTGTATCTTCTGGCTCAGAGTCTAAGGGGGAGTGTGCTGCTAATTTTTGTTATCTATTCCAGAATGAAATGAGTGGGAGGGGTGTTGTCAATTTAATCAAGTAGAAGGTAGCTAGTTAGTATATTTGCAAGCCCTATTTGCCTTGTCTGTAACCATCTCTCATGCCTTCAAAAGGAGGTATTACTGCCAGCTTCCATGCGTTGGAATAAGAATCTCCGAAAATTAAGATTTCCTCTAAAAACATGTCTACGCTTTTGTCTTACACAGTTGCTAATGTGACATTATTAAAATCTATTGTGGTCCTTTGAATTAAATCTGATCTGATTAAAAAAGGCAAGTGAAGGAAGGTAAGGTTACACACACACACACATATATATATATATATATATATATATATATATATATATATATATATATATTACACATACATACAAGTAAATGTAATTTGTAAGCATTAATTCATTATTTCACATTTTTTAGATATGTTATAGACCACAGTGCTACATTGCTACATTAGCTTGAACAAAGATATAAATAGAATATGTTAGATTGATTAAATAATAGTATATTACAGTGCGGGCAATATTTAAAGTATTTTTTCTCCACAAAGATGTTCCAACGGACAAGCTAAAGTTTTGTAAAAAAGCGATTTTAATTTTATACACAGACTTTTATGAAGAACTTACTGAATATTTTGATTCCAGGGATATATCCAAGGAGTTTTGATGACACTGACCCATGCACTGCCATGATACAATTAATATTATCATCATTTACTTGTAATGCGCCAGCATATTCCGTAGCGCAATACATAAGTTGTGATCAAGGCAAAACAATATTAACACATAGCAAAGCATGGAGGGCCCTGTCTGTGAGCTTAGAGTCCAGTGTCCATATTGCTTTCCCCAAAGCACAGACTTACAATCTAATTAATTGCTTTTCTGGGAAAATTAATAATTCATATTTAACAGATTCTGCAGATATTCATTCAAGAGTTAAAATAAAATGATTGTCAAATAAAATATCCAAACCTGTGATAATATATAAAATCAAATGATTTTACTTAGGATTATTATAAGACACATCAGGCTACCACATAGTCTCTGCAGTAGATATAAGTTTACTGTTCTGATTCAGTAACACATGCAATCCTCTTTTACAAAAATAACTTAAAGTACATATTTCCTAAAAGAATATGGGCCCCCTCTGACGATATAAACTGTGTATTTTTTCTGTAGTGTAGTGGAAACCCCTGCATCCCCCCAGAGCCATCTTGGTGCACCAGTTCCCCCCTCCCCTTGGCCCCCCTCAGCACACAGGACTGTGGATCCGGGAACTCATTGGTGGTGCAGCTGTATCCTTCGCTTACCTGCATGTTTTCTCTCTATGGCAGGGAATCACGAATTATGTCACATGTGTGACGTCAATAGGGATTCTCTGCGCTGGCAGGGGAAGGATATGCTAAACCACCAGTGAATACCCAGTTCCACAGTAAGGGAGGGCTGATGTGACAAGGGGGCCCTGCGGGGCGAAAGGGTCCACTATACTATAAAATAAAATATTAAACAGCACTTGGGCACGCCATAGGATGGCCCCGGTTTAACGCACCGCCGGTAGATCTGCCCCTGATTACACTTTATGAAAAGGGAAAAATTGCATATGAATAAACACCAATTGCTTATAGACTCGGTTGCTAAATAAATTGCATTCAAATATGCATTCCTTCTGTAATTAAAACATTGATAAGTTTGCTTCTACATGAAAAGGTAAAATGTATTATATACTGTACTTACAGTCATCTTTCCACTGAGGTTGGCTTCTTCCCTCAACGCTAATGCTTTCAGGAAATTATCTTTTAAGTTTTTTCCAGCACTTGCCAATAACCTGCAAATAATGAAAGCACTGATTAGGATTCATGTATGAATATATTGAACACATTTTAAAAACATTCCAACATATTCTGGAACATATTGTGACCTGTTGCCCTGCTGTGAAAAAAAGAACCCACTGTATTAGTTTATTTATTTCTTAATGAATTATTCTCACAGTATCTGGTTGTCCAGAAGGTAATGTTAATATGTAGCCTTTTTGAGGACTCAACCTTAGATAGAATATATATATATCCCGCAGTAATGATAGGCAGTAACCTTGAAATGGCTTTCCATAGGTAGGATTTCTAGCTTGTGTATAATCCAACCTCGGCTTTGCATAAAAGCTGTGTAATGCAGCAGGCATAAGCTGAAAAGAAGCCATGTTTAAAATGGTCATGGATCGAAAAACTTAGCATTTATGGTTACATTTGCATGTTCCAGCTCAGCTTCCCAGAATGCAGTGTAATAACTGTTTTTCTCGGAATTCTAAGCTGAAAGCAGGTTTTTTTTAAAACTTGTTTTAGACATTCAAATGTGAATACAGATGTAATATTTGTTTATATATATATATATATATATATATATATATATATATATATATATATATATATATAAAATGTAAAATATTATCTGTTAACATTATGTTTTCACTGCTGTATGGTATTGAATATACATCTCAGAAGATGTGTGAGAAATGTGTGGAGTGATTACAAACTAGGAGCCTCATTCAATTGCTTGAAATTTGCAACAGTTACGGAGCGATTAATTGAACAAGCCCACTGCTACCTGGCTGAAAGCCTAAACCGTAAACCGAGCACCTGTAAGTAGCATTTCAGATAATGATCGTTCAAGCAAGGCCGTAACTACCGATTTAGAAACAGCCAATAGTAAATGAGACTGTCATCATGAAGTCAGTAAAACATGGAGGTTAAGCGTCAATCAATTAGCCTTTAGAGGTCCGATATGAGATCAGACTCACAATTCGGCAACGTACAAAATAATAAAAATGAATGACGATACGGTTCTAGACCATGTGGGTGGCCTGATATGTATTAACTCCTTGATTGCTGAGATTGATATAGCACATAAATAAATTTGCGAGATTTGCGAGCTTGAGACTGTTGTGCAATTAATTATAATGTCTATCATCCCTTTCCCTGTATTTGAAAGTGCAATATTGTTTTTTTTATTTGCATTTACAGTGCTGCGGATAGGTGTTTAACCCCCTTGCGGGTCCTCTCTAGTACTCATAGGATTTTCTTCTACATTTTCCATTTATGGGTGTTGAAACAATTGGGGCCTTGAGGATTTCAGCAATCGTAAAATTGAAAGATCAAAGGCTTTGCTGGGTTGGAGTTACGATTTTGACAACCGCAGGGATTTTCAGCCCGTAACCCGCAAATTGTTTGCAGGTAGCGAAAAGACGCCAATTGAATAGCAAATTAGTTTACATTACGGTCTCCAGTAACTAACAATTACTCAATTGAATAGGGGCCTAGGTCACATAATACTTACATATATCACAAAGGCTGCAAGGTGTTTTATGGTATTACTGGTAGACGTCTTAAATTCCTATTTTTGTGTTAGTTTGCCCAGCATCGATTATAACAGGGTTTGTTGTTCCTATTTTTATAGGGCTTTGGCAGTATTAACATAATTTTCCTTTGGCAATTCAAATTTTGAATAGCTTTGAAATAAAAACACGTCAGTTGACTACAAAGTAAAATGTAAAACGGATTTCTCAAAAACTAGGCCCTTTTCTTATTTTAGGTGGAACTTGCGTTTAAAACATAATTAAGTACATCCCAACTGCAATTTTTCACTTTTCTCCTACAGTGTAGATTCATTTTCAATATTATATTTCTTGAACCTGCTGACATGTTTTTGTATATTGAGCAACAGAATTATTTATATCTCTTCAGTACAACCACAGGAATCACATACAAATGCCAGACATTTTGTATGCACACCAACCAATTACTCAGTGATGGATGACCATAGGGAATCAAAATTTGGGTGCAGAGCTTAGGGGCACTGTTATCTTACCTTTGTGTAGCCTGGTCTCTTCTTCACTTATATGCATATCATTATTTTTATAATTGAGTTCACACAAACTATTCCATGGCACTACATACATACCTTGAAAATGTGCTGCCATAGGCACTGGCCCATTGGCAAAGGCAGAGATACAAAAGCTTACAAGAAGACTCCCATGTTGCAAACTCTCAGTTAATCACATACATTCATAGAGAAAACACCCTGGTAGTCTTACTCTAAGTGAGAAGCATCAGTGGACAAAGTAAGAATCTGCACATTGCTTCCTTATAAACATACCCTAAAGCTACTTAAGAAATTAAAAACTTTTGGTTCCTTTTTGGCACTTTAGTTTATCTTTTTATCCTTTGCCTGGTTCACCCATCTCCCATACAGTAAATATCATGCATGTGAGCATATGTGATTCACAAGAGATTCTTGTGACTTCAATAAGCAAGCAGTGATTGCTTAAACTATTCTAGGTTTAATTCTATCCACTATGTCCAAAACGATTTTCAAAAAGTTTCACATTATCAAGTAGGCTGAAAGGCTTTGTTAGAACATTTCCTAATAGTTTGACGCAATCCTGTAAATAAAGCACATATGGCCATCCCAAGAAGAAAGCAAATTCATTCCATGTATAATAAACCAATGTTAGTAACCGATCAGAAAACTATTTTCCTTGGAAGGCTACATAAGCAGCCTCAGTTCTCAAAAATAACACATATAATATGGTTAACCTTTTGCTATATGCAGAGCAAAAATAGTAAAATAATTGTGTGAAAGAATAAGAGGTGAATGAAAGGGGTACAGATACATGGTGATGATATGGGCTATGTGGAGATAAGAGATGTGCTGGTTGTGGATGGAGAAATTAACTGCATTCTGTGGAACTAGGACATCTCCTAATTTTAATTTATCAGAGCTGAAACTAAACAGACTGAAAACATCCTGGACAATGTCAATGTAAGTGGCAGGTGGGGTGAAGATGAAGAAACTCCGCTATTCTTCAAGGTAAGAGGCAAACAATAGGTTTATTCTATATTACATTTTAAAGCTTAAAGGTAAATATAAGTTTACTGTGTTTCAAATGTTTGTTAAGACACAGGCAGTGCTTATCAGAAAAATATCTATTATATAGATAAGTTCAGTGTACTTATCCAGGACAGTAAAATCCAGCTTTGCACTCCCACAGGGAGCTTACATAACCAAGTACACTGAAGAGAGCAGCCAAGTACAGAGTTTGACCTTTCTGGTAGAGAGCATTGGAAGTAGCTACTGCTGTATGGAATCACATGGTTGGGTGGGTTCTGAGGAGAGAGAGAGGGAGGGAGAGAGAGAGAAAGAGAGAGGAAGAGGGAGAGAGAGGGAGAGGGAGATGGCGAACATATCCCAGGCTGCTTTGCAACAAAGGAACCCCAGAATGTAATACAAATGTATCAACTAACCTCTGCTTTCTCCCGATTGGCAAAACAAATTATGAATTTTATGCTAATCTTAGCAGGGATTTTCAGGGGTGTCCACTAACATAAGCTGCAGTTTGCAAACTGAAGATATCAGGGTGAGTTTGTAAATGTTTTTTTTGATATTTTTTTAGGCAAAAAAAAGAATGTTTGCATGCACTACAGATGCATTCATAATCCGGGAAATTTAGATATGCATTTAAGAACTGAAAGAATGTTCCATACATTACATTCTCAATGTTATAAATTTAATATGAAATAAATAATTAATTAATGTTTGTGTATTTTACTCAATAGATATCCTCCAAAACTGTTGATGGAAAGGAGAAACACCTTATTGTCAAACATTATTGATGACATCATAATATAAGGATTCAAACTACCTTTATTTAGTGTAGGAAATAAGTGCCAATACAAAAGCAAAAGGACTGTTCTGGTGCTTAATCCAGACTGATGGTAACAAAAAGAACCACTGTTCATAGTGACCCTTATATATAAAATAGAATGTTTATTCCATGATATTAAAATGAATCTTAAAAAGGGGAATTATTAAAAATAACAATATCTGACCATCCTAGCTGATGCTACTTAACCCACTAACTGGAGAGGTATCAGTCTCCCCTAAATAATTATATGATAATTGCCCAGTGGTAACAATGTAGCACTCCTAATTTATAGTTTCAAAACTTCTATTACCATATGATGATCAATACCAATAGCCCATACCATTTAAAACCAAAATTTGAGTGCAGTGTCTATAATAGTCTCTTTAGAGTGGGACTAAATAATAATATTACTACTATTGCCGGAAATCCTTTTCAAAGGATATTGTGTAATAATGTTGTTGCACACAAATCCATATAATATATCAACTCTCTAAATTCAAATCATTACACACGTGTACCTCTCTAGTGAGTGGGTTAATTAGCATCTGCTAGGATAGTCAAATACAGTATTGTTATTTTTAAGATTCCCCTTTTTAAGATTGATTATTATATCATGGAATAAATGTTATGTTTTATATATATGGGTCACTATGTACAGTGGTTCTTTTTTTTTACCATCAGTCTGGATTAAGCACCACAACAGTCCTTTTGACATCCTAATATATTATGAATAGTTAGGCTACAATCAACCTTGATATTTTATTGCATGTATAAAAACAGTAAACACTAAACTCTCAAATATTAATTAAAACTGGAATAGAATAAAGTTTAAGAAGTAGCTATGGGACTGTAGTACATAAATAATTTATATATCTTCCTAATAAAATATAGTAGCTGTAAATAGGTTTTACTAAAGCATTTGAAACTCTGCATTTCAATACTTTTTTGCAAGATTGTGGTTACCAGAACACTTCAGTTGAACAGATGCCATGGTTATCGTAGATTTGGCTTGGAGCAGAGAACCCACACCTGACAAAACATTGGCACCAACGTTTGTACCATTTAACAGAGAGCTACCAGCTACATAGTCCTGTCACTTATCCAACATTCACAACACTAAAAAAAGACGTTCCTCTATCAACTCAGTTTGTCAAAGTCACTGCTGCCTTTCTTCATTAAAAGCAACGGAGAACCTCTTGGGGTCCACCATAGTTCACTGCATATCAAGAGTTGTTTTTTCATGAATATGAAACAACCACAAGTAACACAAAACCATATTTTGGTAATTCGATTTAGGGCAGTTATTCTAGACAACAACATATTATATTGAAAAAGAGAATTATGATAAAGCAGCATATGGACAATCCTAGCTGTTTTTTTAGGATTCTCGACTTCTCTTGAGGTCAGTAGTAGATAATCCAAGTACTAATAATAGCAGTGGGTTGTTTTATTCGTACATATGATAAAACAGGTTCTTCTGTTACACTGGCAACTTTCCAAACACCACAGTATTTGAGAATAAACAAGACTAAAAAAGCATCATTTAAAAAACACACAAAGTATTATGGCAGTATGTAAAAAGAAATCCTTCAGTCAACAAAAAGCAAGGCTAAGACCAGGGTCAATGTACTGATATTCTATTAACCTAAGGCAACCAATCTTGTTTTATCTGGATTCAAGGAGATCCTGACATCCAAGAATCACAGGATAAGAAGTGTTAATATGAATATTGGTTTTCAAAGCAGGAAAAAGCCAGAATCTTCTTGATGGTTATCAGAAGGGTCAATGCGTTTGACTCTTGCCCGTAAAAATAAACAGGCATAAAGTAACAGAATTAAAAGAGGATTTAGGTCATAGTGATTTTTGATTGATGTACAAAATGTACAGGTTTACCTTGTACCAGAGTAAGAAAGTTTGGTATAAACTAGAAAGAGTGTGTATTTTTCTACATGGTACAATGTGTATAACCTGTACTCCCAAAGAATATTTATACCTGCACATTTAGTATTACTAGGTAACGGCACCCTGGGAAATATTTATACCCGCACATCTGATATCACTAGGTGACTACACCCTGGGACTAATGGCCTCTCACCCAACATTAGTTATGCTACAAAAAGAAACTATAATGTTTTAAATAATATTCATACATGTGTCAGTCTACACTTGAACTATCCTACCTGATGCCCCACTTCCTCACTACACCCAAAAACCTACTGAACAATAAAGTGTCACATCTCTTTAATTAACCTTATGGATCTTCCTGCTGTTTTTTTTTTTATACAGCTGAATACCTTCTTTTCTTGCAACCCGGCACTCCTTTTGTTTTCGTAGCATGGCAGTGTCATGGTTTCAATGTTACCCTCCACGGCACCTTATATAGTCTTGCCTTTGTATAATTTCTCTGCTGATGAAATCCATATAGACATCTACTCTTCTGAAACATTCCCCTCTCTACTCGTGTCACTAATTGCCTGTCTGCATCATTTCGTTTATGGCTTACTGCATTTTAATGTTAATCATCAAAGATTGATGATTACCTCCCTATAATACAATACTAACCCTTCATCCACGCAGATATACATCATACCATCATCCCAACAATATCATTTCAGATTTCTACTAGTCTCAGCTGTGTTTTAGAGCCAAAATACTTTGCGAATCAAGCTTCTTTAATCTGCCACAACCTTTGTCTCATCTTCTGCCATCATATTCTCTCAAGTCCACCAACAAATGTGATATCACAATGAGGACAAACCCAATCAATCTTTCTGTATGTCCCTTTTGTTCCCTTTCTAATGATAGAAACTTTAGGATTGGCTTTTAAGGGATGGGCATAGACCCAGAAAGGGGTTCACCAACAAACCAGGCCCACCCCACGTTAATTGCTTTCCCCTCAATCGTTTTCTCTTTTACAAGAAGTGTCCCTCGTTATTGCTGTATGCTTCCTCAGCATCAGCGTATACAATTGAATCCAGTATGGGGGGAAGTACTACATTGTATTTTTTACCACAGTTATGTGTTATGTGTGTGCAACTCTACCAAATAGGACATTCTCCTTCGGATTCAGATATGCAACTTATTTTTAGTCTCTCCCTCTGGAAAACTATAGAGCTATATCCACATCCTGTGCTGCCCATCTGTTCCTGCCAGCTTTGACATACTGGTCCCTGCTTCTCCTGGTGTTCCTGCAGTCCTCCAGCTACCATACAGACACAACCTTGGCATGAAAACAACATTATCTTACTTGTAATATTGAAATCCCTTCTCTTTCAAAAAATTGCTCAGTTTTACAACTTATATTTTAAGAGAATTGTACCATATGGTTCCAATAATGAAATTCTAACACGACCATCTGCTGTGGATGGATTATACATCCTTGATGGTCACTGATCTCTTTCTCTAATGGATTCTGCCCCCTAATCAGATCAAGCAAGCAGCCCCCTCATCTTTTATCTCTTCAATTCCAACCCCTTCTAAATTGTAAACTTTCATAAACGCTGGTCCCCAACATCAATATAAAGGACTTAGTGGGGGTTCCAAGATTGTTTTATGTATTGGGAGATTATTTCAATGATGAGGAGCAAGAAGGAAGTTGGAGTGCAAGGAACGGATGACATGTCGGAAAGGACATTGTGAGGAAGGATTCACAATGTATAGAGAGTTGCAGGGAATATGGGATGTTAAATGGCATTTCTACTCCCTAACTTGACTCACTAAAGCCTTCTGCAGATGTGAAAGTAATGCAAATACTTTTTTTTTTCTCAACTACAAATGAGCGTAACATCTTGAAATTTTAGGTCTGTCATGCATAATTTGATGTACTAACTTAGGTTCCCTTACATGTTTCTTACCCTCCTGTATATCCCACAAGCAGCAGGACTAATCAATGTATGAAGTGAAACCGTGCAGAAACAGTAGGAAGTGTTTGGCAGCTTCGCCATTTCTTATAGGACAATGCACTAATAATGGGGTTTGCTTTCAGAGTAGAATTGCCTGCCATTTCGGGACTAGATCACTCTTTTGAGCGAGTCAAGACTGAAATGTCACAGAATATTTCACCCTGGAAGGGCACAAGTGAATAAAAAGAGTGCTGCTCTGAACGGGTTATGGTGTCCATAGAACAAACCTATTAAGATTTGTTAGTTGTCAGATTGAATGCCGCTAACCTTTTTACTGTATATACCTTGTACTAGCCAATTCATTTTTCAGATATTCACCATTATCTCTGTTTTTTGTGTGTCCCTGTAATAACAAGGAGTCATTTAAAAGTACTCAAACACCACCAATCAGTTTAAGGGCAAGGGTTTTCTGTATAATATTAGTTTGATCAATTATCTCAGCGTGATGATCTCCTTCCTAGGTATTTTTCTTAAGGAGTGCTGAGCTCCTGGTATTCCCAGGTGGTCCCCAATCCAAGTACTGACCAGTGTGACCTCTTGGTTCCTTGGCTGCATTCGAACCCCGGATGCTGTGTTGAAAGCACCTGAATCCTAACCACTGGGCCACCAGGTAACCCCTGTACCGAGACATAATTTATCAGTCTACATGAAAAGTTGTGTTGGCACGCGGAAACGGAAATGGAGGGAGGGGTTGACATTTGAAAAAGCTCATTTTGGAAGTGTCATGCAAAAAAACAAAAACAATAACATAAAAACAAAAAACAAACAAAACTACGATAATGTTTAAAACATGTCATATTAAATGCACAATTTATACATGCTAATTACATAATTTCAGTTGAAATTTTTATCTATGCAATTTTCTTTTCAGGCCCACTGTGGTTTAATAATCATAACCAATTTATTGAAGGAGCACAATAAACATCACTATATGCAAGACTGGTCCTCTGTTCAAATAGTATTCATTAACATGTAGTAATTAGATGTACAATTTAAATGTACATAGCACACAATGAGACGACTTAGCAAGCAGTAAAAATAGAATAAGTTTTACAAATAAAAACAATTTAAAAACTATCATGCCTGATCTTAATTTTCCTTTTGTTTGCATTAGTTAACTTAAATATAATCTGACCTACCTTATATCTCCTGTCTCAGTTTTTGAATTTGTTGATTTTAACTCCAAACATATCTGGCATCCATCTATCTTTTTATGTATTTTTTACCAAATAGTTGTGGTTATTTGGAACAACATTATAACCAAACATCAAGTGTAGATAGAATAGGATAAATGAACCAAAGCTTGGGAAGCTGAATTAAAAATGGGAAGGAACAATCACAGCCACAGAAAACAGATAGCTAAATCCAGTAATCTAAAAAGGTTTAAAGTGATCTGCTGACTGTTCTAGGTTTCTCAGGTGCATGTGTCATAATATATAAGGTTCTGAGATAAAGATGCTGCAACAAGCAGATTCTATTAAAGGCATACATGTATACATGTAATACTCTCCAACTGTTCAAGTGAGCAAACTTTAACACTAGGGAACTATAATTTGTGAATAGTAATACCACTAGCAAGAACCTAGGCCCCCATCCAATTGAGGTTTGGGGAGATCCGGTAGCTTGTAGGTGAGGTCGCTAGCTACTTTGCCATTCAATTGGCGTCTTTTTGCGGGTTAAGAACGGCCTCCAAGTTACAGGCTTGAAACTCGACGATGGTTAAACTCGTAACTTACAACCTGCAGAAGCCTTTGATTCTTCACGGCCACAAGGCTAAAATCGCTATTCAATTGCTCAATTTCCCCAAGCCCGCAAATGTTTTCATACCCATAAACGGCAAATAAGGGAGAAAATCCAACAAGTGCTAGAGAGGACCTGCAAGGGGGTTAAACACCTGTTCGTATTTATCTTTTATGTTTCATTTTGGGGTAAATTGATCTTGGGTATCAATGAGTTAATACATATCAGGCCACCCATATGGACTAGAACAGTACTGGCATTCATTTTCATATTTTTGCGGGTTTGCGAGTCTGATCGCATATCGGACCCTCGAACCTTATTGATTGACATGTAACCTCTATGTTTTACTGCCGTAATATTGACATTTTCTATTGGTCAATTTAAAATGGGAGGTTACGGGCTTGCTGAATTGATCATGTTGCCGCCCTGAACTGCTCCAAACCAGTACATGGTTTATGGTTTTGGCTTTGGGACAGTAACTTGCGGCCTTGACGAATTGAATACCATTGAAATCGGAGACCAACGGGAGCCCACAAGACACCCGCAGACATACGGGTATCTGCGATCGAGTTGCGGGCTTCCAATTGAATATGGCCCATAGTGTGTGTGAGAGTGTTTGTTTGTAGCCTTTCAAGCCTGGTGGGGAGAGTCTACACATGGGGTGCGGGTCACATTGGTAAGTCACATGAGGAGTGGGACTCACAGTACAGGAGCCACAACGCATGTTAAGCAGCCAGGAGCAGCAGCAAGAGCAAGGAATGCAGGTAAAGGAGCAACATTCAGAAGGGGTCTTGGGGGTTATAAATCTAAGAGGGGGCAGTTAGCTTACAGAGGGTGTCTTTGGGGGGGCAGCTTTGGTAATAATTAAAAGGGACAAGTGGTTGCGGAAGGGGGTCAACAAAATATTCTTTTGGGACTGGTGGGGGAGAATTCAATTATTCCACCACTGCTCTGATAAAGTTGTTTTGTGTTTAAAGAAGAGTATATACTTTTATTTTGTTTCAAAGTCATTACATTGTTGAGGCCTTAAAGCATTTTGGTGGCAAGACAAATCATTTAATAATTGCAAAGATTAAAACAAAAGTGATATTATTATTATTATTATTATCCATTATCCATTATTTGTAACATGCAAATAAATATCCCACACAGGAGGTAAGTGCAAGACAAAATTTAATATTAATACATGGCAAAGGAATAGAGGGCCTTGTCTTTGAGCTTAAAATATAACTTACATAGTGCTTTTTCCCAAAGCACCTTACAATATGGAAAACTCACTATTTTACAATGTAAAGGATTTTAGTTTATTTTTAGTTGCCTTGGGTCAGACCAGAAAGCAGAATTTCTGTTTATTAATTGTAAGAACACACCTTATTGAAGTATGTGACAAACGGCAGTGATTTAAACCCTGAGCATAAAAGCATTTTCAGAGAAACCTAGAACTTACTGGGTGGGAATTTCCATATTGTACCGTTTGTTGGCCTGGAAGGTTATTCTGGGAGTTGCACTTTCAGTTAATCTTATTAAGTGCCACAACAATGTGGCTGCCTTGCAACTGAACTGAATAAATATCTTATCTACATCCAAGGTTCCTCCTAGGTACCTAATTCTGTTGGAAATAGAAATCAAATGGCTCATTATCATAAAGCAAAATAGAAAAAGTAAAAACTATACTATAACTATGACATTTAAGTGATCCTTTAAATTAACTGCTGATTGGAAGGGTAAGCCAATGACTTAGTGTAGTTCATTATATTATATTATTTGCATCAGCAGTCCTGCTTTTTGGTTGTGCGAGTACCTTCGGCGCTGATTGCGAACCTCTGGGTTGTTGTTTTTTTTTGTTTTTCTAGCCCGTTTGGCGCTGATTGCAAGGTCCATGCTGATGGCCTTTTGCCGCTCATTGCGAGTGTCTCCCCTGGTGTAGTTTTGCTCCTGTGAGCACCCTTGGTGCTCCTTGTGAGGTGTGCAGTGAACGCCTTTGGCGTTTATTGCGATCGTGTGGTGTGGTGTTTTTTTTAAGTTTTCTGTATATGTATTTTTTTATGATAATTAATTAATTAATGACATCATAAATTTATATACTTTACCTATTTGTAATGAATTTATGCAGCAACCAATGTAGATTTTCATTGTTGGTGACCTGAGGTGTAAGTGACAGCAATGTGTGAAGTGTGTAGTGTAAATATGCAGTGTGCGCGAGGGGAAACCATTTGTGTACCTGTGTAGGTCTGCATTGTGTAATGTGAATGTTAGTATGTGGAAGTTAGTGGTGTAAAATGGCGGCGATTATGTATGTGTTAGGTGGGTTTGGATCATTTTGCGTCCCTTGTAATAGTGTATTTTATACCTTGTACGATCCTGTCTAAAAGTCGTGTGTGTGGCGGAGTTTTGAGTGTTTAGGGGTTGTGTAGCCTCGTTTTCGTTTTATTTTATTTCGGCTGCCATTTTTTCTCTTGCTTAGGGGCTTTTCGAGTGGCTAAACTCTGGAAACTGGATTTAAATGGATGTGTAACATCACTTCCAGATGTCCTGGGTGTCCCCCTTGCTGTGTGTGATGTTTTTTTTTTTATTTAGAGTGTTTTTTGCATTTTTCGGTGCGCGCGATTCGGCTGTTAAGTTCAGAGTTCTTGCGGAAAGTATTTTTTTTATGTAAGTCGTGGTTTCCTTTTGGGACGTATTTTTTTTTTTCATGCAATTTTTTCGAAGTGCTACAGGTCTTGCATTCGGCGGGGTCGCAGGGATGAGCGCCTACGGCACTTATCTCCACCAGCGCATGGAGCGGTGGACGCAACAGCGGCCCTTGCTTCGCGAGGTCCGCAGTTTCCCCATTGCGTTACCAACAGAATTTGGCAAGCCGCGCTGCTGACAACTATATATGTGATCTAACCACTGTAACACCCCTAGAGAGTACATACATAAAACAAATTAAGATGGATAACCATAGACAATGAAGGTGAGCAATCCACCAGATTTCAGTCTGATTATTCAGAGACAATAAAATAGATTTGGTAATGTATTGATTATAATGCTTAGACAATAGTCACACCTCAAAACATACTAACTGTCCCTCTTTGGGGGGCAGACTCTCTTCAGGAGAATTTTCCTGTCCTTCCTAGCCTCATAAATGTCTCTTTTTAGAAGAAAATTACCACATTAAAAAGACAAAACCTTTTTTCCAGGCCTGAGCATGCACCACTTTCAGGATTGTGTTTTCTCTCAAGCTGTAGGACAAAAGATATAAGCCTGGAGTATCTATTGTACAATATACCTTGAAACTCAACCCTAATCCGTTCCTAATGGCAGGTTGAGTTCCAAGGTAGCATTTAAAAAATAAATAAATAAATAATTAGTCTTATTTTATCTGAGAGGACTTGAGGGCCCAATGGGATTATGGCGATGTAGAAGAGGAGGAGGAGAAAGGTTATTGCTTGGAATTTTGATTCTTATAAACATAGGCTGCACTTTGGATCTTGTACAGGCACAGACTGCTCTTGGGCTCTTGTAGGTACTAACTACACTACTCCACAGTACGGGATGTGGGGTGTCACAAGCTCGTCGAGTTCAGAGCCAATTTTGTCAGTCTCAGGCATCAAGGTTCCAAGCAAGCGTCGAGTTCTGAAGTATTTTTTTTTGTCAGTGAGACGCATCGATTTCCCGAAAACATTGAGTCCAAGAACGACGAGAACCGAGGGTCCACTATATATTTTGTCAGGAGCATTGTGCACATATTAGGTAGTGTTACTGCCATTCTGTTTAATGTGTTAATTCTTAACTGTACAATTTTCAAGAATATGAGTGTTCCTCTTTAGACCTTGTAAATTTTGGGAAGCATGTGAAAGTTCAATTCTCTGCTATTTCTCAGAGTAAACAAAAAAAAAAAAAAGAAGAAAATACTAAGGCCTCCATGTAAATCAATTGCTTTAACTTAGGCCACGTGTGTAAATGGTCTGCAGAAGCCTTACTTATGAGACAGGGCTCTAGAAGCAAATAGGAACGTCATGAATATTATAATAAGTGAGAAGTGCCATAACAAGTGCTGTAACTGCTGCGGCAAGGAACCATTTATATATATATATATATATTAATAACATATCATATTTTTAATTACCCATATGTACATATTGGATTGTTACATGTCAAATAATGTTGAAATGTCATAATTTGTTAGTGTTTTTTGGTGATATACTGCCACTTTAACTGCTATTGCGGGACTCAAAGGTTTTAAAACCACTTGCGAGTGGTCTTCGGTACACGTATTATTGTCTTCATTTTCTAGTTTGAGAGTGATCTCTAAAGTCTTATAAGCATAGGGTTTGGGTGTCAAAGTCTAACTAAGTAAATCCTAATTTTTTGTTAATGCAAGAATCAGTGGAGATTTGTGCAGTGCTTTTTGGCTTTGTCATGTAGCGACTCGTAGCAGTGACTTGTAGCAGGTCTCTCGCAATGTTTTAGGGATGGGGGAATAGCATAGCTGGGTAGAATTTACTGTGCTGCTATGGCACTCGTAATTGATTTTGCCGGGCTTAGCATAGGGGCCTAAGATTCCAGTGCTTTGTGAAATGTGTTTAATGTATGAGTGTATATTTGTCAACCAACGAGATAAGAGGACATTTCTTATAAATTTAAACATTTTTGTGATATTCTCATGTAAAACCAAACACTTATGTAATGCTTAAAACATGCTCTTTGACATTTTTGATAGAAAAAGTTTCAGTTCCATGTCTATTAAAAGGAGTTAGTAATATGTAACAACCGTATGATTTATTGTTAATGTTGGCTTAGTCAAGGTCTTCTCCAGAGAAGTTATCAGAAAATATTTGCTTTGTGGAGGATGGGTGCAAGAAGGGCCTCTAATAACGTCATAAATTCAATTAATTAACAGTGTTTCATGCTCTGCAAAACATGAAATGTTTCAGGGTCACAGTTTCTCAAATCAATGAGTTAATGCCTCATTTAAAAAAACAAAACAAAATCATAAATTATTATATGAAATGTTTATGTGGCTGTCTGCATGTTTTTGCCAAGAACAAGAATTCATAAACACGAAGGTGGACCTATTTAGCATATTTGGCAAGAGTGTATAATAGCACCATGTTACACATTCTTTAGTACTTTGTAGTATATAGCAGTACCTAACATATAGTATAATGGTTTATAAAAATCCTCTGATTATTTCCACTCTATTAGTATATAGTATAGAATCCTATTTTCCAGTTTATTGGTCAGTACAATATGTGGACTGTAGCTTTGTACTTTCATGATGAGACATGGTTTTCATTACTTCTATTTCTTAAATGCAAAAAATTAACATGTAAACTGCTACACAATGTGTCTTCAGAGTGAACAGGAATTACAGAGATATTCCCTACGATGTCAAACTGTGTAATTAGTGAGTTCTAGGCAAAAGGGTGCAAAATGGATATACTGAGCTGCGATTTGTTGCCTCGCTTCGCAAGGCGAGCTGTTGAGGCATTGAAGCATTCAGAGCTCACAGGACTTAGGCAATGAGCGCCAAAGGCGCTCATTGCCCTGCTCGCCTCACAAAGAAAGGCGAGCAGTTAAGGCACTGAAGCACGCTGGACTTAGGCTGAAATGAGCACTTAAGCAGCCGCGCAGCACTTTGGCTGCAAAGGTGCTCATTGCAGCCAGCAGCGGAATAAAAATCACAAATTTCACAGTCGACCCGCGGAAATTGGAAAACACAAAGAAAAAAGAAAAATAATAAAAATAAAAACAGATGAACACACAGCACAGGGGGAAAGCCAGGAAGCCTGGGAGTGAGGTTGCAAGCGATTTTGAGCCTTATTTGACATGTTTTTGAAAAAATGGCGGAAAACGAGACGCGCAGGTCTTAGAGAAGCCAGGCACGCGAGACTTAGAAAATACACAACAGCAAAGACAGTAACATTTACACGAACAAAGCCAGCCAGGCACGCAGGACTTAGAAAATTAAACAAATGGCAGTCAGCGCGCGCCACACAAACAGTCAACAGGTACATAGAAGGGGAAGGCACAGGGGGGAAATGCTAGAGATACATGGCATTCCAAAGCACAAAACTTGCAGGTTAATTAAGGAGGAATGGTTTGCAATGAGCGCCAAATGCGCTCATTGTGAGCCACGTGATGAGCGCCGAAGGTGCTCAGAGAAGCAAAAGCCTCACATTTTGTGGCAAACAGCGTCATTCAATAACCCATTCAAGCCAAGTATAATAATTACTACTGGAAAATGTTCATAATATGGTTATAGAATTTTGTAATTTTCAACTCTGCATTATTATTTATTATTATTATCTTTTATTTGTAACGTGCCAACATATTCTGTAACACTGTA
Organism: Discoglossus pictus; assembly: GCA_027410445.1. Taxonomy (NCBI): domain Eukaryota; kingdom Metazoa; phylum Chordata; class Amphibia; order Anura; family Alytidae; genus Discoglossus; species Discoglossus pictus. The sequence continues at coordinate 231,735,107 of CM050163.1, forward strand.
CAGGAGATACGAAGATGAAATATACATTATACAATATTAACAACTGCAGAAAACGGAGGGCATAATAAGTTAAGCAATTTGATTCTTGTATCGGGCTGGGACATTCATATTTATCTTGGCAGCTACCTCCTTTCACTTCTCATATACATTTTTTGTATAGAAAGAAACTGTATTTTGGACCATAGCACTGAAGACACAACATAATATTATTTTCATTAACTCAAAGCCAATGTAGTGAGCCACGATTACCCTAAATGCCATTATAGACCATGTACTGTCTTCACCCCTTATGGATTGCTACCTTGTTGTGGTGAAGGGGCTTGTGCACTTCAATGAAGCTGTGAGCTCTGCCATGTAGGGTCCCACAAGATTGGAAGGTCATAGCAGAGAGGTCAGAAAATTGGCAGTCCACTGGAGAAGGAACTGGCAACCCAGTCCAGTATATTTAACCATGGAAACCTTATGGATTAGCACAACCAATCACAAGATGTGCCTGGAGTGCTGCAATCCATTGGGTCACGGAGAGTCGGGCGAGACTGAGCGACTTAACACACTGCCTTCCCTGTACACATTAAGTACTTGATAGTTAGCGAAGCCAAACCCCACACTGACCTTTCCATTAATGTTGCTTCACATTGCGATAGATCAGTGGTAGTCAATCTGGTCCCTACCACCCACTTGTGGGTGATTCAAGCTTACACAGTGGGCGGCGGGGTACTTGCTAGGTGGCTTCACTCACAAGTGACATCACACGCCGGAGACCCGCAGCACCACGCTTGGCTGGTTGTAGAGCTGGTGAGAGAGCCTAGGAACAGCAGTCAGGACCGGATCACTATCTAGCAAGTACAGGGCGATACATAGCTAGAATCATATGGTTTTTGTAACCAGAAATGAGATATAAATTGAGTTACTGTGACACCATTGGGCAGTAAGGAAATTTTACCATCAAAAGTGGGTGGTAGCTGCTAAAAGGTTAACAGCCCCTGGTATAGATCAACTTCAGTACTTAAAAAGACCACTGTAGTGGATAACAGGTAAAGCTAATGTGTTTGTTTCAAATAAATAGAGGTTAAGGTTTTTCATACTTTTGAATGTGTCAGTTTTCCCCTCAAGAAGAGCTGCTTATCCCCACCTCCTTGTGCCTATCGGGGAGCATGTCCTTCCCCACCTCCTTGTACCTATCAGGGAGAATGTCCAGACCTGCCTGGAAGTTGGACTAAAAAACAAACAAACAAAAAGTAATATTCTGGTAAGTCTGAACATGCTCAGTAAAGGATGAGCTAGGATGGCTCATGCACTATTGCAAGCAGCTTACAATAGCGTAGACAGTTGGGCGGTTAAAATTATGTCACTGGGCAGGGCCAGTGATATCAGCCCAGCCTGCTTCCAAGCTCCATGATGGCCCATTCCCCAGGCAGAGCTGACCACGCTCCCTGACAAGGCACAAGGAGGAGGAGATAAGCGGCTCCATTTGAGTTTGTGCCCAACAAGCAAACCTTTGAGCTTTACTTTTAAATGCATTATACTGTAAAACTTCAATTGGTCTTAAAACATCCAAAAGGAAATTATCAAATTTAGTAAGTGTTCGCGTCACATTACCAAAATAAAAACACTTGCTATACCTTTAAAATCTTTTGTTCAATCTACTATCCAGAAACCATAAAAATAACACTTAGCGAGACACTTGGTGCCTAAAGTTAGGTTCCAGAAATGCTTTCATTAGCTAGAACATTTTTGTTAAAGAAATCACTGCTCACCTCCTTTCCTCTAATAAATTAAGGGGTCCTTTTACCACAATGTCTCCTGTCAAAAATGAGTCAACATGCGCAGCTGGTCCAGAAGTAGGTCCATGCAGGACCAATAACTTTCTGCCACTACATCAACTCTTTGTACATTTGCCCTATTTTGTTGCATGCCTGTGTTACAGCTTTGTAGCAGTTGCTGTTTGTTAGGTTATACTTAGCCGTGCTCCTAGCAAATTACAATAAAAATGCTAATTAGCTCCATCTTTTTTGATATTGTCACACCATGGATATGAAAACATATTTAACAATTATAAAGGCTTATGGACGAGAGAACACACACACAGTTGCACTTAGACTCAACTGATAGTCAATGGCTGCTGTGGAAATTACATGGAAAAACTGCCAAGAGCACCACATTAGTCATTGTAACTAAAGTTAGCGATATAGGAAAAGTAATGCCAATAAAGTGTAAAACAGGCATCCAAAGAAAATAGAACAATTCATATTTAAACGGTTTGGTCTGTAATTCATTATAATTGCCATAATAAAAAACAATCAAGCTCCTGGAGGATGTATTATACTTAAGCTTGACTCAGAAACAGACATATTTAGCTATGTAAGTGAGTACACTTAAAAACTATACCAATAAAAATGAACAAGAAGTATGTAATTTAATCTATGCTTTACAAGTATTTATCTGTAAATTATATCATTTATGATATAAATTCTACAGAGAGGGATAGATGAACGTTTTTATGCCAGGATTTCACTTACTGGAAGTAGTTGGAATAAATCAGATTTTTACTGTGAATTTATGATGGTTTTTATGCTTTATGAATGTTTGCCAGTGGTAGCAAGGTCGGAGCAACTAAGCTTGAACATATAATTGATATGGCTGGAATATTGCACCCACAAATCTGTTTAAAGGACCACTGCAGTTTTGGGGAGAAACCACGTTTGTGATGTATGTGCCTTAGGGAGGTCAGCTACACCTACCTGACGAGGACCAACTAAGGACAAAACATACGTCTGGGGTTTGCCGATTCTCCTGTTCAGGGTAGAATTGCCTGGTATTTCGGGGCTGGATCACCCTATTGAGTGAGACCAGACTGATATACTACAGGATATTTCTACCTATGAAGTGAGCTAAAAGAGGTTGCTCTCCGAGTGGACTGTCATGTCCATATTACTAACCTATTAAGGTTAGTTTGTTCTCTGATTGAGCCCATCTGTTTTTGTTGTTGCTTATGAGGCCCAATGAAGGCCGAAACATATGTCTGGGGTTTGCTGTTTCTCCTGATCAGGGTAGAATTGCCTGGTATTTTGGGCCTGGGTCACTCTAGTGAGTGAGACCAGACTGATATACTATGTGATATTTATCCCTGTGAAGGGCACAACTTAACTAAAAGTGGTTGCTCTCAGAGTGGGTTATCATGTCCATAGAACTAACCTATTAAGGTTAGTTTGTTCTCTGATGGAGCGCCTCTAATTTGTTGTTGAGTATGTAACAAACTAACATCAGAAAAAATGTGACACAAAGCATAAAATCATTTACATTTAGAGATCAGTTCCTGTCTACAGGCTGCTATACTAAACCTCTTCAGCTTAGCTTGCTCGCCTCAAGAGAGGAAGAATTGGTAAAATTTTAACTCGTGAGCAAATATGGCCATACCCCCTTTTGTCCCCATGTGGCTCTCCCTCCCCATACAATCTCCGAAGCTTTAAGGTGCATACACTGAAGGATCACAGACATTGCAGCATATAGACACTAGAATAGTCTGAAAAGGTGAAGACTTTCTTTAAATATAATGTTATGATCATGACTTTGCTAACTGTGAATGTTATCAGTTTGTTAAATATTTAGCACACTTGCGGCCCTATTAAATTTGCCGATTTGGAGTTCCAGAAGCCCGTAAGGGGGCCGGCAAAAGTTACGGCTATTAAATCGGCCTCTTTAACTACCTGCAAACAGTCTGCGGGTTACAGGTGAAAAACCCTACGGGCTGTCAAAATCTGAACTCCGACCCAGCTAAGCCTTTGATCGTTCAATGCCGTAAATGTTGCAATAACAAATCGCTATTAAATTGCTATGAGTCCTAAAGCCAGCAATTGTTTTCACACCCGTAAAAGGCAAATGGAGAAAAAAATCCTACGGGTACTAGAGAGGACCCGCAAGGGGGTTAAAGTCCTGTCCATAGGACTGTAAAAGCAAATATAAACACACAACTGTATTTGAAATTACAAGGAAAGTGATGAAAGGTATTAATATTAATAGCACAACATTCTCAAGCTCTGCAATACATTTTTTTTTTTTAATGTTTCATTTCCATGTTATGTCGAACCCGGGAATCAAATGTGTTAATACATATAATAGAAATCCCATTGCCTAAAATATAATATTTATTGATTATTTCATATTGCATTTTTTATGGAATGCGGGTCCGATTACAACTCGGACTCCAAAACCATAAGTGATTGAAATTTAACCTCCATGTTTTAGTGATGTAATGATGATGGTCTCTTTTACTATTGGCTCCGTCTAAACCCATAACTACATGTTTGAATAATTTATGATGTTCACGTCTGGAAATGCTACGTGCCGAAGCATGGTTTACAGATTTGGATTCCGTCCATGTCCTTGCGGACTTTTCTAATTTAATCGCTCTGTAATTTCAGCAAATTTAGAATCTAATAAGGTACTTGATGTTTTTGATAAACAAAAGCAAAAAGGAGTGAATTTCCCTTCTTGATAAACAGAAGTAGGACGTAACTCGAGGCTTCATTGCCTGCCATACAATACCAAACCAGTTTTCTAAAGCATTTAGTTCTGCTGAGTATGGATTAATAAAAACACTTAATGGTATATGCAAGTGAGCTGGCTTATGAATGCATCTGATAGAGGACAATTAGAAATGTATGAAAACATGTGTTATATAGAAAAGTTCAGTTTACTTACATAGTTATTTGCACGAAAGTCAAATCCAGTGGTTCACACCCACGGGACACTTGCATAAGCTGGGTACACACAGGAAATACAGCAAGATACACATTTTGACCTTTCTGGTACAGAGGACAGGAAGTAACTGTTGCAGTTCTTGTACTTGCCAGAAGCCACTGAGGTGAAGAATGATACAATGTACTATCCTGATTCTGAATTTGAATGTTATGCTAATTGAGTTTTCTAGGGGTTTACACAATAAAATGCAAATGCAAAAAGACATAGGAAATTTTGCTAACTTCAAGGTAAGCTAATAAATGTTTATTTTGGGATGTTTTCATGCAAAAAAAAAATGTTTTTACTAATTCTGTCAGATGCATTCATAATCCAACTCACATATCCCTTTAAGTACTACATATTAAAAACACAACCTGTAAACTTGAAATAAAACACAAAAAATACTGAAACCAGATTTCCGTGGCTCATTAAACTAACCTATCTTTTAAACATGCAGATAAAACAAGTATAATCATGTTCCTTAATTTCTTTATGTTAGGAATAATATGGTCTACTAGTTACAGCTGAGACTGTTATCTAGAGGGAAAATGGAAATATGTTCTATATTTATTTGTTGGATTTTCATGGAAAGTTTTAGGAAAATTATCACATTACAGTTCATAAGAAACAAATGTAGCAAGATGGCTTTTAGAGCTACATTGGCAATGGGGAATATTGACCTACATTATCTATTAATCTTAAACGGATAAGTTCCGAACATGGGATAATTCCTCTTTATTAGTTGAATGTTATTTAGAAAAAATACCTACAGTAGACCTATATGTGTATTTTTTACTAGGCAGTTAGCCTTTCTTGTGGCACCCACCAAACATTTGCTGTTATCAGTGTCATGGTTGGTCATACTTGCTAATTTTTCCCCTGGTCATCTGCCTGCATTGTTTTCAATTAAAAGTCATCTGACATTAAAAATAATAATCATGTACAATGTTTTTTCAGAAGGTTTTCTGAATTCTTTTCTGGACCTAAACATAACTATAGGAGAGTGGTGGGCAACTCAGTCCTACATCTCCAAAACTTCTCCTATTAGTACACGTGGCTTACGAAGTTGTAGATAGTCAATAAACTTGGTGAATATAGCCCCTGGTTTATAGTTGATTGAATTGGAAGCTCTTCATCTATTTCAGATTTTTTCTTCTTAAGCTAAATATCTAAATTGTTTGCCGAAATTGAATAGTAGACTCCGTATCATTACAATATTATCACAAGATAATTTTCTCCGTTGTAAAATGTATGTTAGATATAACATTACATATAAAATAAATGTGTATATATATATATATATATATATATATATATATATATATATATATATATACCGTATATACTCAAGTATAAGCCAAGTTTTGCAGCCCTTTTTTTAAGGCTGAAAAGGGCCCCCTCGGCTTATACTCGAGTCACCCCCGTGTCTCTTTCCCCGCCTCTCCCTCGTGTCTCTTTCCCCCTCTCCCTCGTGTCTCTTTCCCACCCTCTCCCTCGTGTCTCTTTCCCACCCTCTCCCTCGTTTCTCTTTCCCACCCTCTCCCTCGTGTCTCTTTCCCACCCTCTCCCTCGTGTCTTTCCCCCCTCTCCCTCGTGTCTCTTTTCCTCCCCTCCCTTATCATCCTACCTCCTCACCCCCCTCCTCATCCTCAACCCCCCTCTTCATCCTCAACCCCCCCTCCTCAACCGCAACCCCCCTCCTCATCCACCCTCCTCAACCTCAAACCCCCTCCTCATCCTCCCTCCTCAACCTCAAACAACTTCCTCATCCTCCCTCCAATTACCTCCCCCTCTCTCTTTCCCCTCACTTACCTTCCATCAGCAGCTGCTCCTCCGCGTCTTTCGGCTGCGTCGGGACCCGGCATATGCTAATGACTTGACGTCACAAGCGCGTTACATTATTAGCACTGGCCGGGTCACGACGCAGCCGGAAGACGCACAGAGGAGCAGCTGCTGATGGAAGGTAAGTGAGGGGAAAGGGAGAGGGGGAGGTATTTAGAGAGGGGTAAAGTGAGGAAGGGGGTTGAGGATGAGGAGGGGGGTTGAGGAGGGAGGATGAGGAGGGGGGTTGAGGAGGGAGGATGAGGAGGGAGGATGAGGAGGGAGGTTGAGGATGAGGAGGGAGGATGAGGAGGGAGGATGAGGAGGGTGGTTGATGAGGGAGGATGGGGAGGGGGTTGAGGAGGGGGGTTGAGGAGAGACGATGGGGAGGGGGTTGAGGAGGGGGGTTGAGGAGAGACGATGAGGCGTGAGTATGAGTCTCTTACCCACCCTCTCCCTCGTGTCTCTTACCCACCCTCTCCCTCGTGTCTCTTACCCACCCTCTCCCTCGTGTCTCTTTCCCACCCTCTCCCTCGTGTCTCTTTCCCACCCTCTCCCTCGTGCCTCTTTTGCTCCCCTCCCTTATCATCCTCCCTCCTCACCCCCTCCTCATCCTCAACCCCCCTCTTCATCCTCAACCCCCCTCTTCATCCTCAACCCCCCTCTTCATCCTCAACCCCCCTCCTCATCCTCAACCCCCCTCCTCATCCTCCTCCCCCCTCCTCATCCTCAACCTCCCTCCTCATCCTCAACCCCCCTCCTCATCCTCATCCCCCCTCCTCATCCTCAACCCCCATCCTCAACCCCCTTCCTCATCCTCAACCCCCCTCCTCATCCTCAACCCCCCTCCTCATCCTCCTCCCCCCTCCTCATCCTCAACCTCCCTCCTCATCCTTCTTACTCATCCTCAACCCCCCTCCTCATCCTCATCCCCCCTCCTCATCCTCCTCCCCCCTCCTCATCCTCAACCTCCCTCCTCATCCTCAACCCCCCTCCTCATCCTCATCCCCCCTCCTCATCCTCAACCCCCATCCTCAACCCCCTTCCTCATCCTCAACCCCCCCTCCTCATCCTCAACCCCCCCTCCTCATCCTCCTCCCCCCTCCTCATCCTCAACCTCCCTCCTCATCCTTCTTACTCATCCTCAACCCCCCTCCTCATCCTCATCCCCCCTCCTCATCCTCAACCTCCCTCCTCATCCTTCTTACTCATCCTCAACCCCCCTCCTCATCCTCATCCCCCCTCCTCATCCTCAACCCCCATCCTCAACCCCCTTCCTCATCCTCAACCCCCCTCCTCATCCTCAACCCCCCTCTTCATCCTCCTCCCTCCTCATCCTCAACCCCCCTCCTCATCCTCAACCCCCTCCTCATTCTCAACCCCCCTCCTCATCCTCAACCCCCCTCCCCATCCTCCCTCTTCAACCACCCTCCTCAACCTCAAACCCCCTCCTCATCCTCCCTCCTCAACCTCAAACCCCCTCCTCATCCTCCCTCCTCAACCTCAAACCCCCTCCTCATCCTCCCTCCTCAACCTCAAACCCCCTCCTCATCCTCCCTCCAATTACCTCCCCCTCTCTCTTTCCCCTCACTTACCTTCCATCAGCAGCTGCTCCTCTGCGTCTTTCGGCTGCGTCGGGACCCGGCATATGCTAATGACTTGAAGTCACAAGCGCATTACGTTATTAGCACTGGCCGGGTCACGACGCAGCCGGAAGAGGCACGGAGGAGCAGCTGCTGATGGAAGGTAAATGAGAGGAAAGGGAGAGGGGGAGGTATTTAGAGAGGGGTAAAGTGAGGAAGGGGGTTGAGGATGAGGAGGGGGGTTGAGGAGGGAGGATGAGGAGGGGGGTTGAGGATGAGGAGGGGGGTTGAGGATGAGGAGGGAGGTTGAGGATGAGGAGGGAGGTTGAGGATGAGGAGGGAGGTTGAGGATGAGGAGGGAGGTTGATGAGGGAGGATGAGGAGGGTGGTTGATGAGGGAGGATGGGGAGAGGTTGAGGAGGGGGGTTGAGGAGAGACGATGAGGAGGGAGTATGAGGAGGAGGGTTGAGGAGAGACGATGAGGAGGTAGTATGAGGAGGGGGGTTGAGGAGAGACGATGAGGAGGGAGTATGAGGGGGGTTGAGGAGGGAGTATGAGGAGGGGGGTTGAGGAGGGGGGTTGAGGAGAGAGGATGAGGAGGGGGGTTGAGGTGGGGGGTTGAGGAGAGAGGATGAGGAGGGGGGTTGAGGAGGGTTGTTGAGGAGGGTGGATAAGGATGGTGGATGAGGAGGGTAGATGAGGAGCGTGGATGAGGAGGGTGGATGAGGAGGGTGGATGAGGAGGGTGGATGAGGAGGGAGGATGAGGAGGGAGGATGAGGAGGGAGGACGAGGAGGGAGGATGAGGAGGGAGGATGAGGAGGGAGGATGAGGAGGGGGTGAGGAGAGAGGATGAGGAGGGGGGTTGAGGATGAGAAGGTAGTATGAGGAGGGCTGTTGAGGAGGGTGATAAGGAAGGGAAATAGACACGTAGGAAAGGGGGAAAAAGACACAGGGAAGGGAGAGGGGGGAAGAGACACCGGGGAGGGAGGGAGGGGGAAGAGACACCGGGGAGGGAGGGAGGGGGAAGAGACACCGGGGAGGGAGGGAGGGGGAAGAGACACAGGGGACGGAGGGAGGGGGAAGAGACACAGGGGAGGGAGGGAGGGGGAAGAGACACAGGGGAGGAAGGGAGGGGGAAGAGACACAGGGGAGGGAGAGGAGGGGAAGAGACACAGGGGAGGGAGAGGAGGGGAAGAGACAGAGGGGAGGGAGAGGAGGGGAAGAAACACAGGGGAGGGAGAGGAGGGGAAGAGACACAAGGGAGGGAGAGGGGGAAGAGACACAGGGGAGGGAGATGGGGAAGAGACACAGGGGAGGGAGATGGGGAAGAGACACAGGGGAGAGAGAGGGGGGACACAAGACAGGGGGGACACAATAAAGGGGCACAGAGGGCACGCAAGAGGGGACACAGAGGGCACAAGAGGATCACAGGCAGCACATTTCCCACCCTCGGCTTATACTCGAGTCACTAAGTTTTCCCAGTAGTTTGTGGTAAAATAGGCGCCTCGGCTTATACTCGAGTATATACGATATATATATATATATATATATATATATACATATATATATATATATATATATATATATATATATATATATACACACACACACACACACACATACATATAAATATGCACACACACACCAAAATTGTGGGTCCTCTCACATAAGCAGGGGGGTTGAGGATGAGGAGGGAGGTTGAGGATGTGGAGGGAGGTTGAGGATGTGGAGGGAGGTTGAGGATGAGGAGGGAGGTTGAGGATGAGGAGGGAGGTTGATGAGGGAGGATGAGGAGGGTGGTTGATGAGGGAGGATGGGGAGAGGTTGAGGAGGGGGGTTGAGGAGAGACGATGAGGAGGGAGTATGAGGAGGAGGGTTGAGGAGAGACGATGAGGAGGTAGTATGAGGAGGGGGGTTGAGGAGAGACGATGAGGAGGGAGTATGAGGGGGGTTGAGGAGGGAGTATGAGGAGGGGGGTTGAGGAGAGAGGATGAGGAGGGGGGTTGAGGAGGGTTGTTGAGGAGGGTGGATAAGGAGGGTGGATGAGGAGGGTAGATGAGGAGCGTGGATGAGGAGGGTGGATGAGGAGGGTGGATGAGGAGGGTGGATGAGGAGGGTGGATGAGGAGGGTGGATGAGGAGGGTGGATGAGGAGGGAGGATGAGGAGGGAGGACGAGGAGGGAGGATGAGGAGGGAGGATGAGGAGGGGGGTGAGGAGGGAGGATGAGGAGGGGGGTGAGGAGAGAGGATGAGGAGGGGGGTGAGGAGAGAGGATGAGGAGGGGGGTTGAGGATGAGAAGGTAGTATGAGAAGGGCTGTTGAGGAGGGTGATAAGGAAGGGAAATAGACACGTAGGAAAGGGGGAAAAAGACACAGGGAAGGGAGAGGGGGGAAGAGACACCGGGGAGGGAGGGAGGGGGAAGAGACACCGGGGAGGGAGGGAGGGGGAAGAGACACCGGGGAGGGAGGGAGGGGGAAGAGACACCGGGGAGGGAGGGAGGGGGAAGAGACACAGGGGACGGAGGGAGGGGGAAGAGACACAGGGGAGGGAGGGAGGGGGAAGAGACACAGGGGAGGGAGGGAGGAGGAAGAGACACAGGGGAGGGAGGGAGGGGGAAGAGACACAGGGGAGGAAGGGAGGGGGAAGAGACACAGGGGAGGAAGGGAGGGGGAAGAGACACAGGGGAGGGAGAGGAGGGGAAGAGACACAGGGGAGGGAGAGGAGGGGAAGAGACACAGGGGAGGGAGAGGAGGGGAAGAAACACAGGGGAGGGAGAGGAGGGGAAGAGACACAAGGGAGGGAGAGGGGGAAGAGACACAGGGGAGGGAGATGGGGAGAGAGAGGGGGGACACAAGAGAGGGGGGACACAATAAAGGGGCACAGAGGGCACACAAGAGGGGACACAGAGGGCACAAGAGGATCACAGGCAGCACATTTCCCACCCTCGGCTTATACTCGAGTCACTAAGTTTTCCCAGTAGTTTGTGGTAAAATAGGCGCCTCGGCTTATACTCGAGTATATACGGTGTATATATATATATATATATATATATATATATATACACATACATATAAATATGCACACACACACCAAAATTGTGGGTCCTCTCACATAAGCAGCATCTGTGTGCTGTAATCCGTTTACTGCATATGTGAAGCAGATGGATAATAATTACATTTTTTAGATATACAATTGAGGGATTATATTAAATATGCTTCCAGATGCAATGAATCCACAGCAAAGCAGTTAAAAAGAATTGATGCAATACTGACCAGAAAGCTTTTTTCCTACACCTGAAAGAGATTACAGCAGGACATTTGGAGTGCCTTTATTATAAATTTCTAATCCAGATAAAAAACAAGCAGTATTTAAAATTAATTCTTGTAATTTTAGGGAGTAAAGTTGAACATGAAAATAACTTGGCAACCTTGCTAAAAATCATGATCCAAGATTGTCCCTAAAGTATGCATATAATTAATTATCAATTTTGTGATCTACAGTGCATATTCTAGAAACATTGCCAATGAAAGCTAATTAAATACAATTGCCTATGTTTATTTAATGCATCATAATATTACATTCTGCAGTATATTTTGAAAAAACTGAACAAAATTAGATAAAAAGATAATAAAAAATGTTTATCACTTCACGCAAATTGGTCTATATACATTTCTTTACAGTTAAAAAGGCCTCTCCATCTATAGTGTTATTCTAGAGGACTCTCTTCTTTCGATGTAGAACATAAACTGTGGTGTGAAAGAGGCTCATTCTTCCCAACCCATACACTAGGATAATGTCAACTTGAGAGTTACTGAGCAGCCCATTGCCCACCAATTCCTTGAAAGTTCAAGGAACTCATAGAATGCAGTAAAATGAGCATGAAGACATGTAAAAAAAATAAATACATGTTAAAAAATGTAATTGAACACATTTGCATATGTAGTTTGCAAATTGTTTATAATCTTTCCTTTTAATTGGGGTGAAGCAGCTGGGTACATCATTCTAGAAATATTGGCTGCAGAGGTCATTTCCAAACCAGAAACTGTGAGAGGAAGTTCCAAACAATGCCGCAAATCTGTATATGATTTTTTTTTTTATTCTTTGTAGTATTCATTTCATGTATATTAATTCTACATTAGTAAAGTTCCAAATCTATTCTATTAAATGTATGCTAAAATGTGAAAAACTGGTCCAAATGTAATATATCCTGGACTGGCTGTATCACTTTGGTTAAAATGTCCTTCCGAGAGTCCTTTACCTGTTTAGAATTTACCTATACAAAACAATGATAAGGAACTAAAAACAATTCCAAAACCAGATATTCCAATTATCTGGCGAAATAGATAACCTAAAATTGCAAAAAACAAACTATGTTTAGACATAGAACTAGAGGAGGTCTCTCCTGCCCCAACTTAGGGCTTTACTTTAGAGCTGCCAAACTAGTATTTCTCCCAATCGACCACTCGAGTAAACATCAGCCAATATGGATATTTATAGAAAACTTTCAGATGAAACCCCAAACTTGGGATACGATAATTTGGAACCCACAAACAAAATAATTTTTCCCCAAAACATTCTAATACAATGATTACACTTGTTTTAACTATTTGGAAACGGGCCAACTCTCGAGACACTGGTGGACCTCTCACAAATCAAACAGGATAGGCTCTTAGGTTTGAAAGTGACCCCATGCAAACAATTTAGGAATCCTAAGCTCCCTGTATGACATCTTAAATTCTCACAATAAAGACCAAAAACTTCCCTTCATGGTTAAATGGGAGTATAATTTAGGTCAAGAATGGGGGGCCAATAAATGGTTTGAATCTTGTACCAATCTTTTGAAGTGCTCTCTATAAGCTATCATTTATTGGAAACCTCTATAGAAATCCTACATGGAGCATACTTCACTCCATCAAGACTTCATTAGATGAAATCACAAAATAGTAGTAATTGTTTCGGAAGCTGCCAAATTGTGGGTGACTTCATCCACACTTGGAAGTGCCCAAAACAACTCAATTAACCTCTAAAATATTGAATATCCCAATCTTTCCTACAATCGAATCTTGCTTCCTAGGCAACGCATTGCATAACACATTATTTAAATGTATAGCTTTAGCTGCTAAAAACAATATAGCTAAAAACTGAAAAGCCCAATCTCTTCACTTCCGCAATATAACTCTTAAAGTCAACTTTATAATACTTAACGAAAAAAGGACGCACATCTTGACAGACTCCTACCCCTTGTTCTTACAAATATGGGAACCTTGGACAACATCCCCGAATTGCATATCTCTCCCCTAGCTCCCTTCCCAATTATCAAACCCTCTGTCTTGGACGGGAGCCTGGACCTCAGTGCTGAGTCAGGAGATGGAGATTAAGGTAAACTAAACAATTCTAACTGACCCTTCATAAGGATTCCCGTAGGAGGACGCTTCTTCACCACCTTATTCCTTCCCCCCTTTCCTTTTCTCCTTTTTTTTTTTTTTTTTTCATATTTCCCTTTATGATTTACTATTTGAATTCACACTGTGTAATTATGTAATTACTCAGTGATACTACCACCCCCCCCCCAATGTATTCATATAAAGGGTAGCCTAGGCCTGACTGAATTCATCAATTAGATAAAAACATACAATCTCTAATGTGATCTACACTTGCATATACCAGGTGAATTTGGTATAGGAACTGTATAACTTAATAATTTAATTGAGAGTGGGGAAATTAAAGTTTGAAGGCTATTAAGTTAATCAAGTTGATTATTGTTTTTTGTAAATTCAAATATGAATAACATTTAAAAACAACAAGACACACATTTTGTTCCTGATATAATAATATCTTTATTTCTCTTTCCTTGATCAATCAGGGAAATTTATACAAATGGTGTCAAATATATGTAATGTATGGCTTAACGGGATACAAACTGCTGTAATAATATTACCAAACTGTCTTCAATAAAAAAAACAAAAAAGATATTAGAAAAAAATAAATAAAATGTGTTTCATGAAGCTAATTAAATGGGTTATGAATGACTCTGCACCACTTCTTCACATGCACTAAATTGCAACTATAAAAGCTTTAAAATTTATATCATGGTCCTTTTAAGACAAGTGTGTATCATCGGAATATAGAAATAACAATATAATTAAGTTATATTATTTACAGGATGTAGCACAATTCACCAGAAAGTACTATGAATTTGTGCCACACTAACCCAGGTTGTTTATGCAATAAACTTCTAAATGATAGCAACTCCATTGATAAGATGAACAATGGTAAACTATACTTTCAAATATAGTGGGTTTATTTAGCAAATTTACAATTTATTATCTATATTCCAGGTAGGAGAATGACTGTTTGGTATTCATGAGTAACATTCTGAAATTCACTTATTGTGATTGTAAAGATTCAGTCAGACCAGAACCGAAAGGACTTCTGGTTAAACTAACTCACCATCGGGATTCTCCTATTACAACAACTTGCTGGAGCTGCCAGCAGATCCCAGTATCAGAATGATACAGGAGAATACAGGTCCTTAGTAGCACATGCATTTGTTTATGTTAATTAAGTCGATAGCATGTTTATTACATGCTTCAAAAACATGTGATTTTTTCCCCTAAAATACCTTTAAGATCAAGTCTCAACATCAAACAGCAGAGCAGATGTTAAAATATGGTAGTGCAATTTCTTACTGGGCAAGTACAGCTTGACTCCAGCTCTCCCACTCCTGGATATGACTACTTAGTACCAGGTATATTCAAAGCTCTGCGAGAAACATTTTAGATATGGAAAATCTATGAATGTGAAAGACAAAGTAATTGCTTATTTTGTCTGGATTTAAGCCACTTTAAGAATAAAAGCTGACTTGTCTGGCTGGAAATTTAAAACTATGTGTATAAGTTTTATATATTTAACCTGTCTCATAATAAATTTGAAAGATATATATGGGGAATGCGATAGGTATTTTCATATCAAATTGCTAAGTATTTGGCAAAGATTTTAAGATTTATCCATTTATTTTGAATGATTTAGCTTCTTCTTTAAGTAGATATAAAACAGTGCTAGATATAAACCAGTATTTTTGATTGTCCATTTTCTGAAAGTTCAATGGCATGCAACTCATCCACTGTAAATCACTGAATCAGTTAGGAACTGAAAATTGATAATGGTTCTTCATATGCCATGCAGAAATGGTAGCATGTATACAATTGTCAGTCATGGGTCTTGTATTTAAATCCAATAACATGTATCACTTAGCAAATAGGATTACAACATGTTCAATTTGTTGCTGCTGTTCAGCTCTTTAGTCGTGTCTGACTCTCGGTTACCAGATGGACGTAGCACGCCAGGCACATCTGTCTGTTGATAGTTCCTTCTCCTGTGGACCACCATTTATCTGAACTCTGCTATGACCTGCCCATCTTTGCTGGACCTACATGGTATAGCTCACAGCTTTACCAGAACAAGGTAGCGTTCCAGAAGAGGAACATATTCAATACAATTGCACAATGTCTACATGCATCGGTGTAGAATTCTTTGGACTATTAGTTGCAACGTATATAAACATAGATCTAATTGAATTAGATCTATGTTTATATACGCTACAACTAATACAAAGCAGGCGGTGTTAACATATTTAGCCTTTAAGATGCAGTAACATCTGCAGCACTTTTTTCCCTTACATGAATAGTATCATCATTTATCATTTATATTGAGAGTAAGGCAGGAAAATAACTGTAAGTCGAAAGTAAATATATATGTAGCACTTCTATTTTAAAGAGCAAGAGCCACAACTTGCTCAGAATAATGCCAGATTTGCCATATTAAACTGTCTCAGTAACAAAGAACTTGTTTAATACATTTTGGAGAACAAACGATATGCAGGTACATTTGTGATATATCCACCATATCCAATATATCTGAAGTATGTAGAATATATTTTTTAGTAGAGGCATGAAAGAGTAGATCTTTGTGAGATCCTTATATGAAAGCATTTGTGAATGTAGCAAGTGTGAACATGTGCACTATAAATGGATATTTAGTTACACATTGCAGAATTATATTCTTATAATTTGTATAGATTTTAATCTCTCTCTACACTTTCATCGTTTTATCTGGTAATAAAGGTACTGTTTTAATCATTTTTTCACTCTCCCAGATTTTGACCTACTTCCCCTAATAAATACAGTGCCTTCTACTTATACTGGTAATTGGTTCTAAAGGTGGACATGTCAAAAAAACTGTTTAAAGGGCCAATTACCTCACTGTAAGTGCTCTTCGTGGTGTGAAAGGGCAAAATATTCTATGTATGTTAAAACATTCCATTGTTTTTTTTATTGATATTACACTAATAACAGCTAAAAATCTAAAGTCTTAGATCTGTTTACAAACACACTGCTGACTGTTCCATGATTAACCACATCTACAGACACGAGCAGCACAAAGATTTATAGTTTCTCCCTGAACTTCAGGAACGCAGCGGGAGATGTTAACCCCCAACTGTACTCTTTAGCTGATTCCAGCAATCCTTTATCTGCACAGATGAATTTGCGAATGTTTATCTATCTTTCTGCTTATGCTCTCTGCACAAAGCTGTTGCTATAGGCCTGTTTGTTTACATGAGTCACTACAGTTCCCCCAGACACTTAATATATGTTTATGTTTTTAGGAGAACTTTACAGTGGTGTGCTCCAAGGTGTGCTGAATTAACTGGTCCTTTAAGTTGAATACTATTTAATTGCAATGTATTTGTTGACATATGCATGCAAACACAAGTTACATAACTGAAAACAAATTTACTGTATTTAGAATAATATTCAATTATTTGTGGCTCAAATTGAGCAGATACTGATGGTATTGCATCTTTTTGGATTTCTCCAGTAATGTAAGAAAGTTAAATCCATGTATGGTATTCCACCCATAAGGCTGACTTGTAGCCCCACTACCAATTGGAACCCCATGGTTATGGATAAAGGACTTATTGTGGTTCATAGGGACTCCCATGGTGTTAATGGACCCCCCCCCCCATCCCACAGCACAATTACATGATGACCCTGGGGATACCCTAGCTCATAGGGGGTAGCTCCTTAATTGTGTCAGTTTTAAGCAATCAAACCTCACATCCAACAAAATTAAGGCATTAGCTATTTCGTAGTGTTGCATTTTAGGCATTCAAGCTTCTTGGAGGCACTAGGAGAGACTTCTAAGTAAACTTAAGTGAGCTTGCGTGTCATTCCAGAAGACTATTTAGTAAATAGTTACTGGAGAGCCACTCAGGGCTTAAGGTATTACCGACAATTCAAACACTTGGATGGCATTTGTCAGGGGTTATGTGATAGCTGTGTAGTATTTTGTGCATGAAATTCATTTGTTTTTTTGTTTACGGGATCCATGCAATATAGGCTAAGTCAGTGACTTATTGTATCGTAACATCAGTGTATGCTTGATAAAGTGCTGTATAAATAAACACACACACGTGAAAGGTCCTGCCTGGAGCTGTCCCTATTTAGTCCAATGCCCTGCACAGCACTTTCTCTCTTTTTTCCATCTTCCTTCCCCTCAACTTGTTTCCTTGTTCCTCTGTCTTGCTTTCTTTCTCCCATCCTCCTCTCCCTTTGTTCTTTCTCCCTGCTTGGCGTGCTACCCTGTGATGTCCCTGACCAACCTGTGATGTCACTTTCTTCTCCCTCCTTTTCAGTCCTGCTGCCCTACTGGCTGCTTCCATCTTCTTCATCTGCTGCTTCCTTCTTGCACAACTACTGATACTTGCATGATTTTGGCTGTCCACCTACTCCTTCTCCTGGCGTCTGCAGGGTTCCTCCTCTCACTGCCTGCTGCTCTTGCCTACTACTTCCTCCTGTTTTCTACCTCTCTTGCCTCGCCTTTACTTTCCCTGTTCCTTTTGGCTTCTTCTTGGGCTCCAACGACCAGGTAAGGGTATATAATATATTACAAAAATTT
This sequence comes from Discoglossus pictus, assembly GCA_027410445.1. NCBI lineage: Eukaryota > Metazoa > Chordata > Amphibia > Anura > Alytidae > Discoglossus > Discoglossus pictus. The sequence goes on from CM050163.1 coordinate 231,753,210, forward strand.
AAAGAGACAGCTACCTATTCTAATGTTAACTATCTGTATCTGTTACTGTATCATTGGCTACATTTCTTGTCTTAATCGTTAACAAACAGCTTTGTCATGTTACTTTCAGAACTTATTTTTTCCCCAGGATCCCTGATATTTGAAGAAACAGTCACGCAGGTTTAGTTATTATTTCTCTTTATTTGTAAGGCACCAACATATTCTGTAGCTCTAAACAGGGCTTAAGTACAAATCAAAAACAATTTAAACACAAAGCTTAAGTCATAATACTAGGACCTTTATGGGCTAATCAGATATATTGCATTTGTCACCAATAGAGACAGTTAGTGAATCACGTCATACTCTGATACATTACTCATGTAAAATTACACTTGTGTACTTCACTACAAGGAACATCTATGCCTTAGAAACGATACACCACTACCAAGCCTTTCAGCCGTATCAATCCCTTATTATATCCAGAAGACCTATAATGTGCCACAATGTAAAATACCACATATCCTGTAAAGCTCAGTGACTCGTTATGACCTCCTCCACATCCTAACATCAGCCATTTACCATGATCCTTATGTTGTCTTCTTCCAGTCTACCATTTCAAACCTAGAATACTTATGCTGCACCACTCATTTTATACGTGCACTATAGTTCAACCCTAAACTGCATCACCTGTCTCCTCACAGTTACAGGTCATAGCCGCTAAGAACCAGAACCAAACATAAGCCTCATATAAGCCATCTCAACATGATCCCAGGATTCTCTACAATCAAGGAAGCTCTCATAGCTGCTATTATGCTCAAGACTACCATGAAGCCAAGTCGCCACCTTCCTAGATCCCAATCCTAGACTCTATTCAGGCATCTCTTCAGAAGCAAGAAGTTATCTTCAACACCATAATTCACCATCTTCATGCTACTAGAATTGGTCTTCAGAACCAAGCTTGACCCCTTTACCATGAGGCTTTATGACAGAGCACTTCACCCAAACCACACATACGCCAACCTGCTGCCAAGTGTTCGCTCAGAATACACTTCTCAACAATGAGACACCCATTCTTCATGCCGTTTTGATCTTCATTCTACAGACATCTGAATAAACTGAAGTAACCCACACAATTGCAGCATCTCTAGCGCTTTGCTACAGTGACCTGCAGTAAAAAATCAAAACCCCTAAACCACTCCTATTCTAACAACTCATTCTTTTCTGCTATGGAAAGATATGGATCGTACCATGTCTGATTCTGGACAGTCAGATGCCAAAAGCTCAGTTCCCCACACATCCTCATTCCCAGCCAGATCTCCTTTACTAGATGGAAGTCAGTACTCACTAAGTCACTGGACCATTCTTAAACGAATTAAGGAACTACACACCACAGGCATTACTTACCTGCTAACGAATAGGAAGACCGAACTCTACAGGATACTATGGTCCAGCTGACTGAACAACCATCCACTTCCATCATCACACAAACCTAACATGCCAACATGCAAAAGTTACTGACAGACATAACCAGCTCAATAAGCTCCATGGAAACATTGGCTAAAGAAGCTGAAAGGACTGTCCATTCTTCAAATCGCTTCCCAACCACTATACATTCTTGCATGTACAGGTGATCCTTTCTCACTACTACCTGCCATCATGCCAGCCAACTTCGTCCCAGCACAGCTTGGGAGGGACATAGAAGACAAATGTGTAAATCTGTTGGTCCTACTAATATCATGAAATTACCTATCCGAGAACAGTACCATCTCATAAAGGGACATATTAGTTGTAGTAGGAGGCCAAAAATCTGTGCTTAAATAGAAAACTAACCATACCTAAAACCATGCCTGCATTCAGCATGTACTGAAATATCCTATGTTCCTCTTCCTCCCACAGACACCAGGTACTAGCTATATCAAATATTCGGCTTGGCCTATAAATACAAAACATTCAAGAATTTAAATCATAGATCCTTTTTTAGCAAAGGTGACAGATACTCTCAGCCACTTCAACTACACCACTAACTGGAGCTCATTAGACCGAAAACCTTTCTGCCACCACTTTGCTGAAATTCGAGCTTCAGTATGTTCACATTGCTATTCCTTTCTCAACAATACCAACTTCTGCCCTACTTCCCTTGAACTCTCAATAAGCACTGTTCCTATGCTCACGGTCTCCCTAGGATTCTCAGCCTTGCCTTCATTACTTCAAAATCTGAAGGAAGATCAACTAAGCCGCATAGTTCACTACAGAGGCACCAGCCAGATTTGCAACAATTTGAGCAGAATGATACAAGGGCCATTAGAAGAACATCAGCCCTATTAAATTCCCTCAACGTGTAAAACCGTAGCTCATAATGTAGCCTGCAAGACTTAGGGCTATTAAATTTGCCCCGTAAAGCATCCTGCTAACGACTTGCGGGTAAAGGGCGGAAAAAAAACTACGGGATGTCAAAATTTGAACTCTGTGGCCGCAAATCCTTTGATCTGTCAAGCCTGTAACGGTTACGTTCAAAAATCGATATTAAATTGCTACAAATCCACTGGCATTCAAAACCGTAACCCACAAATGGAGCCAAAAAGCCAACGAGTACTAGAGAAGACCCACAAGGGGGTTAAAGTCCTATCCGGAGCACTGTAAATGCAAATATACACACACTACTGTACTTATAATTAAAGGGAAAGTTATGTTAGGTATTAAAATGAATGAGTACAACATTCTCAAGCTCGCAAATCTGCAATATAAATTACATTATTTTCTGTTTCATTTCCGTGTTATATTGATCCCAGGCAATCAATGTGTTAATACATATAATGGAACTCATCATATTTACTGATTTATTAATATTGCATTATTTCTGGAATGCGGGTCCGATCGAAACTCGTAAAGCTTTGAAATCGAACATCCATTTTTCAGTGACTTAATGATGACAATTTAATTTGCCATTGGCTCCGTCTAAAGCCAAAACTACAGGTTTAACTAATTGATCATGTTCACGGCCGCACATCCAACGTGAGCAAGAATGGTTTACGTGGTTGCGTCTCCAGCCCGTAACTTGCGGCATGGTTGAATTTAATAGCTCTGCAAAGCAGCCTTTCTGGGTTCTTTGATGCCTTAATATCTGGGAAGACATAAGCCCTGTAAAGGGTTAATACAGACTGGGAAAATTCTGAGAAGGTCTCACCCTGAGTATGGCGAGTAGCCTTTATTTGTAGGGTGGCACAGTTTTCTTTAGAACCACATATATCCCAATCAGTAACCCTGAACAACAGTGAAAGCACACAGGGTTAAAATACACAGTATAACAAATTACCTAATTTAAGTGAGACAAAGTACAACATTTAAGATGATAAGTGTCTCTTTAAGGATTATTAAAATAAATTAAAAACAAATAGCCTGTGGTTGAACAAAAGTTCTCTGATCTTCACATGCACTTTTTGGACCCTGAAGGGCCATTGTTTGTGGAGGTCAGAAGAGTCCCACCATGGTCCCAAAAAATGCGGGTTGTGACAGAGACAATTTCATTCTCCCGAATGTCCAAAACCACTCGCTTACACATTCAGATCCACTACTATGCCATATTGGATACCTGGTATCCCGTGAATAAATGTATTCTACCGTGTCAAAGTCTCCAGCCACATGTTATGTCATCCTACATCTGACACACAAGACTATTACTCATCAGACTAGGGTACACTCCCTTCTCCAGTCATTTATTTAGAATAGGAGTATCCGCTTCGGCTTCCAAAAACCAAAGCCTGGGTCATATGATACAAAAGTTGTGTTGCTGACTGTTATGGTCACTGTGTCCATGAACCCACAACAGAAATAAAGAATGTATTTTTGAAACTAACATGCTAATTTTAGCACTTTAAGCATGGTACCATAGTTAGGCCACACCCCCAAATCTACCATCAGGAAAAGAGCCGGCCACAAGTGAAAGGCCCTGTCTGGGGTTGTGAGAGAAGCTTTTCCCCTATTTAAAGCATTATATTTACCCAGACTGTCTCCCCACCCTTCTTTCCCTTATTTCCAGCTTAACCCACCTAAGGCCCTATAAGCATGCTTGAACTACTACTTTATGAGAAGTTAATATTTTAAGTGCACTTAAGGAATTCAGTGGTAAAAATACAAATTATATTTTGTAACCGGAGTAAAATAACAGCTTTGAAAGATATTGCACATCATTATTTCCTCACATGAGGACAGCTCCAGGCTTCCCCAGCCATACTCTTTCACAGAAAAGGAAGAGACTGGATTAATTCCAGGAGTGCTGACCTTGACGTCTGATGTGTCAATTCCAAACAATCCTCCAGATCCAATGTAACACCATGCACTAGTCCTCTGAGCATTGTGTTGACAGTCAATACTTGAACGCTGACATCAGAGACTCCAGAGAGCCATCCACTCTAAACGTCACGCTCTAGGCAGATTAATAAAAACTGCTCAAGGCTGCAAGTACTGGCTGCTTAGGGACATCATTTACCACCTGTTCATAGTTGGATGAACATGAGCTAAGTCTTCGAATACGATTCATGGGTGTTAAACATAAAACTTTGTATGTCAAAAAGCAGAATTAATAATAGGTCTCCAAACAAAGCCACAGGAGAGGCATATTAACTGTGTGACAAGGAGGTGAGGTGATTTAAAAGTTAATAGCTTGGTCACAAAGCTCCAGAAATGGGACAAACCAAAAACTTTTATCAATATCATCCAAGTGGACCAATAGTTATTCACTGAATGACAACTACGATTGCAATATTGTTGGTATCAATTGAATTAGACTGTTTTTAACATCTATCAATGCAAAATACAGAAAACACAGTTTGTAAAAGTGAATTAATGTCTGTACTTATAAGATGGATACTTATTGTAGAGCAAAACCAATAATCAAGAAATTTAAGTAAGGTAAAACTACATTTAAATCATGGTTTATGCAAACACAAAGGGACACTGTCACCCCAACATGAATTTGACTTTTTTTTAAAGAACAAAAAAACGATGGGCTCCATTCAATTGGCCAAATCGAAATTATTGAACTTGTAAAGCAGTTCGGAAAAGTTCCAGATATTCAATTGGTTACATTTAGCTACTCACATTCCAATTGCGAGTTACCCGCCCACAATCAATATGGGCCCGCCAAAGCCTCAAAACCGGCCTTAGAACTCCATTGGTTTTAGCACAGCTCGAACATTACAAGCCCAAAATAATTAAAGTTACACAAAATTGATATTCTATTAGACCCATAGCTCTAGCTCGCAAATAAAGTCTGATAAAATGTTTCAAGTTTCTGTCAAATATTACAAGTACTAAATAGGACTTGCAAGGGATTTTTCAAACACTTCTCACAGCTGCAGCAGCAATTTAAAACAAACTAATATACTAAAAGAATGAGAAGGCACATAAATACATGAGAATTAATTGCACAACTGTCTCACATATTCAATCAGAAATGTAATACATATCATGGAACCCGCATGGACTAGAACAGACGCTTTAATGATTTTTATTGATTTCTACATTGCTGGATTGCGAGTACGATCACAAAATGTATTTCTCAACACTAATTAATTTGTAATCTCTGAGTGAAGTTTAAGTGTAAACGCCATGTTTTACTGACATCACGATGACGGTCTAATTTACTTTTGGCTGTGTCTAAGAAGTAAATTATGGGCTTGCTTAAATATTGTTAGATCATATGATCATGCCCCCTACTTATGAGTGCATGGTTTCCGTGTGCCGGCTGTGCAAGTTAGAATCAATTGAATGCATTTAAATGTTTAGAAAACAATTTAACCCACAGCCAAAATTTTGGGTTACAGGCAATTACGGCCTGGAAATTTAATGGGGCTCTATATACATTGTACTGGAAGTGTTTCTCTACAGTTAATCATTCCTGTAATATTTAGAATTTATTTTGCATCTCACGTATGCCAATGTACAGCTCTGAGTTCCTATCATCTTTTCATTAAAAAAACTGCCTAGTTGATCCATCACAGTGAATCCCTCCCTCTACTAAATCCATCCCTAGCACGCTGAGTTCCATAGAATAGCGTACACGACTGAACCCACATTGCTTTACTCAATTTGAACATCCTCCCTTAGCATCTTAATACATTCTTTTGAATTTCAGGAACATCTTTATGAAGATGTAAAAATATAGCTCTCAGCAATTGACCTAACCCCTCTCCTTCTAGCATGTCACCAAATGCCTATCAAACATAGCCTATTGGATGTTCTTCCATTTGTTGTTCAGTTATTTTTGACCCTCCGTGACCCTATGGATGGCAGCATGCCAGGCACATCTGTGAGCCACTGCCCCTTTAAGCCCATACAAGCTCATGTTCATTGCTTCAATTACCTCATCTATCAATCCCCACCTCTGCTGCCCCCACCTTTGTGTGTTTTCAGTCTTTCCCAGCATCAGATTTTTCTCTAGGGAATCCTGTCATGATATGGCCAAAATATTTGCGTTTTAGCCTCATGATCAAACCCTAAAGTGAACAGATTTGGCTTGATTTCCTGTAGTATTGATCGATTGGATCTTCTTGCAGTCCAAGAGAGTCTAAGCAGTTTTCTCCAACCCCACAATTCAAATGTGTCAATTCTATGGCACTCAGCCTTCTTCAGGCAGCTCTTACATCCGTATGTTACTACTGGGAATAGCACTATGCAGACCTTTGTTGATGTAATATCTCTACTTTTTAATAGCTTGTTCATACTTGCTGTAGCTTTCCTCTCCAGAAGCAAATGTCTTAATTTAATGGCTGCAGTTACCATCTGCAGACATCTTGTGGCCCAGGAAAATACAATCTGTCACTGCCTCTACTTCTTCCCCATATATTTACCAAGAGCTGAGATTGCGGTTTGCTCTGATCTTCGCCTTTTTAACATTGAGCAGCAGGCCAGCTTTTGCACTCTTTCACCCTCATCAATAGGCCCTATAGTTCCTCCTCCCTGTCAGCCATCAGAGTAGTATCGGCATAACTGAGGTTGTTTATTTTTCTCCCTGCAATATTGATTCCGGCTTTGGAGTAGTCCATCCTGGCCTTAAGGATGATGTATTCTGCATTATAAGTTGGCAATTTGATCTCCTGTGCCTCTGCGACATCCGGCTTGCACATCTTGTAGTTCTTGATCCATATATTGATGGAGCTGAGATTGCAGGCTTGTAAGCATTATCTTGCTGGCATGATAAATAAGTGCAATTATTCAATAACTGGAGTACTCCTTGGCACAACCTTTTTTGGGATCAGGATGTAGACTGACCTTTTCCAGTCCACTGGTTGTTTAGTTTTCAAAATGTGTTTGAATAATGCAATCAACACTTTCACAGCATCATATTGTAGGATTTTAAACAGTTCAGCTGTGATTTCATCACCTACTGCAGCCTTGTTATCAGTAAGGATTCCTAAGGCCCATCTCACTTCATTCTCCCAGATTTCTGGTTCAGGCTTATTGGAAAAGCTATCGAGGTTATCAATGTTGTTACAATCCTTACTATATAGATCTTCTGTGTCTACCTGCCACCTCTTCTTTATCTAATCTTCTTCTGTTAAGTACCTACCATTTTTGTCTATTATCAAGCCCACGTTAGCAAAAAGACTCAGGCCACACCAACATTTTCTCCTGAAGCAAATAACCATCCTGTTTGCTTAAGAAAGGTATCCATCATCTCCCATCAACAATACATATCTTGTTATATTTTGCAACTTGTATCAGCTGTGCATATAGTATGAGATAGTTTTATTACTGTGTTTAATTACCCCCACCCCCTCAGAAAAGCCAAACCCTTCATCCATCCTCTCTCCCGCCTCCTCTTTCCCCCATTACTATGTCCTGGTTCTCCTAATTCTAGGTTTTTTGTGCCTTCCTCAAAGACTCAGGCCATACCAACATTTTCTCCTGAAGCAAGTAACCACTTCCTTCCTACCCTCTCTCACAAACAACCCCTTGTGTGTTTTTATTTCTTTATTTTACAGTAACCATCAAGAAAGTAACAGGATATTAATTACTACTCAAGTGCAGCCAAATTAGTTAATGGTCCACGGTAGATCAAGAAAAAAGGCCCCTTGTGTGTCATGTACGTATGTACCAGGCTGACAATATTAGCAGCTGTGTAAGCCATAAACATAAAACATTTTTGTGGAAAATTAGAATTTTTGAAGACTTGGTTTATGAATACAGAAATCTATTTTGTGGTTTCTGCAACACTCTCTCAGGACTGAATCACAAGGTGTTGTGTTTTGGCTATCAGTGAAGAGAGGGGTGGGGAAGGAGGGAGCAGAGAGTGTTGTAAAGATAACTGGATAAGTCTCAAATATACCTCCCCCTATTCCCTTCCATGGGCTCAGAACCAGACTGCTTCTATCAAAGGATGGAACCATAGCACTACAGAAATGTAAATGCCCCTCTCACACTCAGCTTATGATACCACCAATGTATCTTGGATCTCTCCAGGGTCCTGCAGAGCCATAAACATTTTTTTTTAAAACTAAGTGTATAACTTATTTTATTGGTCAATTATGCTCAGAGTCAGTCTCAAATAGATATTTTTTTCATTTTGCAGTGGTCCTTTAAGGATAAAGAGCCTGTTTTCTGTACTTATTCCGGATATGGATAGGGTTTTGATTTATTGCAGACTACAAATTTGAAAACAGACTTCTACACTTGGGATCTTTCATGGATTAAAGGGAAAAATAAATGTAAATACTGTTTGCGTTACCTGCATGTATGTTTTATAATATCTAGGGTCCAAATTCAATAAAAAAATCTAGTTGTAAGAAACTTGTCCTTTCCAGTAAGATGAAAAAATATGTGCGGGCCTTAAACTGACAGTTTTAAGACCCATCATTTCAAGTCTGGTGAGGAACTTCAAGCAAATATTATCTCGTTGCCGCCTCAGTATTCAGTGCTTGTGTGCTCGATCTTGGAGGAATATAAGTCCTTCTTAAATAAATCATATGGGGGGAAGGGGGTAAAGACACAAGTTATTGCTATGAAAAACAAGCTATAAAATATTGGAAGTCATATGCATAAGAAATGTTAGTTGACACCTGTATTGTAATTTCATAACATGAAACACTCTAAATAGGCAGCTCCGGCTGAGAGATGCTAAATCAACAATCTTACATGCTGTGCTAGTGAGAGTAAAGGGACAGTGTTTCTTGTCATGACTGAAAGCAAACTAGAGTTGTGAGGAATTGCACAAGGTCATAGCTGCCAAGGCCTCAAAATAAACACAGGTGTTGAGGATAGAGGTTTAAGGAACTACCCTAAGTTACTGCAAAAGAAACGCATTACGTTTACTTTAACTCACATTTATACTAATATATACTTATCTAACAGGCATAAAGTCATTATTCTCAATTATAATCTGTACAAAGGTCACATTTATAAATTGATATAGTTTTCTTTTAACAAAGTGGGTTTTAGTTGATGGCTATCAACCTATTTTAACAATCACAATATACCGTAGTATGCTCAGCTAAATCAGCACATTTGTATTGAAAGTACCAAGTATCAAAGTACTAACAAATCACTATGGTTCTATATAACTTCTAAAATCAAGTGAACAACCAATCAGTGAATTTGGGGAATGCACCTAAAGGTGACATCATGAACGATGTTTACCCCAATAAAATATATTAATTAAATGACTAAAAACAAACAAACAAACAAAAAAAACATCAACATGCATCCATAACGGCTACTGTAAATAAATCTTCAAAGACTTTTTAACGCACATAAAGGATCAGAAGTACTTCAGCTATTGAGTTAGTAAACATGGAAAAATAAGTGAAGAGAAAAATAATAATTGGCCTTATATATTTTAGATTGTAAGTATGCAAGTTTTCAATCTTTGGGGAAATCACTATGGACACCGGACTCTAAGATCAAAGACAGGGCACTCCATCTGTGTAATGTGTTAATATTGTTTTGCCTTGATCACAACTTATGTATAGCACTACGGAATATGTTGGTGTGTTACAAATAAACAATAATAATAATAATAAGAAGAATAATATAGTGCCAAGAGTATAATGGAACTATGTACAAGGAATGAGCAAAACTGAACGGCACTTTTTAAAGAAAACTAAACATTCAGGAACACTACAAAAACAAAGCTATCACTCCCACCCACATAGATGATGTGGGTCTTCATGGCCAGCCAGCTATTAGGTGGGTACCATGGCAATGGGCATTTAATCAAAAAGTTTAAAATGGCGTAGGACCATTCACATGGAAGAGGAGAGTTTCCTCTATCAAAATAATGCGTTCCTTGATACTATGAGCAGCATAGTAAGTACAGTGGTGAACAGGCTCTCAAAATGAAGGCAACACACTAAACACAATAAATCACTGTGATCAAAGGTAAGTCCTATGCAGATAAAGATACACACAATGTAAAAGGCCTAAGGAGGGGGAGCAGCCAAGGAAGCAAAAAGGGAAAACCCAGAGGCTGCACATGTCTAAATGGGCATAAAGGCAGAAAGATTCATGAAATTAGTTATCTGATTTATTTAAGTTTGCATACACATAAGGATACTCAATCCTGATAGAGGTCATGCTGTAAAGTGTTGCCTAAATGCTAAAACAAAATCTGAAATAAGTCAATATGATCACAGATGTTTAGGCAGTGTTGCAGAAAACACAGGTCTGGAATGAATCTGGCCGACACATCTGTCTTTGCAAATGATAAATCATAGCTGTGATTCTGCTAACTCAGTTGGTTACATAGGAAAGACAACCTAGTCTAACCTACATAATTAGCACATGTATATAGAGCAGCTGCTTATTTAACAAAATTGACTTTCTTCTTTTTACTAAGTTAAGTGTTAAACGTCTGCAGATCTGAATGATAAAAACAATTATACAAAAAGTTACTACTCTTACCCACTGAGATGAAGTGAGATGTATCACTTCTCCGATCATGCCATCTAATCAAATAACCTTTGTTATATACTAACCTAACTGAACCAACCACACTAGTTTGGTAGCTCTGGCTGCTCACTCAAGTGCCAAACAAAATTCATTTGGGTGCTGCAGGTTGCACTCTTGCATATCCTTTCATATGAACCAGACTTTACCAGTGGACAAAAAGCCTCAGTTCTTCTGGTTACCATGCCTTTACTTGCTTATTTTAAAGGGAATTTGATATTTATAGTAATTAAGCGGATTAGGATTTTTTATACCAATTTTAGTATTTTCATACTGAGAGTGAAGCTCTTAAAGGGACACCGAAGTGGTATATTTACATTGTGTCATTTTTCTGGTTGTACTTATCCATGTGGTTTTCTTGGCAAAGATACTGGAGTGGGTTGCCGGTCCCTTTTATAGTGGACAGCTTCAATGAAGTACACAAGCCCCTTCACCAAGACAAGGTAGAGATCCCGAATTTACAGATCATGATTTACATAGACACTAATTAGCTTGTTAGATGCTTTACTAAGATATAAAAAACGTATTTTAAACTAAAAAATAAAATACAATTAACACATTTTTTACATGAACACATTGCACTAAAAAATGCTTCTGAAAATCACAAATTGGCATAAAATAAATTGACAGTTTTCAGTATAACTGTCTTTTAATGCTAAAGAACTGTTCTTATCCAGACTGATGGAAACAAAAGAACAACTTAAAATAGTGACCCTTATATTCTAAAACATAACATTTATTATATACTAAATGTTACGTTTTTGATAAGCACTAGAATAGTTCTTTAGCTTTATCATATGTAGATTTATTTCCAAAACTATAAGAAATATAGATTGAATTTTTTGTGACTGTCTTTTAACCCCAAACAGTGAAGTATAGTTCTATGTAGGATCAGGTCATACATTTTTTTATGTTGTTCAGTGCTTAGTTTCCATAAAGGTGGCATAAATAATAACTCTGATCATCAATGTAGGGCAATTTTATGTAAACAACAAAGAACATTTCCATATATATGAGAACTAAGTGCATTCATCTGCCAAAATACAACAAGGGAGGATAGGAATTTCTCCCTGTAATTTTATGCTGAGACTACAGTATTTGCTAGAGAAAAGCTTAAATACATCTCAATGAATTAATTCATTGAAATTGAGCCTTTTTAAAATGATCCCTGAATGTAATTTGCTGACTATGAAAAAGTAATTTGTTTAAAGTGATTTTTTTAAGTTAATGATTCACACATTTCATGTCGGCCCAGAGAGTGCCTCTCTACTGCAGAGAGGGGCTGCGTTTAAACCTAAACAGGCAGAATCATAAAACAGTTTTTAAGCCATATCCAAATAGTTTTTAAAGCCCCCATATTATCTGTTTACTCCAGAGTAATATATAACATAAAGTGCTAAATTGACCTCTTAAAATTTGAATTAACAAATGGCAGGCCTAGGTTAATAAACTTCACACCCTAGCAACATAAACAATAATTTGGCCTTTCAAGTCTTTGGAGAATGCAACAATGTAGTGCATTTAAGAGCAATCACAACATACCTCTAGCAAAGTATATATTATATTCTCAAGTACCTGTTCCCTAATTACAGAGCATGTGCTTGTGTTTCGCATCTGGAAATAGTGTTTCTGGAAAGGTCCCAAATGTGAAACTTGAACTGTGCACCTCTTTGCTGATGCATCATATAAGGAGAAAAGCCAAAGATACACATGGAATGCTAAGCCCCTCGCAGCTCTGAAAGACACACTATATCAGCTTATATAGCTGTGAGTAATCTTCTTCTACTTCTCTATGGAAACAGATTTTTAGAATTCGTGAGGGAAAATTAACTAGTTTTGGCAAAAAGCAGACTTTACAGAGCAAAGTTACAATACAGACAGTTTCTAATTACAGAACATGTTACATCAATCGTTTCATATGATTCCTTTAGAATGAGCATAATAAAGTACAAAAGTTGATGTGTTTGCAACCTATAACCAAAAATCACATTATTATAATGTATGCTCATGCCACTTTTAGAAATGGGGACAATAAATGATATTACACAAAAGTAACGTCCATTAAGAATCATGCCTACTAATAGAGGTAGGTGAAAGCACTTTAAGGGTTACTATAATTTAATACATGTAACTTAGTAGATAAAACTTGTAAGGGAGCTTTTATAAAGATGTGAGTGTTAATGTTCAACAGATATGGGATTATTTCATTGGAGTTTCAGATTTCTAACTAGCTATTATACAATTTCTTAGAGGTGTTTGCTCTTCTCACATCTTGTTATCTTGGTCATATCCCTTCAGCTCCTCCAATCACTTTTAGGAATACTTGGATTTTACTGGAAATCACATCTTTAGCCTACCCCTTCAGTACCATGTTTTCTACAACAAGCTACTATAATTATTGAGTATTAACTGCGGGCATCATAAGATGTTTGACTTAACAGACCTAAAGTGAATTTTTCAAAGTCCTAATTAAAAAACAAAAAACAAAAGCACACGCATGTACCACAAGGTAAGCACCTACATCTTATAACATAGCTTATGTGCACAGAACATGAATCTACTAAAAGCCAATATTCTAACTGTCTCTACTGCAGACAGTGGGAGATTATATACATTTGTGTTCCGGTCCCTCTCTCCAGCTCCTCCTCTTCTGTGGGAGGGGCCTTATTCAGCCTTCATAAAGACTTCCTCCCTTCATCTCCTTTGCACACCTTAGTTCATCTGTACAAAAAGATTAGAGGTGCTCATCTGGGAACAAGCAATACCTTAGTAGGTTTGCTCTATAGGTCTGGGGACCTACTCAGAGAGCAACCTCTTTTAGGTCATTTGTGCCCTTCACAGCGAGAAATATCCTGTAATATATCAGTCTGGTCCGGAAATACCAGGAAATTCTACCTTGAACAGGAGAAACAGCAAACCCTCAGATGCGTTTCAGCCTCTGTGTCGTCAGTGAGGTGCAGCTTTACTCCCCATGGCACAGTGAGCAAGGAGTCCATGTCTGGTTCCCCTTATCACCCATAAGGTGAGACAATCTAAACAAAAAGAGTAGAGGTGCTCAAATGAGAACAAGCAATACCTTAGTAGGCTCTATAGGTCTGGTTACCTACTCAGAGAGCAACCTCTTTTAGCTCACTGTGTTCAGGGAGAATTGTCTGGTGTTTCAGGACTGGATCACTCTTCTGAGTGAGACCAGACTGATATACTACAGGATATTTCTCCCTGTGAAGGACACACGTGAGCTAAAAGAGGTTGCTCTCTGAGTAGGTAACCAGACCTAGAAAAAAAACCATTGAGGTATTTTTCGTTCTCAGATGAGCACCTCTAATCTAATTGCATAAACGTTTCTGAATCTGTGCCTGGAGGGTGCTTCTTATCTCTATCCTCCTGTCTTCACTGAGACTGTACCGCATGCTTGTCTAGTTGCTTTTTTAGTCATTTCATGCCGGTTTCACTAGTTTTAGGCATTTTTCATTGCTTTTCGGCCAAGCTGCACTATTCCCTTACATCTCATGGCAAGTTACAACCCTCCATCAGCCCTCCTAATGGGATCTCGGCCCAAAACTGCTTAGCCGCATCCTTGCCCATGTCCAAGGTTATGTTTTTAGCTTTTCATAGTTCCTTTCACAGTTTTTGGCACAAATCTACTAAGCTGGCTGGCAGATTTGGCCCAGAGTCTACTAAACCCTGTCCTTGTTCTTAAGCCCTCCTTGGTGAATCCTGACCCAAATCTACTAACTTTCACTTCCCTCTAAACACTTCTGTTAGGGTTAACCTCGATCACGTTTGCTATAAGACTTATATCAGCCTTCACTGGGCACCACCTCGATCTCACTTTCACTAGTCCAATCAGCTTTTGCTAGGCACCCTCTCGATCATGCCATCAGTCTTCGATTCGAATTGCCGATTACGCTTTCATGCACACATTCCATTAGTCCTAAATAAGCCTTCGCCATGCATCACTAAACCTACTTTCCTCCACCCCTCGCTATGCTTTTCCGCTCATGTCATTGTCGCTGATCCCAGCCCAAAATCAGCTGTCCTTGCCCTCGCCCAAAGACTCATCTGGCCCTCTAAACAGGCCAGATGTCCGGTAGGCCCCAGCACATACCAGCTACCTCTCGCCATATTATTCCACTTGTCCAAAGGGGCATTACATAGCTGGAGAGCAATGGTTCCTAATCGTTAGCCCAACCGTTCGACCATTGAGAGAGGGCCCCTTCCACAAATACCAGGTATTTATAATACGTGGACCTGTGAAATTGTGGTTGGTTGACCCTAAGACTTTGCCTAAACACTTTGCAGGAAGGGGAAAGTAATAAAAAAAAATGATTGTGAATAATAAGTCGAATGGTATCAACAATCCAGATCATGTATATTAATTTAGTCTTTATTTTCCTAATATGTATTCTATCATCAAGGCATTTGATAGATCATAAATACAATCATTATGTGTGCTAGAAAGACAGATACTATCCTTGCAGACTCACCCAAAGCTTTAGGTTAATTTTCTGTAACACAAATGTAATCTTTAAATATTGCATTTTCTATTTTCATCATATTTTATATGATGATTAATAAACAGATAAACAAAAGGTTGGGAAGCAGGAGTGGGGTGGCTAGTTGAGGGAACACCTAATCCAATGCATTTCGAAATAAAGGTTTGAATTCCTCACTGACAAATATAACAAAAATACATTGGACTACATAATCATTTCCATCATGAAACTAGAGCATATAAATAGGATTAAAACGAATCTAGAAATTAATATTCTAATTTGTTGTAAGCCTGGGGAGTGGAACAGGGGTTAAATAACCCTGCACAGAAATTGGCATTATTACAATTCAGTCTTTTCAAATATTTTAGATTTAGGTTATATTTAACACAATTTCTTTTGTAATCAGTTTCCTTTCCAAATATCGCACATTGAATATCCAGCTATACTCCTACTACTTTGGTGATCTGCACTAGTCTCTTGCGCTATGAAGTCTGACACTGTTCCATGTTATAGCCTCTCCAACTTCAAAATATTTAACCCCTCGCGGTTTGCCAAACATTCTTGCTTCAAAACACTAATTGTTCAGAGAAGCATTCCAACATGTTACATGACCACAGTATCTACTGCAACCTCTTTATTCATGGTCTAACATATGCATTTAATTCTAGTCCTCTTGATTCAATCTCTCAAATTTTCCAAATGGGCTTGCAAGCATTACATGGGGACAGATCGTTTCTTCAAAACATTTTACTGTAATTTCTGTAGTTTTATTTATTCTGTATATAGTAATTCCTGTAAATTCAGATGTGTACCTGTGGTACTAAATAAACAAATGTGTTTATATAGACATATACATACTATGCTAACCATATTCTCATGGCATTTCCTAAACAAGCCTTGCTCACCAAAGTGAGTCATTTTTAAAAAGGGCTAAATTGATGCATTTCATACATTAAGTCAATACACGTGGTTCAAGCCATAATGTTTCACCACAAATTAACCGTGTTTCCAAGACATCAATGTCTACATAATGCATTATAGGAGTGCATTGGAATAATGAATTCAAACAAGCTTCAACAAATTCTTCACCCTTTTACTGGATAGAAGAAATGACAAACTGTGAGAGAAAAATTAGGAATTTCTAAATTGGCTGGATTAATACATTTCTGCACTCTATAGGCAAAAAGCAGCCTATATGTATACAGCACATCTCATAAAACATTTTGTTTTTATTAATATCTAAAAAAAACTCTAATGATTATGTTGACACCCCCAGGGGGTGTGTACACAAGTTCCTGATCCCCACCCAATCAGCATCCGGGGAGCAATATTAACCCACTATTTACCTGCTCTTGCTTGCTCAGCCAATAGTAGAGCAGTGTTGTCAGCCTCACGGTCACTGTTGGGATATGACTCATCCCTGCTTCCTGTCTATGCTGTGTGTTGTTGCCATAGCAACTAAAAAAAGAAAAACAGTGAAACTTTGCCAATTGTCTCAACAGGGAAAAAAATATCAGATTCCTTTCTGACCCCAGATACTGGCGGTCGGATTCATCCCTGGATCAATACTCCCTCTCTATTTATCCAGGATAGCCCTTAATGCCCTTTTTATTTAAAAATATATCCAATCCCTTTTTAAAGTTATCTATCGAATCCGCTGTCACCACCTCTTTGGTAAAGAATTCCACTGATTAACCACCCCACAGATTAACCACTGTGAATAACCCTTTTCTTTCTTTAAGGTGAAATCTTTTTACTTCTAATCTCAATGGATGTCCCCTTGTCAGTTGAAAACCTCTAGGCACAAAAAGTTCCCTAGAGTATTGAATAAAAGCCTTGTATTGACCCTGGATATATTTATATAAGGTAATCATATCCCCTCTTAGACGCCTTTTTTCTAGTAAATAAGTTTAATTTCGTTAGTCTTTCTTCATAACTTAGCTCCTCCGATCCCTTTATTAGCTTTGTTTCCCTTCTCTTTTTCCAGCTCTAAAATGTCCTTTGTATGTAGTGGTGCTCAAAATTGTACTCCATATTCCAAATGAGGGTGTACTAGGGATTTGTATAGTGGGAGAATTATATTTGCTTCCCTTGCTTCTATACCCTTAATACATGCTATTATTGTACTTGCCTTTGCAGATGCTGCGTGGTACTGAGCACTGTTACCTAGGTGGTTGTCCACAAGTACTCCCAAATCCCTTTCAATATCTGATACCCCTAGATCTGCTCCATTAAGATTATACATTGCATGGCTTTTTTTCCTTCCCAAATGCATAACTTTAGATGTATTTGTATTAAATCTCATCTATCACTTAGATACCCATTCTTCTAAATTATGCAAATCCCTTTGGAGGGAAAATACATCATTTTCTGATTTAATTACCTTGCACAACTTTGTGTCATCAGCAAAAATGGAGACACCACACTCCAATCCCACTTCCAAGTCAATAATAAATATGTTAAAAAGGAGGAGAGTCATTATTAAATATGTTAAAAAGGAGGGGACCTTATGCTGAGCCCTGATGAATCACACTTACCACATTAGTACAATCGGAGTATGTTCCATTTACAACAACCCTTTGCTTCCTGTCTTTTAGCCAGCTCTCAATCCATAAGCAAATATTTATGGCAATTCCTGTATCCCTTAGTTTGCTCAATAGTCTCCCACGTGGCACTGTATCAAAAGCCTTTGCAAAATCCACTGAGTTGCCTTGATCCAAGTTCCTACTAACCTCATCATAGAAACTACTTTGGTTTGTTTGACATGACCTATCCTTCATAAATCCGTTTTGGCTCCTACTTATAATCCTGTTTGAATAGACATATTTCTGTATATTATCCCTTATTAACCCTTCTAAAAGCTTTCCCACTACCGAAGTGAGACTCACTGGTCTATAATCCCCTGGATTGGCTCTTTCTCCTTTCTTAAATATAGGTATGCCTTTCTCCAGTCATCTGGTAGAGACCCTGTGTTGAGTGAATCCTGAAAAATTAGATATAATGGTTTGGCTGTTACAGAACCCAGTTCCCCCAGTACTCTTGGATGTATTCCATCAGGACCTGGGGCTTTATTAACATTTTTTTTTCCAACTTTGTTTAAATGTTTATTTTGGTATTTTTTCAGGCAAACATTTTTTTTCATATACTATTAATTTTCCTCTATCAGATACATTCATAATCCAGGAAACTTACATATCCCTTTAAGGGGGAATGAAGGAATTTAGTTAATCATTTGTAACTTTAAATGTAAAGAATAAGCAAGTTATGGGAGCAGAAAAGAGACTATTCGGTAGAAAAGACATGCAGTGACTCTTAATAGCAAGGTAGAAGCAGCATGGAAAACCTTGAAAGGAGCTATGTAGCATTAGAGCCATTGGTTGACCAGCACTGATCTGGGTACCAAACAGTTTCTAGACCCACTTCTACAGCTGAACAATTTATCTTATCAATACATTTTTTACAATAACATTTTCAGAAGGTTTATATATACAAAAAAGTATATACACTGATATAAACAATAAAAACATAACATTAAAAACACAAACCCATACTGATACTTATGGGATGAAGGCTCAAATCCTCAGATGATGTATGTTGTAAACAAAAATTGAGCCAGAAGTCTTTATACACAGGGAAAGTTTGTGTGTGTCATGAAGGCATATTTATACTCTTACCTGAAAATACGTATTTTAGAGCAACACTTAAGGCTTTGAAAATGGGCAAATTCTATCAGAGAAATGAATGAATACAGCTTTAGAAAAGTCCTGTAGAAATGAGTGAAGGAATTTAATATAGTGTAGATTCTGGCAAAACGAAGGAGGCAGTCGGGAGAGTAATTGAAGAGAAAGGCAGAACTATGGAGGCAATTTAAAGAGGTGTGCATTTTAAGGCCAATAGTTTAATAGTTTATTCTGCAAGATATTTGGAGACAATGTACGGACTTAAATGCAGCAGATGAGGTGTTGAGTAAGATAGAAGAGAGGAAGTGATTAAACATTTTATTTAAAAAAAATGGAACAAAAAACATACAATTTATATAGTGTTTGCAGATGCCTATTAAAAGTCCAGATTTAATTTTGTCATTTTGTTTAATTTTATCAATAAATCTGCATCCTCAAAATCAAATTTTTTTTTTTTTTAGAAGAACAGAGCTATTACTAAACCATTTTTTGGTATCTGCAATAGTTTAACACATTTCCTACTAACTTCATAACAAAACAAAAAAAGAGAAGTTCTAATTTGTCTCAGAAACCATTGCAGGCCCTGTTTTTGTTCCACCTTAATTGTTACCATCCAAATGAAAAGTTTGATTTCCAGGGGCACCACAAAACTCACTGGTGCGGTTGCTCCAAAGATTATAGCCATCATGCTTTGCTGGATACAGGAATGAAATCTAAAAAAGATGCTAATCTTCAAAGGCTTGCGTTTGTCTATCAAAAGCCACACATCTTGGCAGCTCTTCGATTCATATGGTGCACATGCTTGGAAGGCTATTCATACTTCCCCTATTTCGATGCAGTTGTACCTAAGCTTATTCCCATTATAGACCGCATTTTTAATACACATGGGAGCAACCCAACTTTACAAAATGCCACAATATCCTGCCACATACATTACAGAGAGGAAGGATGCTGCTGTTTATGACACTGATTTCCAAAAGAAAACCAACACTTATCGCATACCAGCAAAAGACTCAAGAAAAGAGGGGTGAAACAAAGACAGCAGACACAACCGGGCAATACAGTTCTGTTTAGGTAGAAGGGTAATCCCTTCACTCATTTATAAACAAGATGCTTAAAAAATGATTGGGACAAAAGAAGAAACAAGAGTCTGTAAAGTTTGTAACATTGGAGAAAACTATGTGGTTTGGGTTTCATTCTATTTTTTTATTTTTGTGCAGTATAAATACCTACGAAACTGAACCACAAACCCTGGGCATTGCACAGCTGTCAAGTCATTATTTTACCCACGCTGACTTGTTCTCGGACAACGTTAATTTATGTCAGCTGAACAAATGTAGAAGGAAGTTCAGAGGTTTTTCCATGCGGTAACACTTCTATTTTATGATGTAGATTGGCACACATGTCCAAGTTAGGATTAGGCTGTTCAGACATACTGTTCATATTATATACCATGTAGACCCCATACAACTACTATAGATGTTATGGTACTTTCTACTATATGTTTAGACATCTTCTTTAGCAGATATCCAGGACTAAAAGTGTATCCTTTTTATAGATAATGAAATGACTGATTATTGAAAGATTGAATAAAAAAAAAATACAGGTAAAAGCATGGATAATAGAGCAAATTTAAAAGGCGCAGTACATTTTTTGGACTTTAGTTTTAGAGGGGTTCTTATCAAATTGGGGTTTTAACTTTGATAATTGAATTCTATTGCTTATCTGGTAAATGGGGATTGTTTAAATAACAGTATGCAAGTGTCTCACCCAAAGAGACAAAAGGGGCCAACAGAGAAGTAGTTTCAGGGGAAAAAACGAAGATTGCAACAGTGAGAATTTTATTCACTGCAACTAGAAAAGGTTTCACAAACTACAAGAAATTGCAACTTTCTTTACTTAAGTGATCAGTACAGTGTCATTTTATAGTAGAAAAGTAGCTACACCTATCAACTAAATCAGTGGTTCTCGACTGCCCATCCTAATACTGGTAGAAGTCTTTTCTCGCACCTTACATACTGGTGCACTGAATTTTTTTTCTAGTGTCAATAACCATGTATAATAGGGATATAAAAAGCCCAGTTGGTAGAAAGCGCTTTGAAATCATGTAGTTCTTGATGGGCAGTGTCTTTGTGACAATTTCAAGGTCTTGTATAGGTGAGTTTGTACATGTGTAATATTGCATTTGTGGTCTTGTGCTGCTATCTTCAGGAAACCGCTGTTCACTGTAGTGCCTGGAGTGTAGTTGGAAAAGAAGAAGGACAGGGGAGCGATAGCGCACACAAACATAGTGCAGGTCACTTCTTTTATTTTAGATCACTTCATATGTACAATGACTCTCACCTTACGGAAACTCAGCAATTATGAGGTATTATAATCACTTGTGATAATTAGTCCTCGAAGTCTGTGCCTTACTCCAATAGACAATCTTCTTACTTGAAGATCTAGTGTATGTTCTGTATAATTGTTCGTGCTGACAGTATACAACTAGTGTCTGTTTGTATACATGCTGACACTCTAAGAACACTATGTATTCATTGTAGCGGGGAAATATTAATATGTATTAATTCCCAACAAAAATAAAAGACAATAAATAACGGTAATATACCCAAGGAAATGTACAGTCAGGTCCATAAATATTGGGACATTGACACAATTCTAATCTTTTTGGCTCTATACACCACCACAATAAATTTAAAATTAAACAAACAAGATGTGCTTTAACTGCAGACTTTCAGCTTTAATTTGAGGGTGTTTACATCCAAACCAGGTGAACGGTGTAGGAATTACAACAGTTTGTATATGTGCCTCCCACTTTTTAAGGGACCAAAACTAATGGTACAGATTAACAGTCATAAATCAAACTTTCACTTTTTAATACTTGGTTGCAAATCCTTTGCAGTCAATTACAGCCTGAAGTCTGGAACGCATAGACATCACTAGACGCTGGGTTTCATCCCTGGTGATGCTCTGCCAGGCCTCTACTGCAACTGTCTTCAGTTCCTGCTTGTTCTTGGGGCATTTTCCCTTCAGTTTTGTCTTCAGCAAGTGAAATGCATGCTCAATCGGATTCAGGTCAGGTGATTGACTTGGCCATTGCATAACATTCCACTTTTTTTCCCTTAAAAAACTCTTTGGTTGCTTTTGCAGTATGCTTCGGGTCATTGTCCATCTGCACTGTGAAGCGTCGTCCGATGAGTTCTGAAGCATTTGGCTGAATATGAGCAGATAATATTGCCCGAAACACTTCAGAATTCATCCTGCTGCTTTTGTCAGCAGTCACATCATCAATAAATAATAGAGAACCAGTTCAATTGGCAGCCATACATGCCCACGTCATGACACTACCACCACCATGCTTCACTGATGAGGTGGTATGCTTTGGATCATGAGCAGTTCCATGCCCACGTCATGACACTACCACCACCATGCTTCACTGATGAGGTGGTATGCTTTGGATCATGAGCTTTGGTATGCTTTGGATCATGAGCAGTACTTCTCCCCACTCTTCTCTTCCCATCACTCTGGTATAAGTTGATCTTGGTCTCATCTGTCCATAGGATGTTGTTCCAGAACTGTGAAGGCTTTTTTAGATGTTGTTTGGCAAACTCTAATCTGGCCTTCCTGTTTTTGAGGCTCACCAATGGTTTACATCTTGTGTTGAACCCTTTGTATTCACTCTGGTGAAGTCTTCTCTTGATTGTTGACTTTGACACACATGCACCTTCCTCCTGGGGAGTGTTCTTGATCTGGCCAACTGTTGTGAAGGGTTTTTTCTTCACAAGGGAAATAATTCTTCGGTCATCCACCACAGTTGTTTTCCGTGGTCTTCCGGGTCTTTTGGTGTTGCTGAGCTCCTTGGTGCATTCTTTCTTTTTAAGGATGTTCCAAACAGTTGATTTGGTCACACCTAATGTTTTTGCTATCTCTCTGATGGGTTTGTTTTGTTTTTTCAGCCTAATGATGGCTTGCTTCACTGATAGTGACAGCTCTTTGGATCTCATATTGAGGGTTGACAGCAACAGATTCTAAATGCAAATAGCACACTTGAAATTAACTCTGGAGCTTGTATCAGCTCTTTGTAAATGGGATAATGAGGGAATAACAAACACCTGGCCATGAAACAGCTGAGCAGCCAATTGTCCCATTACTTTTGGTCCCTTAAAAAGTGGGAGGCACATACACAAACTGTTGTAATTCCTACACCATTCACCTGATTTGGATGTAAATACCCTCAAATCAAAGCTGAAAGTCTGCAGTTAAAGCACATCTTGTTTGTTTAATTTTAAATCCATTGTGGTGGTGTATAGAGCCAAAAAGATTAGAATTGTGTCGATGTCCCAATATTTATGGACCTGACTGTATATGCATAAAAAGTAAGACGCGTTTCGCAACTTGTACTGTACCTTCCTCAGTTAGGTTAAAACCTTATGATCCTTTGAGGGCAAACATCAAAAACCGTGTTGTGTAGTCTTAAACCCTTACTTAAAATTTGCAATTGTAATAAAAACTATGTTAGAATAATACAAATGTTTTATACACAGGACCTAACAGCTAATACTCTGTATCTTACTTGAACAGCCTCTCTTTCTGCCAACTTCCTAGTCAACAAATATAGACCCCCTTGATATAACCGAGCTGTCAGTGTTGAGTTACATGGGCTTTATTTATTTAGTAGTCATGTCTACAGTCTATGAGCCCAGTGTCCCTCATACATTCAAACATGGTACAAACATATCCATGCCTCCAAATGATCCATTAGATTATACATTTGCGAGTTTTTAATCTCATATGATGCTTGAAAAGTACTATATGCAAGATTATAAACCATAAATATAGGGCTCTCGATTTGTTTAATCTGTATTGATATTGTTTTTATGTTCGGTTTCATCCTATGTATGATGCTGCGGATTTTATTGGCACATTATAAATATTAAATAATAATACACCTTGCTTTTTCTCTCATAACAGCACTTCACAGGCAATGGGGATGTCGTTCTTCCTGCACAAGGTCATTTCACATTTCAAAAAGTTATGTGCCATTTCTCACAATATCTGCCAATAACGACTTTGATATCTGCTAACTGGCCATTACCACATGGATACCAATGTATAATATGTCTACTAACTAGCCAATACTACATGGATACCAATCTATAATATATCTACTAACTAGCCAATACTACATGGATACTAATCTATAATATATCTATTAACTAGCCAATACTACATGGATACCAATCTATAATATATCTATTAACTAGCCAATACTACATGGATACCAATCTATAATATATCTACTAACTAGCCAATACTACATGGATACCAATCTATAATATATCTACTAACCAGCCAATACTACATGGATACCAATCTATAATATATCTATTAACTAGCCAATACTACATGGATACCAATCTATAATATATCTACTAACTAGCCAATACTACATGGATACCAATCTATAATATATCTACTAACTAGCCAATACTACATGGATACCAATCTATAATATATCTACTAACTAGCCAATACTACATGGACACCAATCTATAATATATCTACTAACTAGCTAAGTACTGAGGTTGGGACATGTTTTTATGATATTAAATATTTGCATAATATGTAATGTATTATCCAAGATATTCAAGATCAGTTACTTTCAACAAGGGATCCCAGGAAAATAGGAACTTAAAGCAGTTAAAGAAAAAAAGGGTCAGAGGGTAAAAATTAGGAACCTTTGGCTTCCTGGTTCTTGGGTTTGTCAAGCTCTATATTTAATTCATCTGAAAATGATACCTAATATAGATCTGTTTTAGCTTGGTGAAAAAAATTAAATTATATATCTATTCAGATACAATGTTACTGATCACAGACATGGTATTTTGAAGCGTCATGCTATGAATATAAAGATAAGATGGGAAAAGGATAAAGCTATGGATATACCACTACATTAACACATTCAAATTTCTACTTTTTACTGATGTTTTATTAAAACTCTAACTATATTTGAAGTATTATGACACCATAATCTTAATTTAAAGTAAGTAAAAAAAGAAGTTGACATTATGCATATCAATAAGAAATATAAAATGAAAACAGACAACTAGAATGAAGCACTGGTTACAGGAAGACTGCAATTAGGATTTGTATTAATCAAATATATATTGAATCTTTGTAACTACAAATTATTTCCATATTCTGCCTGTACAATGCTACCAAAATGGGAATATAGAGAACATACATAATCACAAACAAACTTAGGAAACAGATGGCCTATTATTGAGGGTAATTATTAAGGAAACATCTTGCCCCAGATGGTTCAAGATTTACTGATGAGAGATACATGAATTCACATCCATACTGAACCTTTTATTATCAGAGTACTTTTCATCTTGAGCTTCTGCGTTCGTATAGAAAACTGGAGAGCAACCGTTTGGCTCCAGTGCCACATGCTGCCATTGGATGGTTTCCATGCTGGTCTGTGTTCTGTTTAATGTACCCTGACCAGGTATTTTTCCCAAATACTGGTGCGAAAAGGGGGGTATATTCCTATATACAGCTAAATTAAATATATAAATTTACGCAGTATATTATATGTGGAAGATTATACACTTCATTGTTATACATCAAACTTTTTAGTAGGAATTTATATTTAACTTTTATTTAACATATCCTTAAAAACACATACTGTCAATTGTTTCCAATAAATAAAAATATAATAGGAGGAGGTAATCTAAAGTAAGGCTAAATTCAACTGAAAATGAATGTAGTTATTAGGGTGCCCTTATAAAAAGTCAGCTTCTTCTATCCACTGAACAAATTTGTAGAGCTTATGTGGAGAAAGAGGAACTACCGTTTACTCTATTAACATTGTATCACCACAGTGCTGAAGTTCGCTAAGAACAAGCAAGACTTACCCCATTCAGCTGTATATGTCAGAAACCCAACACTGAAAAGGATATATACTGACCTTAAATAGGTCACCCCCACTTACAATAGCATTTTCTAAGCACTATATCCTCCTTAATCACTGCAGCACCTCAGATATATAATCAGCCCCAATGCATGTTTTGCTGAAGTCATCAGGGGGCACCCAACAAATAGTAGGAAACAGAGAGCCTAGGCAAAAGGAGGACCTGATCACCTGCTGGAAAGACTGCCTACAAAAAAACCTAGGCTATATTGCTAGCAAAATGCCATACAAAAATAGAGGGCACCACAAAGACCAATAAACACAACTACTAATATCACTCTAGTAAACACGCTGTGACCTTGTAAACTAATGAGCATATTTGAGCTAATGAGAGCACAGGCAGTTGTATATGCTTAATTCCTACTGCGAAAAGAGAAATGCAGTTTGTTCAAAGTCTCTTCTATCTTAGGAACTAGAACACTTGAAATGCATATAAACGTAACAAATTAGATACTATTTTTTAAGTGCTGTTCTATTTTAAATTTTTGACCACAGTAGCCTTTTAATCCTACTTTCCTCAGTTATACAGGAATACCCCGTTTAGCGCTGTACATGCGTTCCTGCATGCAGGAGCGCTATGTTAATCAGAGCTGAACAGGACATTTTAATGCCATAGCGCAGAAACAGTGCTATGGCGGGAAAAAAAAAAAGCTAAGTGGGGATTTAAAAAAAATGTAAATGCAATTTGGCACCCAAACCGCGCTATCGCGAGATATAGCACTAAGTGGGGAATTTGAAATGGAAGCCATGCTATAGCAAATCAGCACAATGCGTGAAAGCGCAAAGCGGCATTGTTTTTTTTATGCTTCCAACTTAATGGTTTAAACATTGTTTGTCTCATGAATAATTTAATGCCCATTTAGGAAACTACACATGAAACCAACTGTAGGTTAGAAAAGCTAAATGCTTTGTGTCCCGATCAGGGGTGTTTATTTGGGTGTCTCCGTGCCCACCTGGCTTCTCCAGAACATCAGAAACGCAGGAAACGATATCGGCTTGGTTAAATAATAAAATTACAGTGACAGACACATTTTTTTAGGTCTTCTGCAGCAGGGTAAACTTTTTATTAACAGACTTTTTATAACAGACTTCTCATGACAGTTTTTTTTTTAGATGACCTCACAACATTCATAAACATGCAACATAACATATTATAACTAGGATACAAAATAACAATGTACAGATAACATAACTGAACAACAATAATATGTCAGGACAACTTCTCCCCCTTTTCTTTCTAGTATAGCATGGGAAGTTATCCCGTCGGATAACTTTTCATCTATACAGGTAGTTATTGGTCCTCTTGTCGTGACAGTCCATCTGGATTATGGTGAAGTTTTCCTTTGCGGTGTTGCACTGTAAAATTGAATGTTTGTAAGGATAAACTCCACCTCAGTAGACGCCCATTGTCTCCTGCTACTTGAGACAGAAAACACAATGGATTGTGATCAGTAACCACTGTAAAAAGTTTGCCATAAAAGGTAATGTTGCAGTTTTCGGAGAGCCCAAACTATAGCCAGGTATTTTTTTCCCACAGTGGCATACATCGCTTCTCTGGGTAGCAGTTTTAAACTAATATAGGTGACAGGATGTTCTACACCTTCATCATTTTTGACTAAGAACTGCTCCTATGCCATAATTAGAAGCATCCGTTTATACAAGGAAAGGTTTATTGTAATCCGGGGAGGCCAAAACCGGGGAGCAGGCAAGTGCATCTTTCAAAGCTTGGAACGCTGCTGCGCAGGCAGGGCTCCACTCCACCATTCTGGGCAATTTTTTCTTAGTTAAGTCCGTCAGAGGCTTGACTATCTCACTGTAAGCAGGAATACATATGTGGTAATATCCAGTAGTACCTAAGAAAGAAATCACCTGTTTCTTAGTCTGAGGGATGGGCCAAGCAGCTAAAGCTTCTAATTTGGCTGGTTCTGGCCTAAGCATTTCTTTGCCCACCCAATCGATCAGGTACCTCTCTTCTGCCTCATCCCATTGACACTTGTCATGTCTGCCAAATTAGCTCTTTTAATAGTTTGCAAGATGCAGGTAATATGCTGTAGGTGTTCCTCCCAGGTCTGGCTATAAATGACTATATCATCCAAGTATGCTTGGGCATCTCCTGGTTTGATCACACCTAGTTGCAGCATCTTGTTCAATTCTGCATAGATACTCGCCCTTACTGCATCCAGGAGCCGCTAGGGATGTTGTTTCAAGGGAGGACAACCTTCTGTTAGTACTGTACGCACAGCTAACTAAGTGCAACCTGGGTTGGTAGTGAATATTGCTTTAAAAGGAACTAAGCTGTTTGCCAATTGTTCTTTTTGGATCCCACTTAAACTATGGATCTGACTTAACCATTCCTCTAGGGAATTTGGTTCTGGGGAAACTAACATATCAGGTAACTGTCACTCTTCTGGATCAGTTCCTGTGGGTAAACAAATAGCTAACAAATTCTGAGGTCTCCTATGGTAGAGTTTCAGTTGATTAAAGCGGGCTACCTTGGTAACTTTTCTACCATCCTTGTTACTACTACATAGGTGTGAGGGTTCAAATTCTTAGTAACCAAGAAAGACCCTTCCCAAATAACCTGGAACTTATCCTGGGAATTTGCTACAAACATAAACACTTCCATTCCTACTTCTAATTCTCTATCCTTGGTACCCCGATTATAATATTTTTGATTTCTAGTTTGTACCTTACACATATTCTCTCTAACCAACCCAGTTAACATGGGTAATCATTCTCGAAGAGCCAGAAAATATGTAGTTACTGGCACCTGATGATGTCCATACTCCCCTTCCCCAAGCTTCTTTGATTACGTTTAAGGGACCCCTAACCTGTCTGCCATACATGAGCTCAAAAAGGTGAAAACCCAGTGGATTCTTGAGGCACCGCTCTATATGAAAAGAGATAATAATAATAACCATTCCGAATCCTTCTCTTGTTCTGTACATGTACAGAGCATTTTTGAAGGTCCCATTAAACCTCTTGCAGAGTCCAATGGTCTGGGGGTGATATGGGGGAGAGGTTAAGTGTTTTATACCACATAACTGTCCATAACTGTTCTGTAACTTTAACCATAAACGGAGTGCCTCTATCAGATAAAATATATTGGGGAAACCCTGTTCTTGTAAATATTCCCACCAAAGCTTCTGCTACCTTGGAAGCTGAGATGTTAGCTAAAGGCACAGCTTCAGGATATCTAGTGGCATAATAAACTATGGTGAGGATACATTTCTTTCCTGTCTTACTCGCCCCGGCCAATGTTCCTTTAGTGTCTACTGCTACTTGTTGGAATCAAGTATCCATTATGTACATAGGGTGCAGAGGTACCCTAATCCCCTTCTCCTGGCGTCCATAGCACTGACAGGCATAACAAGAGTTACAAAAATGTATAACATCTCAATTTACCCCAGGCCAATAGAACACCCCAGTATGATGATGGAGGGTCTTCTTTATACCCAAATGCCCAGCTAAAGGTACTTCATGTGCCAACGCTAGTAGTTTCCCTCTGTAGGATCTGAGGAACTATCATCTACCTACCTGTTCCTCAGTTTCAGCAAGTACCCTGCATTGTAGTTCCTTATCCTATTCATAATTATCGTCCCCAGGACCTGGTTCCTGTCTCTCAGCTCTACTTCTCCAGTTTCATATGGTTTTAACTCTATCTTTAACTCATCCAAACGAATCCAGCTTTTCACCAACCCCTCAGCAGGTGATGAGCTTACCTAAGACTCTGGATACTCTGTTGAATCCCACTTCTTAGTGGGGTCTATGTCTGCTCTGGCTGCTTGTGCCCGAGTCACAGAATGTACATATCGACTCTCCATGTAGCCTAGGTCATTTCCCAAAAGTACTACTGCAGGTAACCCTTGCATGATTTCCACCTTCCTAACCCGTTTCCCAGTGCCCCAGTCCAAATGTACATGAGCAACTGGGATGGGGAACTTGTCTCCTCCAGCCACCATAACCATCATCTGTTTTGGGAGCAATGCAGCATGTGGCACTGGGTCTGTGTAGATCACAGTAACTGCAGCCCCTGTGTCCCTGAACCCTGTGACCTTACATCCTTGCACCCAAGCAGGTTGAAAGTGTTGTCCCCTGGTGTCCTTCTGATCCTCCTGTAAAGCGTGAATGTTTGTATATCCATCCGGCCCGAACTGAGCTGTATTGGAGTACTCTGCTGCCAGATGCCATTCTCCCAAAAAGCGTACTGGTCTGGCAACTGGTTCTTCTCATCTTTTTGTTGAATTGGGACAATCCTTGTTAAAGTGTTCTAGCTGATGGCACCCATAACACTCCTTTTTGCACTTCTAAACTCAGGATGGGTTCCATAGGCTGCAGTAGAGTTAAAGCCCCTCTCAAATGACCCTTTCTCTCTTGTGAGTTCTGGTGCTAGACTATAGTTAAGGCAAGTCACCCCTGCCCGAATACCAGTGATTCCTGCTGCTGATAACCTCCCTTTCATAGGTACAGGCAGTACTCCCTTATAAAATTATTTCTCCCCTAGTGACCACAAAGTGATCTGCTAATCGAGCTGCTATTTACCCAGTAGTGGGTTTTTGATCCTGGAGCCATGTCCGTAAATCTGTAGAGCAGATATTTAGTACTTGCACCATTAATATTGTATCTAATATCTGTTACAACTCTGGCACCCTTTGCTACCCACCAATTTTTACAAGCATGCCTCATACACCACATTACTTCAGCATAGGTGTCTCCTATCCCCTTACTTTCTGTCCTAAATCTCTTCATGAAAGTCTCATGGGTAATGGCATACCTGGCTAACAGTACTTGTTGTACCTGTGTATAATCACTAGCCTGATCTCTTGGCATGGTTTGATATGCCTCACTGGCTTTTCCAGTCAATCTACTCATTAGCGTTTTGATCCACCCCCTAGGAGGTAGATTGCATTGCTATTCAAATTCTTGGAGAAAACCATCTATGGTATATCTTTCTCCTCAGAGAAGTATTTACAACTTTGGTAAGCCATTTTCCCTTGGGAGGATCTATCATCATATCTTTCTACCAGCCTATGGATAGCATGAATAGATTCCTCCCTTCTCTTACTAATCACTTCCTGACTAATGTGTCCTCTAAGTGTCAAATACTATTCCATACTAAAGTCTTCAGAGAAAACAGTTTTCCATTTTTTAAATCTTTCCAAGATTTCTTCTTCCTCTAACAACAATACTCTAGACTAGGTTCTGGGTTGGGGTAACTGGTAGTGTGATTAGCCCTTCATCTAAGCGTCCTTCCACTTGTAGTTCATCCTTTGATCAGCTCCTCGATCATTATCACTTTAGTCATTCCTGCTGTCCCAGAGAACCCTCTACTCCTCAATACGTCTCTTATTTCAGCTAGAGACATTTCCTCATATGATGCCATCCTTCTGTTTTATACCGAAATCCCAGCTCTACCACCAATTGCCACGATCAGGGGTGTTTATTTGGTTGTCACCGTGCCCAACTGGCTTCTCCAAAACATCAGAAACGCAAGAAACAAAAGCTGTCTTGGTTAAATAATAAAATTACAGTGACAGACACATTTTTTATGTCTTCTGCAGCAGGGTAAACTTTTTTATCAACAAACTTTTATAACAGACTTCACATGACAGTTTTTTCAGATGACCTTACAACATTCTAAATTAGTTAACGGTTTATGAACTAAACATGCAACAAAACATATATAATTAGGATACAAAATAATATACAGATAACATAACCAAGCAAAAATAATATATAACACAATGCAACAATGTCATGACACTATGAACACAGGATTACAAAACAATTAGTTTATATAAGTATAGATTAAAAAAGTTAGGACCTTTCCTTTTTCCTGGCTGCCAGTAGTGGCGGCCAGCGGGCACTAGGTGCTGTGTCTAAGATTTGTGTCAATTTGCTAAGGTTAGATTAAGGGTTAGATTCAGGAGTTAAGGTTGGTTTAGATTTACACTAAAGTGAAACATTGCTGACCTTTCTCATACCATGCACTAAATAGTTTCAATAACGGTGCAGTCTTAAAGCCTTACTTAAAAGTAGCATTTTAATACATACTATATATTACATTGTTTGCAAATGTAAGAAAAATGTTAAAAGAAACATGGGTATTCAATGTCTAACTTTTTTTATCATCAATATCTAGCAAACCATTAGAAAAAGCATATGTTGGTTTAAGAAAATTAGCCCATGTCAGCTTTTAATCTCATGGGGTCATATTTACAAAGGAAATGCCATACTTAAAATACCAAATCAGTTAACATCTGCAGCTTTGGATGGTGGACCAGGTGTTTAACATGTAGGTGTATTCTTGAGTGTTTATTGTTGTTTGCAAGGATCCATAAAACAACATGACCCTGGCGGTCCTTGTAATGGACTGGCAGCTGTGTGCATCCATCATTAGACAAGTACAATAAATGTGATGAGACTCGATACAAAATACAAATGTGCTTGCATATCACTTTGACAAAGCGAGATATAACAATAATGTTAAAGTAGTGCATGAAAAATTATAATTCAAAAGGCTGATCTTCCAAGGCCATATCTACAGTGCCTTGCAAATGCAGCAAGTGCGCAACCATCCACAACTATATATATGATATATATATATATATATATATATATATATATATATATATACACACACATACATACATACATATAAACATTACATACATTTACATATGCATCTATACATATACAGTCCTTTTCAAGGTATTCACCCCCCCTTGACTTTTAACCTATTTTGTTACATTACAGCCTTAAAGTCAATGTTTTGTTAATCTGAATTTTAGGTGATGGATCAGAACACAATAGTCTAAGTTGCTGAAGTGAAATGAGGAAAAAATTACATAAAACAATTTTTTTAGAAATAGAAAACAGAAAATTGGCATGTGCGTATGTATTCACCCCCTTTGTTATGAAGCCCATAAAAAGCTCTGGTGCAACCAATTACCTTCAGAAGTCACATAATTAGTGAAATGATGGCCACCTGTGTGCAATCTAAGTGTCACATGATCTGTCATTACATATACACACCTTTTTTGAAAGGCCCCAGAGGCTGCAACACCTAAGCAAGAGGCACCACTAACCAAACACTGCCATGAAGACCAAGGAACTCTCCAAACAAGTAAGGGCCAATGTTTTTAAGAAGTATAAGTCAGGGTTAGGTTATAAAAAAATATCCAAATCTTTGATGATCCCCAGGAGCGCCATCAAATCTATAATAACCAAATGGAAAGAACATGGCACAACAGCAAACCTGCCAAGAGACGGCCTCCCACCAAAACTCACGGACCGTGGAAGGAGGGCATTAATCAGAGAGGCAGCACAGAGACCTAAGGTTACCCTGGAGGAGCTGCAGACTTCCACAGCAGAGACTGGAGTATCTGTACATAGGACGACAATAAGCCGTACGTTCCATAGAGTTGGACTTTATGGTAGAGTGCCCAGAAGAAAGTCATTACTTTCAACAAAAAATATAATGGCACATTTTGAGTTTGTAAAAAGGCATGTGGGAAACTCCCAAAATGTATGGAGGAAGGTGCTCTGGTCTGATGAGACTAAAATTGAACTTTTCGGCCATCAAATAAAAAGCTATGTCTGGCGCAAACCCAACACATCACATAACCCAAAGAACACCATAGTACACAGTAAAACATGGTGGTGGCAGCATCATGCTGTGGGGATGTTTTTCAGCAACTGGGACTGGGAAACTGGTCAGAGTTGAGGGAAAGATGGATGGTGCTAAATACAGAGATATTCTTGAGCAAAACCTGTACCACTCTGTGCATGATTTAAGGATAGGACGGAGGTTCCCCTTCCAGCAGGGCAATGACCCCAAACACACTGCTAAAGCAACACTTGAGTGGTTTAAAGGGAAAAATGTAAATGTATTGGAATGGCCTAGTCAAAGCTCAGACCTCAATCCAATAGAAAATATGTGGTCAAACTTAAAGATTGCTGTCCACAAGCGCAAACCATCCAACTTGAAGGAGCTGGAGCAGTTTTGCAAGGTGGAATGGACAAAAATCCCAGTTTTAAGATGTGGCAAGCTCATAGAGACTTATCCAAAGCGACTTGGTTCCGTGATTGCCGCTAAAGGTGGCTCTATAAAGTATTGACTTTAGAGGGGTGAATAGTTATGCACATTGACTTTTTCTGTTATTTTGTCCAAATTGTTGTTTGCTTCACAATAAGAAAAAAAAAAAAAAAAAAAAAAAAAAAATATATATATATATATATATATATATATATATATATATATATATATATATATCTTCAAAGCTATGGGCATGTTCTGTAAATTAAGTGATGCAAATCCTCCAACAATCCATGTTAATTCCAGGTTGTGATGCAACAAAACACGAAAAATGCCAAGGGGGGTGAATACTTTTGCAAGGCACTGTAAAACTGCAGTTATTACACTTAAATTTAAAGCCATAAAATACTCAATACGAATGAAATATAATATATATTTATTCATGTAGTATTTAAAATAGTAAAGATACATTTTAAGAAATTATTTTTCTTTTACAAGACCCCACCTCAATCACTCAAATCAAATCAGAAAAGTTGCCAAGGCATATAGGATAGGGAATACATGGGGTGTGATGAAGTTTTGGGGGAAATTTGTAGACATGTAGAGAATACAGGGTAGGATTGTTTTTCTTTGTGTTGTGGCTAGGAGGTGTCCCACAGTTCATGACATTCACCGATGTAGTGGGGCTGCCAGCTCTGCAGTGCCAGGGGGATTTTCAAGTTCTAATTTTTTTACTGCCAGTCTTTGGAAATAGTTTTTCTCACTTTTGAGTAACCACTCCCTGCTCAAGATGCTGGCACAGTCTCTCTACTCTTGGTTGACAGATCTTATTTTGTCTGCCAGCCTCTTTACATAGATTGGCGCTGCTTAGTCTATGTCGACTAAGAATTTGTCTCTCTTTGGGTTTTGTATTTCATAGAATAAAATGAGAAATTCAAAATCTTCCTGGGAGAAGAGAGCACGACAGAACAGGCAACTGATTACGTTTGTGCACGTCATTAATTAAGGGACACTTCTTAACCACATCTCAAAGAAAAGCAAAACAAATATGTTTTTTCCAGTGTTCCCAATGTACCAAAAATGTCCCCAAAACAGACAAGACCCTATGTAATCCCTGTCCTATATGCTTTAGCAACAAGTCATTTTTATGTCATGCCAATAAAGCTTATTTGATGAGAAAGAGAGAGAGTGAGAGAGTGCAAAAGACAATGTCAAAACTTAGGAGAGAGTAAGGAGACAATTTTTGGAGCCAGGGAAGGGTGGATTTAAATACTTGTAGAGCAGTGGTGGACAAAAATTAGATTTCATAGTTAGATCCAAATAGTCCACATGTTGACCTTTGAGTGACAGGTTGCATACCATGTTCAACTTGCATATAAACTACCGTATTAGTCCGAATATAAGCCGCACCCGCATATAAGCCGCAGCCGTAAAGTTCTAGGGGAAAAAATAGAAAAATGATAGTACTCAAATATAAGCCGCATCCGTAAAATTGGAGAGAAAAAGACTCTCAAAGTGATCAGCCATTGCAAGAAACAGGCTAATTAGCACTGTAGCTTTTTTTTTGCAGGTTACAGGCTTTGCAGGATGTTAGAAACACTAAAACCGTAAATCGCTATTCAATACCGCAGTCTCAAGCACGAAAATCGGCACCCTTAACTCGCAATTCGGCAGTAATTTTGCGTTTGCGAATAGAAGCCGCACATGTAACAAGCAAAGTTCGCAAATCGGCAATGATTTTTTTTACGGTCGCGAATATAAGCCGCACCCGTAACTCGCAAGCTGAAAAATCGGGAAAAAAGGTGCGGCTTATATTCGGACTAATACGGTAGATGTCACTGTCTAGAGAACAGCATCCTAGTTAGCTAAGGAACTTGTTAGACACGTATTGGAAAGTAGGGGGCATTAAAGGATCACTCAAGTCTCCATATGTGCTCTGCACTATTGGATAGAGGGTGAACATGCATGTGGAAAATGTGTTTGCATTTTTAAAATTGATGCTGAATTCATTAATTTATGATCAATAGAAGTCAGGCCATTTCAATGTGTTGCTCTGCCTGAATTTGTAATGAGCTCTGTACCACGCAGAACATAAAGAATATTAATTAGAATCAGGTGTAGACCCTTTGTATCAGGCTGTGACTAAGCGATAGGTTATGACTTGTAAGTACTCTAGCACTTTGAGAAGCAGCAGAGCTGGTGGTACAGTTGCTAAGGTTTCTGTCTTTAATGGAGAAGGGTTCCTGGGTTCAAATCCACACTTTTTTTTTTGCTGTCTAAAAATCAGAAATACATAATTTAGGTTATCTGATAAATATGTCAATATGAGTTAACTGTGTGGATATTTTATTTATTTAAAAAAAATCATTTTAAATAATTCACATAATTATATATATATATATATATATATATTTATTTATAGTGATTTAGTAATTATTAATCTATATAAAGATTAAAAAATGAGTATTGCAGCATATTATGATACCATTTGTATTGGACAAATATCTTATTTATAGTGACAAGCTTTTGAGAGATTTAACCTCTCTTTATCAAGTCTGAAGAAACAATACTAAATATCCTATGAGGCTTTGCTGCACAAACTGCCATCACAGATTGAAATGATCTTATAACTGCCTGTGATTGGCAAAATTGAATTATGAATTTTATGCAAATTTTAGCAGGGATTTCCAGCAGTGTTAACTCAAAAATCAACCGCTTGCAAACTCAAGAGATTTACCAAACTTTAGGATAAGTTTACAATGTTTATTTTGGTATTTTTCATGCAAATGTTTTCATACACTGCTGATTCTCCTCTATCAGATGCACTCATAATCCATGAAAATTAAATAAGCCTTTAAATAAAACGATCCTGCCAGGAAGCAGGGGGTACAATCATAAACTTTTTTTAATCTACCTCCAAAGTTGCAAATTTAGGATCTTCTGGAAATGGTAACAGATTCTGAAGATGATTGCTTGAATAACTTACCCTCTTACGGTTTCACAGTGGAATAAAGGAAAAATCATACTTCAAATCACATCAGACACCACATAATACACAGCCTTGGGGAGTAAACAAACACAAGATGCTTCTTCAATGACAAATCTTGGGCTGTTTAGTTGAAAGACGCCTGTTTTATATTTTCACTGTTACTGTATTCCCATGGCTCTCAGATACAGCAGTGTAACCACCCTTGTGTAAATAACACAAAAGGAAATACTTGCAAACATCCTAACAAAGCAACACAACTAAAAACTCCCTCATTTGTCTTTTTGTGTTGTTGTTTCAGGTACATTGTACGCTGTAGTGCTTTCATCACAGTTCTATTTGTACACCTGCTCTGACTGGACATGTTTGATATACTAGGTCTCATTTATACATGGACGACCAAAAAAAATCAGTAAACAAAATTTCTAGAGAAATCCAAAAGCCTGTGTGAAAAAGCTTTGACATCTGTTAAATGACAAAATGGCTAACATAATTTATAGTATGTTTACAAGCATGGCCGCAGAAAAATCATATTTACATTTGTGAATTCCCAAGGCGTAGCTAAAATAGTTCCAATGTTCCAACATGCAAGGTAAACAGATATTAGTGTCCTGTATCTTGTTTATTAGATCCACACAATTATCTACTGCCACCAAAAATGGTCCTGTAACGTCACCTAAATATTGCAAATCATGTAAACTCTGCACACATATACAAAACAATAAAAAGGGGAGTAAAAAGGAGTCATTTGCACTGTATTACATTTGAACTGTATATACGAACAAAGGAAGGTATTTATATATACATCAAGTACATATGAAGTTTTATGTAGTGCACTTTTAAAACAACTTTTATTTGTAAGTAAAATAAATAAATAGTACATTTGTGTTCACATTTGAACGTCTGAAATAAGTTGAAAAAAAATATTTCCTGGCCAGATTTCCAAGAAATACAGTTATTGCACTGCATTCTGGGAACCTGGGCAGGGACATGCAAATGCTTCGCTCTTGTACTTTAAACATGGCTCCTTTAAGCATATGCCTTCTGTATTACACTGCTTTAAGCAAAGCTCAGGGTGGATTATGCACAAGCAAGGAAACCTACCCACAGACAGCGGGTTCAAATTAAATAGCTCTAATAAGTGTGGGACTGGTACCTGGCTTGTGCAGTAGATTTTATGAGGAGGTATTTTACCACAACAATCATTTAACATACGGTGGACAAGAGTGATAGAAGCTCTCCATCGTACAGTACTACAGTAATTTATTAGTACATATGTGTTTTCCCATTTGAACAACTAAAATAAGGTAAAAAAATAAAAATAAATTCCTGCTCAGGATTCCAAGAAATAAAGTTATGGCATTGCATTATGGGAATCTGGGCAGGGACATGCAAAAGGCTTCACTCTTGTAATATAATATATAACATATGGAAGTAAAATAATAAAACACGGGGGAAGATGTCCTTAATAATATGTTGGAGAGGAAAGAGTAATCTTGTATCGAATATACTAAAGACCTATCTCATAATATTGGTGAAAAAGCAAAGTATAACAATAACTCAATTCTCCCTATTAAGTGAATAAACTCTCTACATTTCCTAAGCTTGGATTTATGCTTATTTGAGCCACGCTGAAAACACCATAAAATGGCAAGTTCCATCTAAAATTACATGTATTTTATTTTAATAATCACAATTAGAGAAAATTAATTAACTTCTATATTTCTGTCTACTTTGCCTGTTACTCCATGTTTGTGGGAAGCTGCTTGTTTAAAGCAGACTACTATTTGTAGCTATTTTACGGTGCTTAACACCAACTTTCAAAAATTCTCAAAGTGGATAAAATATGAAGCTTAAAATTTCACCTTCACTCAATTGAACGTCGTTTTTGAAAATATTACATGATTAGAAAACAATGAATTTGCAGACTGCAAAAATTGTATAGGCGTCCAAACTAAAAAGAAGAGAGCCTATAGCAAGGGAGAGCATGGAAGATTAGTCCTGTGATCTCAATGGATCCTCCTGTCTGGAAGGCTCTCTATTAGAAGCCCCAAAGCTGGCTGAATTTGCTACTGTAAATAGTAAGAAGCAGAAAAGGTATGGATGTCTAAATGTTTAAAAAAGTTAATTCATTGTGAAAAAAGAAAGAGAGTACAGTAGGGTTGATAAGAAAGAGAGAAAAAATGCACATATTGTCTAATATCTTGGGAGTACTCTGTTGCCAGTATATTACTAACTGAATAAACAACTTGTAGGCTGTAACATATAGAAATGTTTTTAAATTACCTGTTCCCTAATTCCCTTTACACAAGCTGGTAAATTGTTTCTATAATAACTGAACCTAGAGAATGAACTTTCCCTTGCTACTAGCCTACCAGCCGTTTCACCACTATGGCAGCTTCCTCAAAGGCTGTGTGTGTAGCAGTTCAAAAGCAAAGCAAAATGCTTCTGAGTTCTAAACTGTGATAGTAATAATCATGTTCTGTGTATTCAGCAGCTCACATCACCTAAATTACAGTACTCTTGCATCAATAAAAGGCAAGCGCTATAACATTTACACATGTATTTGAGCTTCTCTAAATGGATTCCATATTAATACCAACTTGTATTTACATGTAACGTCCCTTTTAAGTAGACGTTAGTAATTAATAGTAATGGGGAGGGGCTATATTGTTCTTATGTGTAAAAATCAGGATTTCAAGTTTATATATTTATAGTTTTGTACAATACATCTAAATCTTCTGAGATGGAGGTGTAATAGCTGTCCAGCAGTGGTAGGGACAAATACAGTAAAAGAATTCAAGCATGAATAAAAGCTTTCTAGAAGAGTAAGCAAAACTATTTAGGTAGACAGGATGTGCAGACTAGATGGCCCTGTTGGGTCTTCACTGTCCTCAAACTGTCTAAAATGTTAATATTATAATATTTCATAAGGAATGTTATTTATATAAAATGTATAAAGTGAAAAATGTGACTATTAGGCTCAGTTTCTAAAATATAATAATACCTCATATAGTACATGATCCATTGGAGAAAACTGTGTACAGGTATACCCCACTTAAAGCTCCACTGCTGAGCGCTAATTCGATATGGAGCTCTTTTACCATTTAATTCCCGGCTCAACGCTAAATCTTGCGATAGCTCAGTTTTTGCATGATAAATCGTGTTTGTCCCTTTAAATCTGTGCTTACCTCTCTAATATTCACCATAGCACTCGGAGTGCTATGGCTTTAAAATGCCCTGTTTAGCTCGGTTTCACAAATATGTAAATATGTAGTTATCCTTTCAAAGTTGCATGTTTTAAGCATGTGTAGGGGAAGAAGTTGGTGTCAAATGCATGGTCAAAATTCCACACCCTACAGCTCCAAGCAACCAGGAAGTTCTAAATACAGACAGGATGGAACATTCTATACATACAGTCTTCAAAAATTAACATGTTCTCTAAGAATTAATTTACACTTGTTTGCACCCCTGCTGATGTTTGCTTCATATTTCAAACATGTGACATTTCCTAAATTACATTGTTCTTCCAACTAGATATTTGTAAAAACATAAAAATGTACTGTTTTAGCCATATATAATACCACTCTGGGTTCCCTGGTAATCCAGTGGTTAGGATTCAGGGCTTTCACCGCTGCAACCTGGGATCAATTGCATTCAGGGAACCAAGAGGTCACACCACCCTGAAGCCAGGCAGGGTTGGGCCTGGTTAGTACTTGGATGGGAGACCACCTAGGAATACCAGGAGCTGTATGCTGTGGAGCAGGAACTGCCATGAATACCAAGTGGATCAGCACGGTGTGCTGCGGTCCATGAGGTCATGACATGGACACGACTGAACACGAAAACACACACAATACTACTTTGGACAATTTAGAGGGAAAAGAATTGGAATATTATGACCTAAATTGAAAAGGATACTTTTTTTAGTCTCCTAGAAAACAGCTAGTAATAAAAAAAAAAAGGGATATTGCATTTTTTGTTCCTGTGGTTATATAAAAAAATTGTACAAAAATAATAGAAATATAATATCTTATAAGTACTGCACATAGGCTTGTAAAAAGCTCAAAAAGAAGGAGTATAGAATCTGTCACAGATCATCTCAACTTTCTATTGCTTCATAAAAGTCTTCTGGGCCAGCAAGTGGATTCAGCACCCCGCTCCACACCTGCTGTTTGTCTGAAATCTTCAAGTTGGGAGTTGACATGATATAGTCTGTTTCACAGACAAGCTGTTGCTGCTGCTTCAGGTCATGGACCTTAAATTCCTCTTAATCCCTAGTCAACAACCCAACACACTGAAGAGGAATTTACAACCAATATGGAAACACATTCCAGGCCAAATCCTGCCAAAATAAATAAATCATTTTTAGGTGTCCACTCCTAGATTGCTGTTTGCAAATTGGCAAACTGATCAGTGTTTGAAATGTCTTATTTTCTACACAGAATATTTCAAATATTTTTAGTTATAAACCTAATAAGCAAAAGTTTAACCATTTTCATTATTTTCACTCTTCTGATAAAATAAAACCATGAAAACTTTTAAATAAAAAAAATAAAGAAATTAATTAAAGGGGCACGGCAGACTGGGAAAAATATCAAACAGGATGTATTCTGTTAGCTTGCCGTATCAGCATCTCCGCGGTCTGGTGCATGCTTGCATCTTAAAGGAGAAGG
Source organism: Discoglossus pictus (assembly GCA_027410445.1). Lineage (NCBI taxonomy): Eukaryota > Metazoa > Chordata > Amphibia > Anura > Alytidae > Discoglossus > Discoglossus pictus. The sequence continues at coordinate 231,794,982 of CM050163.1, forward strand.
TGCACACTGCTCCTGCTACTGTCATATACACACACCCTACATATATTAATGTAATTAATAAAACAAAAATTTAAAGTATTTTAACCCCTGACCCTATGCCTGACCCTAACCCTAACCACTGACCCTAACCCTATGCCAAACCCTAACCATAACCCCTGATCCGGACCCTAAGCCTATGCCTAACCCCTGACCCTATGCCTAACCCCTGACCCTTACCCTATACCTAACCTTAACCATAAGCGCACCTTTCACCTTTTATTAAAACATAGAAAAAAACTGAATCATATATAAAGTATTTTTTATTTAGGTAGACTGCAATACCACATTATACGGTATAGATGGCGCTAGAGTGCGCCTCTTACAGGACTGCATTACCACAATATACAGCCTAGATGGCGCTAAAGCGGCAGAGCGAGCGCTTCTACAGAAAGTGGGCAGTGCGTATGGGCGTGCGTGCAGCACAGCGCGATCCGAGGCGCCGTTATAAAAGGAAAGGACCGTCATACGTTTTTGACATTTGTAAAAAATTAACATTAGCAGTTGTGTAAGCTGTGGCAATAAAAGCATGTTTTAGGTAAAATATTCACTGCTTGTATCTTAAAGGTATATGTAAGTTTCCCTGCTATTACCCTTTCTCTGATCTAACACATGCTGCTTATATCAGAATGCACAATACACAGTCATTCTATACACATGCAGATTTGTTTTATTTAAAAATAACATTTGTTTTCCACACCCCAGAACTGATTACATAGGCATAGTGTACCTACCAATAGAAACACTGAATTTGGGTACAGATTTTAATCCATTACTAACCTCCAAGCCAGCAGCACAATGCAGAGATCCACTGAGTAATGTCTGAGCTACTCCTTACTTCCTATTTCCTGGCTTTACAGATTGATACAATGCATTGTCTGTCTGTGATTGGCCAAGACAATTTTATGCTAATTTGCAGGGATGTACAGGGGTTTAACTCACAAAACCTATTGCAAGAAAACTCAACAGATTTAGCAAACATCAGGATGAGTTTGTTAATGTTTATTTTGGTATGTTTTCATGCACTACTGATTCTCCTCCAAATGCATTCATAATCCAGGAAACTTAGATATGCCTTTAATGGTGCCATGTTTATGATTTCCACACTGTTTGCTGGCTTCTAGAGAAGAGTATTCTCAGAGTTTCTTTTATTTATTTGAGAATGGAAGAGGGAAGGGGGATTTGTTGATTCAATGGTGGATGTTTTTGCTGATCTACAGTGGTCCTTCAAACTTAGATAATCTTACAATTAACTTGAAGAACATGTAACTGCCCCTAAGGACCCGGACATATGTATTCTGCATACTGCAATGATACAGAAAAGGAGGAGGGAAATGTTGCTTCAAATACTGCAAACAAGGTTGTACTGCAGCATATTTATTTCTAGATTTCAAATGCAAAAGAAAAAAAGTATAATATTTAAAAAATAATTCCCTAATCTTCTATTTCACTTTAATTTTATCTGAACAAATGAAATTACAGGATTAATGTTTTGAGTCAGCCAATATATAAACTCACACATTACAGAGGGTTCATGATAACAATATCATCTTTATGTATTGTTAAAGCAGTTTTAATCATTGAGAGATACTAATCCTGGCTTTTTATAGGTATAGTGAAAGCTCTATTTATCCAATTATATTGATATACAATATTATGTAATTTCCCTCTTCAAATTTGCGAAAAATTCACCAGCAGTGGCAGCAGCAGTGCCACCCCCCAACCGCTAGATGGCGCTGCCGATTTTTAGTGCCCATACCATAGAGTTAGGGTTAGGTAAACTTTTAGGGTTACGGTGAGGGTTAGGAGGAGAGTTAGGATGAGGGTTAGGGTAACCTTCTAAGGTTACAACATGTGTGAAATATCGGCAGCGCTGCAAAATATTCACATCTAGCTGCTACTTGCTGGCACTGCAGCTGTCAGTGCTGGCACATTTACAATGGGATATATCCCACAAAGTAGACGGCATGAGCAGATCTATTTGTTGCTCCACATAATCACATGGGGTGGGAGGGCATTGCTATATTGGCTCCTGTAATAGAAACTGCAATATGAAGCTTCACAGCTTATTGCCCACCCCCTCACACAGTGGCTCCCACTCTGTGCAGCACTGCAGGGGTGGAGGTTTTAGAAGCCAACCTGGTAATCCCCTAGAGGAGAGCATAATGGTATTACAAAAAAGTTAAATTCGGTATATATAACTTTCATTATTCTGAGTGCTACCAATACTTTTAAATGCCCATGTCCTGTTCTTCCACTGTTGTATGTCTCAAGAAAAGATACTTGTTTGTTAAGAAAGGGAAGGCTAAGCAGCAATCCACAATTAGGAGACAGGGGATGGAGATAGAGATGCTGCAGGAAGGAAGTGCAGCCAGGGAGGAATGAACCCCCCCTCAAAGTACTTACCCAGTGAGAACTAGGAAGGCAAGTACAGTCCTCTGTCCTTTGCAACTGCTTGCACTAAATTTAAAATTTCCTTTACTCAGGTTCCCACATCAGAGCCATCAGAGGGACAGTTATTGTATAGGAAAAAAGGGACAAATTGGATATATACCAATAGCACACCATTCATCTGGGTGCAGGGTTAGTTTCTGGTGTCCACAACAGAATGTTTGGGTCAATAAGGCTTTCTACTACGGAGACCTTACAGCCTTAACGAAGGCTAGAGGTATAGCTAGTATTCATGGTTTAAGCCTGCGGCTACTTCCTATACTGCAGGTAGTGACTCAAATTGAGGAGTATACAGTAAGAGATCTGCTACATACTGTACGTACATAGGCACAGATACAAACACTCGTTTTCCCATGTAGTTGTCCAGAGATTGTAACACAATATACTGAGTCTCCTTGGATATCCACCAGGAATATCCCTTTCATGCCATCCTACCTATCTTCTCTAGCCACTGTCCAGTGTTCATGTACAAAACTAACCCGACCCCCAACACTAATGGGGGCCCATTAGGGCCTGCAGCCCTTATTCCTAGCCCAAAGGATGAGTGCCAACAGTGTAAGGAGGGTATACTAGTGCCATCCAACCCTTACATCTAACTCTGGGCTAGGTCTAAAAGGCTATTAGGGTTTGGGAGAAAGAGGATGTACATCAAGGGTGGGGAAAGTGTAGAAACTACCAGTACACTGTTGAGTTTTGGCCATTAGAAAACTACATAAAATGCAACAGAGGTCCTCATGGTGACCCCCAGGCTTTAGACTCAGAATATCATTACAAGATATATGCTTTTGAAACATTTATCATATTTTCTGGATTTTAAAGCTGTATTTAAAGAAAAAAATATAACAATATATATTTTTAAAGGTTAGCCAGATTTCTTGCTTAAGAAGTGTTTATCGTTTCAATTTTGCCAGAGACCCATACATGAAAACTCAATATTGTTTGAACAGTTTAACTTACTAAAATTAGATATTTAAGCCAAATTTAAAATATTCTCTGTGATAAAATGATCATCCAGCTTAGACAAATTACTTATTTGCTTTAATTAAATGTTAAAATCCATTCTACTAAAAGAAAATAAATGCATGGATGTCAAGATAAGAATAAAAACAAACATGCTTGTCTTCCTACCACTTTGTTAAATTGATCCCTATGTTTTCAGGATGTCCATGTGGGCTGGTATTTGTCTAATAACCTTGTTTATAGATTTAGGATAGTGGCAAAGATACCAGGATGAACATGTCATATCCAGAGAATGCTACAGCCAATTTCTCCAAAATCTTTAAAAAAAAATGTGAAAGACTGGTTTTAACTAGTGCAATGCTCACAAATGTAAGCAAATTGATATAGTGATATTTGTATTGTGATATATTAAATTACGTTTTTAGTAAAAAATTAAATTTTACTGAATCTTAAACTTCTGCATCATTATTTCACTAAATATTGTTTTGACTGTTTGTTGAGCGCCTTCCCTTAATAGCATGTGCAAACTAATTCTAATAATCATTTTTAATAATTAGAATTTTCTTTAACTAAAATTACACCAATTTAGATCAGCAGAAATAGAAGATTAGGCTTAAAGGCATATCTAAATTTCCTGGATTATGAATGCATCTGATACAGGAGAATCAGTAGTGTATGAAAAATTGTTTGGCATGAAAAATATCAAAACAACCATTAACAAACTCACCCTGACGTTTGCTAAATCTCTTGCGTTTTGTGAGTTGACACCCCTGAAAAACCATGGTAAAATTAGCATAACATTCATAATTTGTTTTGGCCAATCACAGGCAGCTAATACATTATAAAACATATAACATCAGTGATGGCAGTTTGTGCAGGAAGGAATCACGGGATGTGTGTGTGATATACGCATCATGTGTTATATTCTAAAAAAGTAAAAACAGGGAAACTTAGATATATATTTAAAGGACCACTGTGGTCATACATGTAAAATACACCCTTTTGATAAACTTCCATTAAAAAGAGCCAGTATATTTTAGAAAAAGTAAACTAGAGGCAGTATTTTTTTTTTTTTTTTTTACAAATATGCTTCTGTGGAACATATTTTAGTTTCCAGTGATTTACTTCCTGAGGCGGGAGGAGACTTTGAATGCTCTATCTGTTCAATAGGAAAGTGGGAGTAACAACTGCTTGTGCTCTCATTAGCACAAATGCAAAACTCCTTAATTTTGAGACAGAACTTTCTACTTTTAACATTTTGCGGACTGCAGTGCATCCGACAGCAGTTGAAGAGTGCCTCCAACCACTCCCAGAAACTTCTGGCTGTATGACATGTTGCACTGTCCTGCTGGAAGATCCCATCTGCTCCAGGGAAGACAGTCAACATGCCATATTGCCAGAACTGTCCAGGAGTGGTTGGAGGAGCACGATGAAGACCTCCAAGTACTTTCTTGGCCTCCAAATTCCCAATTGAACCAAATTGAGCACCTGTGGGGCCACCTCGATCTCCATGTTCACAGTATTTATTCCACCAATCACTCTTCTGGGGCTGTCGGAGGTTTTTCGGGATATTATCTGGTGGTAGCAAGTTTTCATAGCGCACAAAGTTCTGATCAAATTATATTTATTTATTTACTGATATTTTTTTCTAAATGTAAATAGCACCATACAGAAAAAAAAAAAAACAGATCCATTTGGAGCCTTGTTGGACGATTACAGCATTTTGTATATGAATTTTCAACAACATAAAAAACATGAAATTCATTTAATTCACACAGAAGTCTATAAAAAGTTCTAGGAACAAAGAGCCTCCTTTAGTTGAGGCATCCGGAGATCCGGGCTTTGGAAATGGAGTCCGTAAGTTATTTTGCTATTCGATTGGCATCTTTGCGGGCTCGATCAGGTTATGGGCTCCGGCCTCCGATTCATTGCGATGGTTAACATCGCAAGTTAAGGGGCTGTCCAAGCCTTTGATCTTTCACGGCTGGAAGTTACGATTGCTAAAATTGAAAATCACTATTCAATTGCTCTGAGTCCCTCTCGCTAACCACCCTGCCAAGCCCACAAGTTGCAAAAGTCGGTCCACAAGTTAGGGGTTCCAAGGAGGACTTGCAAAGGGCTTACCGACATGTCCGGACCACTGTAAAAGCAAATAAAAAATCAATGCTCCACTTTAAATAACAAGGAAAGTGATGTAAGACATTAGAATTAATTGCAAAACAGTCCCAAGCTCAAAATCGGCAATAAAAAATATTTATATTTATGTTTCATTTCGGTGTTAAAATCGATCTAACATGGACTAGAACAGTATTGGCATTCATTTTTCATAATTCTGTATATTTCGCGAGTTTGATCACATATCGGACCCCCAAACCTATTTGATTGACATGTAACCTCCATGTTTTACTGCCGTAAGAATGACAGTCTCCTTTTCTATAGGCTGTTCCTAACTCGGGAGTTACGGCCTTACTTAATTGATCATGTTCAAGCTCGCAAATGCTTCATACGATGGCATGGTTTACGAATTTCGCTATCGGACGCTAGCTTGCTGTGCTGCCGAATAGCACAATAAGTTGCAGACGCTGCAGGCCCGCAGACATATGGCCTATACTCCACAACTTGTGGCCTTCGAATTGAATGAGGCTCAAAGAGAGCAAAATAGTAGATTAAAATTGTATGAAAAACAATAAGAAAAAACACAATAAAGATGGCAAACACAAACAAACATGTTTTATTAATGCTACAACAAATGGCATATTTCTGTTATATATTTCTCAAGTGTGCAATAGTGCTTTTGAGGGTATCCACTGCTTCTGTAACATATTTCACTGTTATTTTTTATTTCTATATTTATGCTTCCACTAATAATTAATACATCATGAAAACTGAAATGACTAATTACAGCAGAAAGACAAATCAATGTGAGAGGATACACAAAAGAGCTTACAATTCCCAGAAAACAAACAAAAAAATCCCTGGTATTAATAAACACCCTAGCACAAGCTTAAATATATGTCAAAACTAACAATCTTTTTTTTGTTTGTTTAAATAAAAGTGATTGTCACAATTGTCAGTGAGAATATTGTGAAATTAAAGGTTTAATGTGGCCTCAAATTTAAAACAAAATACTTTAATAACTACACTTTAAAATAAGGAAAACACAGGCTGTTCCCTATGTACACACTGGTAATGTGGCATTTACAACAACCAGTGCGCGCTCTCCATTGGTGGGAAGCTTATTACAAGGACATATACCCCTGAGAAAGGAAGAAACCGAATAAGCTTAAAGGAAATATGAGCCTGCAGCAATAAATTGCATCTAAAAATGAAAAATGTAAAGACTGTTTTGTACTGTGCAGTTTAAAATATCACTGTGATGATCCTACCCTGGCAGGATTGATCCTGTACCTCCTCCCCAATGCTGGACAAACACCATCTATTTCACCAAAGAAAGTATGCTCATGTCCAGTTGGCTGATTTAAAAGAGTAAGGTCGTGGTCTGTTTGGTTGGGACATCTATGGTGGCAATCAAAAGCAGCGCTGTTGTGTAAATGATTATTTGATCGATCATCTGGTACTCCAGAGGGAAATTAAAATAACTGCTACTGCCAATAATACAGCCACTGAAGTAGGCACCACGTCGATGGCCCTTTAGGAGAGGGGAGTTTAAAATCATAATCCATGTTATGTACTGTTATAGTCTGTTTGTTTCCAGAGGACATCTCCTTCCATTTGTGCAAGACTGGAACGGATGGCGGGAAAAGTTACAGCATGGCTTTACCACAGCGAGAGAATATATTACATTTCCTGGTTGCCATCACTATTAGGAAGCTCATAAGAAAAATACTTTGTAATATCAAATTACAAAATATGTTTTTGGCTTCCCAGTCACCACTGCAATTCTTTTTTTTTGTGGTAGAAGTATTTATTGGTAATGCTTCCAGGTGCAAAAACAAGTTTCCTAGTGATTGGATATGTACTGGTCAAAAGCTACCCAAACACACCTGCATCACATCAACCTGAGGTAATGTTTTATGAAAGTAAACATGTCCAGGACATGAAGAGTTGGGAGTCATCAAAACTTCTTGGTGCAATATGTATTATGAGGAAAAGGTTACCATCACTGAGAAGCAAACGTGCGAGGGATCATTTACATTCTGCAGTGGTTTTTCATAGTAGCCATTATCAGATTCTATTTTTAACATCCATGGTTTAGTCACTGCTTAGTAATGGCAAACATATCTGGCAGTGTGCATATATACACAATTCATGAAATATGAGACAAATAGTTTTTATTTGCCTTTATACAACTGAGCAGGTGATGCAATCCATCAAAGTGCTCTCAGATTTTACCTCAGGAAGAGGCCTGGCTAGTAATAAAGAAACGGTTCTTGAAAGAAGAATGAGAAGTGGTGTGAGAGACAGAGACATGGAGAGAGGGATAAAGAGTGAGAGATAGCAAGGTATGGATGGCTACACTGATGTTAGAAATGTCTAGCTAAATATCAAACCATTTTTGTGAGATACTACAAATATATGCCTGTTACAAAATGTTGTAACAATGATTATATTGAATCCAGAGATAGGTCATCCTCCATAGTCCTGTACAGCAAGCTTCAGGTTTGTTTCTCAGACTTTACTCCACAGCAGGAGTGTCCTAGATAGTAAGTAAGAAAAAGGCTCCTTTAATAACATCAAGCTTCAGTTTTCCCCCGCTCAGATTTAAGGTAAAATCTTTATTTAGTAGGAACTGTTTGTTCTTGGCGGATGCTACGTTTGCGTCTTCCACACTTCTTACTCACTAGGAGACAGATTGAGATTGTTTACCTATTTTATGTAGTTCCCATTCAAGACTGGGTGGGAAGGGGAAGGACTAACATGAGTTGTTTCATTGGTGGATTCAGATAAGATTTACAGGACACCTTTCCCCACTCTCCCATATGCTCAGTAAAGGCAGCTTGCGAGAAAACTTCTAAGCCTTGCTTGCCCTGTCTGTAACTGCCCCCTTGTGCCTATCACTAATGGAGTGGCCCTTTAAATTGACAGACCAGACTGTAAACAAGGCTACATCTGAGAAGTCATTTGTACCACAACTCTAATGGGCTAAACTGCTGACAAACAGCTAGGGAGAGAGGACTTGACGCCCTGGTGTACAGATCAAGTATTGGTGACCATTATTACCCTTTACATATTAAGAATAATAATAGGCATTAATAGAACCAGCAAAGGGAACTGAAATGCCCTAACGAAGACTGAAATCCTTTATAATAATGGCCATTTTGTTATAATTTATTTAAAAATAGTGCTGAACTCCTTTAGCAAAATAAAAGTTGATTTCATCTTCAAGAGCATGAAAACTGTTTGTAAATCATTCCTGCGATATACAACATTGTTTGTGCAGTTCCTCTACCAAAATTTGGCCAACCAGAGACAGATAAGCAGACTATGATCATAATTAGCAACAAAACACACAACACAGCCACTTATTTTGCATATAAATGTAGCACAAACAATGCTAATTATTTAGCGAATGGCTTACTTTAGGAAATAATGCTTTATCATGGTCTTTAAGAACAACTTTAAATACATCTTGTTTGGGATACAGCATACTTCCCATCTTGTCCGCATATCTGTCTATTAAAGAAAACATATTAATCCCTCCTGGCCATCCAAATTTCCTTTTGAAGGAAAGTGCCACCTTTATGGACAAATCCTTCTTGGCCTCAACCACATCCTACATTTATACGGAGGTTCCTACAACTATCTCCAACCCATGCCCAGGGGAAATGTGGCCAAAATACAGACAGTATGGTATATAGATAGGTTTATACAGCCAGAAGTAATGGAAGCATATCTATTCAGCATATACTGTATATATAGTATGTATGAGCAATGCATCATTGGTTAAATACAAGCTTTATATTTTATAGGTTAACATTTGATTTACTAAAGTAAAGTATTAATTTTTTTCTATGTGGTATTTTGAATAGCTACACTTGATAAGGATAAACAAGTTTTTAGAAAGCAAAACAATGAAACACAACTTCTATATTTTCCTTTTTTATGTGCAACTAGGAAATTGCCCGTCAAAAATGATGGGAATAAAATTGTAAGGCGGGCAATGCTGTTTGCCACACAATCTGATGCTTTTGCTCATCTGAGCAACTTCAGCGCTCATTGCAAACCTCTCTCCCTGTGTACTGTACAGGCCGGTCATTGCAGGGTTCATTAACCTGCAAGTTTTGTGCTTGGTAATGCCATGTGTCTCTTTCCACCATCTCCCCCTTGTGCCTTCCCTGTTTGTCCTCTGTGTGTCTGCTGAATGTTTGCGTGTTACGCGCTGAAGGCCTTTTGTTTTATTTTCAAAGTCCTGCGTGCCTGGAGTTGCTCAGCCTCGTTTTCATCCTGTTTCACATGTGACATTTGTCCTCGCTTAGCTGACTTGATTTACGAAAACTGCAAATATGGCTCAAAATCGCTTGAAACCTCACTCCCAGGCTTCCTGGCTCTCCCTCTGTGCTGTCTGTGAGTGTGTTTGTATTTTATTTTTATTATTTTGCTGTCTAAGTCCCGCGTGCTTCAAATGCTCACCTCACTTCACGAGGCTCGCAGTGCAATCAGCGCCTTTGGCGCTCATTGCATCCTAAGTCCTGCGTGCTTCGCGAGGCTCGCAGTCGACTGCTCGCTTCGTGAGGACTGCAAGTGCGTTAACAACATCGCAAACGTCACCAACATCGCAAGATCCACAACTATATTTGTACTAGCAAATTGCTTGTCAAAAAATTACGGCAATGAAATTGTAAGTGAGCTAATGCTGTTTGGTGTATAATAATACATTAATAAATTAATATACTTTACCTATTCTGAAGTAATATATGCAGGAAGCATTGTGTTGAAGAGCTGACAATCTTTTTTGATGTTGCTGAAGCATTAGTGGTGTGGAGCTGCTGTGTAAGCAAGATGAATGTGTGCAGTGTAATAGTGTGCGTGCGCGAGACCAAACCTTTAGCGTAGCTGTGTACTTCCGCATTGTTCTAAAATGGCGGCTAATGTGTGGTATGCGTCTGTACCGGAATATACGTATGTGTTTTGTGGTGTTTTGCGCGTTTCTTGTGGTGTTTTGCGTGTTTAGAGTGCTGTAGCCTCGTTTTTCGTTTTGTTCGGCGGCCATTTTTTCTATATTTATTCTGTATTTATTGTGTTTTTCATTTTTTCATGTCCGCGGGTTGCGGACGATTTTTGCGAGGTCGTAATGGGTGGTAACGTGTCTCGTATGTTGTTTGCGTTACAACGTAAAATTTGCGAGGGTCACAGTTTTGCTGGCAAGGAGCGCATTTGGCGCTCCTTGGCAGCAACTGCAGCCCTCGCTTCGCGAGGGACGCGGGCTCTCTATGCGAGCCCGCAAGCGTTAGCAACAACTCGTATGCTCACAACTATATATGTGATATATGTGATTATATCTTACGGCAGGGCTACATTTTCTTTATGGATTCTGCTTCTATCAAGTTCCATCTCAAAATGAATGAGCATTGTATTTGTGCTAGTGAGAGCACTGGCAGTTGTTACTGTCATCTTCCTATTGTACAGATAGATTATTCAAAGTCTCCTCCCACCTCAAGAAGTAGATCACCAGAAACTAAAATGTCATAATCCACAGAAGCATACTTGGTAAATCAGAGGCTGTATTTTTTTTTTTTACATTCTAAAACATATTGGCTATTTTTAATGGAGGTTCATCAACAGCATGTATTTTACATGTATGATCACAATGGTCCTTTAAAAGCATATCTAAGTTTCCCTGTTACCTTTCTCTAACACAAGCTGCTGATATAATACATACACATTACATGGAGTCATTCTATAAATATACAAATTTATTTTATTTAAAAATAAAATGTGTTTTCCACACCCCAGAGCTGCCTACATAGCACAGTGTACCTACATATAGAAACACTGATTTGGGTACAGATTGTAATCCTTTACTAGCCTTCAAGGCAGCAGCAGCTCAATGCAGAGATCTACAGAGTCTGGCTCCTCCTGTTTCCTTCTACAGGGGCCTACACACACACACCATGATTCCTTCCTGCAAGAACTGCCATCGCTGATTGTTACAATGTATTAGAATATATTAGCTGCATGTGATTGGCCAAAACGAATTACAAATGTTATGCTTATCTTAGCAGCAATATCCAGGGGTGTTAATTCACAAACTTAACTGCTTGCAAAGTCAAGAGATTTAGCAAACATCAGGGTGAGTTTATTAATGTTTATTTTGGTATTTTTTTCATGCAAAAAATATTTTCATACACTTCTGACTCTCCTATATCAGATGCATTCATAATTCAGAAAACTTAGATATGCCTTTAATTAAATTAGTTAAGCACTATGATGATTTGAAATTAGCATATTGGTGCAAATGTTGTTATAGGTGTCTAAAACCTTGTGAATTATAGTAAATGGTGGCAACATTAGCTAATTTGTCTTATTTCAGTAAAATTATATTTTGTAATAAAAATAAAATTAAAGTGCTAGCTTAATTGTAGCAATGTGGATGATATATTTAAAATAAATTAAAGAATTTGTTAGCTGAGCACTCAGCTTATTGTGTGAGATACACTAGAATCTGCTATTAAAATCTTAGCTTTCCACCCTCAGGAATATTATAGGACAACAGCACATTTCACAGTAAAATAAGGCTGATATTAAACATCTTACACATGCAGGACCCTCACCAAACTGCAAAACAATACTTTGTAGGTCCCTTTGGAAGAAAAGGAGTAAGATCCATGCACATTTTAGTTTGTTATTCTTGGTAGGCTTTACAAGCTCAACATTTGCTTCTAGACTAAAAAAAAAAAAAGCTGTAGATGCAATTCTGCATTTAAATGCCAGAAATCATGATCGTAACTGCACATCTTATTACTCGGCTTGGTGGTAGAGTTAAACACCTTAATAATTAAATGGTAGACGTGTTAACTTCAGTGTTTTGGATGTTTTCCATGTCAGCCACACCATTTCTCAGTGGTGCGTGCAATGCTAGCCCTTTCTTTCGGCTAATTAGTGTACTATCAGTTTAATATTAAAAGTGATGCCAAAGCCACAAGGTTATAATCACATGTTTAAATGACTAGGTTTTAACCACTACTATTTTTTTTTTTTTTTGCATACAAAAGAAATGTTGTGCAGAACTTATGGATTAACTTTAAATAGGGTATGTTAGGGACACAAAGGATGTTCCCAATATGGTAGGATTTAATATGACAGGTTATATCAACAGTATTAATGGAATGTCATTGAAATACACTTTACTGTAGTAAGGTTTGCAATGTTTACATCTATCATTTCTGATTCAACACATACATGGATTGATCTCTTTCTAATGTGGTGATTATTGCCAATAATTGCTAAAACTTATCCACAGGGCATCCACTGTTTTCAGTGTAAAGACAAATGAAAGTGAATAAACTACTTTCTCTGTGCAGTCTGAGGAAGTTCTGTCTTGTCCACCTAGGGCCTCATTCAATTTAAGACTTGTAAAGTGATTTTTTTCAGTAATGTTACGTATGTATTCAATTGCTCTCATCACATAATAGTTGCCAAAATACGAGACGTTGTAATGCTTTGTGTTCGAGTTAGGCGGGCCGTTAACTCTTAGCACTTAGGCGATGAGCGCCTCAGGCACTCATCGCCTGCTCACCTCGCATAGCAAGGCGAGCTGTTAAGGCACTAAAACTTGCAGCACAAAGGCAATGAAACACGCAGGTCTTAGCCACCAAAACACTTAGTAAACACGGGATCGCCTTAGCCTGCAAGCACTTGACAAACGCAGGACTTAGGAAAAAAGAGATAGAAAAAATACAAGGTTAACGGCCAAACAGCGAAAATCCAATAAACACAAAAACCATAAAGAAAAAAAACATCACACACAGCACGGGGGAACAGCCAGGACGTCTGGGAGTGAGATGGAAAGCGTAGATAGGAACGTACGAACTACAAAATACACTATTACAAATGACGGAAAATGCTTGCGAGCCGCTTAACACATTAATAACATTACGTATCTACAATGGCGCTTTACACAACTACAACGGCTTTCCCTTGAGCATGCAGCCTATTTCTAATGCACAGTTGGGACATTTATTACACTTTAGCATAGGGCACCTACTTTCAAACTGTACATTGTATGCTGCCGGAAAATACAAACAGATTGTTAGCTCTTCATGCAATTGATTGCTGGATATATTAATTACAAATACCTAAAGTATATTAATTTATTCAAGAACTAAATTATTCATTTTAAGTTAACTAAATATATATCTCTCTTTCTGATGAGTGACGAAGGTACTCAGAGGAGCAAAAGTACATGAGAGGCTCGCAATGAGCCTTTGGCGCTCATTGCGAGTCATGCGATGAGCGCCAAAGGCGCTCAGAGCGAGGCTCGCAATGAGCACCGAAGGTCCTCAGAGTACAAAAACCTTGACATTGTGTGTCAAACAGCATTGCCATGGCTTCAAATTTTATTGCCCCGTCATTTTTGACGGGCAAGTCGCTAGTATGTAATATTACTGATCCCACCTGCAGCTCACACCCGATCTCCCCCTTTCCTGCTCACATCGATCGCCTATATACATAACCATGGGTGGTCTATTGAGACCACAGCAGAAAGAGTTTCCCCCAGTGCCATTTTCATGCCTGAAGATGAGGACATGATAATCTTCAATCAAGATGCATAGCACAAATAGTCCAGGGCAGAAGATTGAGGACTAGGGCTTTGTTTACTTAGAGTGATAAGGGTCCTCGAGGAACCCCATGGCACAACAGGGGTTAACTATAGGAAACCATGGGGGTCTACATAGACTAACATTGTTGGTATGGGTTCATTTAGATACCATGGGGGGAATCTATAGTGACCCCTATAGTATTTTGGGAGTTTATATAGATATCATGGAAGTCCTTTAAGGACCTCACAGATGTTAAGGGATTAATAGGGATACCATGGGGATCCTTTAAAGGCATATTTAAATTTCATGAATTATGAATGAATAATATCTGATAGAGGGGAATCATTAGTGTATGAAAATACTTTTTTGGATGAAAAAAATCCAAAATAACCATTAATAAACACCCAAGAGTTTGCAAATTTCTTCAGCTTATATGGCAATTTGCTTGGCCAATCACATACAGCTATAACATTGTTGCAATCTCTGGGAAGTCAGTTATCATGGGATAATGTAGTCCATACCACAAGGAAGCAAGGAGAAGCTCAGACATTGCTGCTGTGGATTTCTACATTGTTTTGCTGTTGGCTTGAAGGTTAGGATAGAGCTACAAACCATACTTGAATGCAGTGTTTCTATTGATAGGTACTAGGTGTCTATGTAAGCAGCTCTGGGTGTGTGTGTGTGGGGGGGGGGGGGGTTACAATAAAATATATTTGTATGTGTACAGAATGGCTCAATGTAATGTGTGTTTCTGATACAAGCAGCATGTGTTATATTAGGAAGAGGTAAAAACAGGGAAATGTACATATACATTTAAGGACCCCAATAGTTTGGGGTCCTTTAAAGACCTCCGTGGCAGAGGTTAACTTTTAGTGACACAGAGGTCCTTTAAGGTTTATGGTGTATGCCACGGGGTCCATTAGGGAACCCCCATTGTAGTGGTTAAAATTTAGGTTAACATTTAAGGGCCCCCGTGGCACGATAAGCACCCCATTTGAAAGAGATCAGTCTATGCTTAGTGGTTGAATCAGAAAGCATGTGAAAAACCCAACTTCAATTAATATTTTTTTTAATTTATATTTTCTTAAATCATTGCGGTTATATTTTTAAAATGTACTATTTTGAAGAATTACGCTTAAAATTAGAGGCTGTATTTTTTACATTTTATGCGTTAATACATATCAGGCCACCCACATGGACTAGAACAGTATTGGCACACATTTTCATAATTCTGTATTTTGAGGGTTTGCGAGTCTGATCGCATATCGGGCCACTGAACCTAGTTGATTGACATGTAACCTCCATGTTTTACTGCCGTAATAATGCCGGTCTCATTTTCTATTGGCTGATTTGAAATGGGAGGTTACGGTATTGCTTAATTGATCATGTTCCCTCCCTGAACTGCTACGAACCATGGTTTTCGTTGTTGGCTTTGGGCCCGTAAATTGAATAGCTCCGGAATCAGCGACAAACGGGAGCCCGCAGCATTCCCGCAGACATTCGGCCATGATCCCGCAAGATGCAGGCTTGCAATTGAATCAGGCTCAAAGTTTTCAAATATTTGTTTTGTGCAGTGGTCCTTTAAGTTATAATCTAACATTCTGCTCATTAGTTCATGTTCGCTGTGGAAGATTTTTAACACAAATTTAGCATGCAGTAAATGTTCAATTTTTCTATAACGCTAGCTTTGAATTACACTTTTTATAAAACTGCTTTCTATTTTTCCTAAAAGGCAGTACAACATGGAAAACACTAGGTCCATGAAAAGTTTAACCCAACAAATGATCCCCTGTTGTCCAACTGAGTAGCAGTGCAAAATTCATCAACAATCTCCAACTTAAAATTGTCTGAACTGACCTTGCTCAATCATTCAACCCCCCCCCCCCCCACCATAAAACTTCATGTTCTGATATGAGCTCAAAAATGTCCGGCAGATCCGTCAAGTTATTAGCACCTAAAAAGAGGGTCGTAACAGTGGACCTCTGAGAAAACTTTACCAAATGGGTTCATTGTGATGCAGTTGTTAAGGTAGAAAGAATTTTAATTATAGTATGTGAAACAGTGGTCCAAAATATGTCAATAAAATTACATAGCACTGCCTACTTGTCATTTAAAAAGAGGTATCACATGCAATCTTAAATGCAAGGAAAAAAGAATTGTACTCCATGTCCTTTTAAGTTATGTCAATGCAACAGTATCCAAAAAGCCCCTATAAAGATTTACGGAAGGAACCTGATTAATAGCAGGCAAACTTGCTAATAATCTGCCTGAACAATCAGCATCATCTGGAGTATTCATAGTAGAAGTTCGGGATTGGTACCCATGTTTTCCAGCTCTTCGCAGATGGCCTTACCCTTAGCATTTCCCTTGCTTTTCCCGATTCCCATTGTCAGATGTCTCAGGTACTTCAAACCTTTGCTCAGTGCAGGTACAGGTTTGTTCTGTGAGAGGGCCACTTTTCCTACAGTTGCGGCTTCCCTTGCCTTCGGCTGATACTTGCCAAGCTTAAATGGCCAGACAGGATTGGTTTACATATTCTATAGCAGTATCGTGGACAACATTAGATTTTACATTCAATATGAAAGTTTATATTTCTATTTGACAGCACCGCTGAGTAGCGAACAGATCTTATTTATTGTTTTCCACTGTTTATTCTGCAAGTACAATATATAGTGTCAATAAATAGAGAGCAAAATATCTTATTTTATTGGGTTGCAAGAAAATATTTCATTTGCATCTTGTACTGATGTGCTTTGTACCTTACCTCTTGACCAGTATTTTTGTGTGTGATATATGTAAGAGGTGCACCTGCTATCCTGGATCTTCTTTAAATCTAATAAGAAGTTCCCATCTCTCATATCAGGACAACCATGGCTATAGAGCCATACACTGCTCAAATCATTGATAAGTCCAAGGTAGTTTGACTAAAAGATCTCTCAAAAACCAAGCAAGGATGATGTATAAAAGATAGAACAAATGCATTGAGCAATTTGTTTCTATAAAGATTACACTAAGACATAGACTTATCTTCGTAATTGGACATTTATCTTTACTCAAACTACATTATAAATGGGAGTGGACACATGCCTAGGAATAATCTGTTTTTTATTTATTACAGGACATTGCAATCTAAAGTATTTGGCACTTCAGTTTTTCTATTTCTGTCTGTTATTTGGCTTCTCAGAAGAAGACAGAATATAGTGCATTTGATGAGGAACAAATGAGCCTCCCGGAAAGAAAGGGAACATGCTACCACAAAAAACTAAATAATGAGTATGTTGTTGCTGTCATAACCAGTATTCAAGTGTTTCAATGATCAAACAGAAGAAAGGAAACTACAAGGGTAAGGCTGATTTTACTGTCACTAGCGGTGCACTGGGGACATTCTGGGCAATGATTATTCTTGATCTGTTCCAGTCTTTTCAGCATACATTTTTAGAAAATGTGTGTGCTTTCATCATGCTCTGTTGGTTGCTCTGTCATATTTTTTATGTTTATACTTGTTTCATAAATTAGTAGCTTCCAGTCAAATGTGGTTGCAAAGCAGATATCTTCCAACTCGCTCACCCTAAGTGATCTGCACAGCAGATGTGCCTTTGGTACCATACTAGACCTATAACTAGTGTCCTTACTTGATGCTTTGAAAAACAAATGTAAAAAAATATACATATATTTCTAACCAGAAAGAGAAGCTGTAACAATAGCAGACCATTTGTTACCCAGCTCAGTATGACTTACGGTTCTGGAGGTCCATCATTAAGTTCAGCCTCTACTAGAGCTCGCTTTCTTTCATCAAAGATTTCTCTTTTCACTATGTCACCTCTTCCTCTGTAACCCATCTCCACCAGCTGGCAGACCAATTCTTCATCCTAAGTAATGCATTTAAGACATTAAGATATAGTGAGTCAGAGGATGAAAAAAATAGAAAATAAAAATAAAAATAAAAACAAAACTCAGTTCATTAGCACTATGAACATATTACAGTTCAAATACATAACTGTTATTTAAATGAAAGTGTTAAAGGTCAAGGTCCCTGGTGGTCCACTGATTCGGATTGAGTG
This sequence comes from Discoglossus pictus, assembly GCA_027410445.1. Taxonomy (NCBI): domain Eukaryota; kingdom Metazoa; phylum Chordata; class Amphibia; order Anura; family Alytidae; genus Discoglossus; species Discoglossus pictus. The sequence continues at coordinate 231,813,211 of CM050163.1, forward strand.
CTTTCACCGCGGCAGATTCTGTGGTGGTCAGTTGGTTGTGATTTGGTCCTTTCACCACTTTTGACCTGGATTTGATTCCAGTCAGGGGACCACAAGGTCACACTACCCTGAAACCAAGCAGGGTTGGGCCTGGTCAGTACTTGGATGGGAGACCACCTTGGAATACCACAAGCTATATGCTGTGGCCCACTGGAGAAGGAACTGGCAACCCATTCCAGTATCTTTGCCATATAGTGGATCAACATGACCATGGACATAAAAGATGTGCCTGGTATGTTATGGTCTATGAGGTCATAGAGAGTCGGCCACAATTGTACGACACAAACAAAATAATTTGATCTTCCTCAATATAACTGGCATTTAACAATTCTAAATGAAAATTTAGCATATAAAAATATGTACTTATTTTTAAAATGTTTTTGTATTCCATGGACCTCAATTTGCAGCTCTTATCAAGCAATGCATGTCCTCCTGTCCTCTGCTGTATCACTCTAGGAGGGTTCTATGTAAATTATTGGTGTGTGTGTTCATGCACAGCCATGCACACACACCTCATAATTTACATATTCTGACACAGCAGTGAAGGAGGACCTGTAATGCTTGATCAAAGTAGCATATTGAGTCGCATTGAATAAAAATACGTTTAAAGAAAGATATATATTTTTATAATATGCTCAGTTCTTGTAGCATACTACCTAGATTGGCATTATGCCTTTTTCTGTTCTCTCTCATGTTGGGTGCCATAGTTCAAAGCTGTGAGCTAAGGCCGTACCCATAGGGAGATGCTTCACATTACCAGTGTCATGCTGCTGTCACAGTATTTGCCAACAGCATTACACTGATGTGAAGCCCCTCCCCTGGAATGTGGCCTTAAGTCACAGCTGTGAAACACTGCAAAAAAAATACAGTGGGGGCTTAAAATAAGTAAAAATAAGTAAAGTGTACAGTTTATATGACTATGGACATTTTTGTTTGCTTTCTATAAATGTCTTAACTAGGTTTTATCTTCCTTGGGGCAACAGATTCCCTTTACTTTAGTTTATATTATATAGTTAATCCTCTTTAGGGGTGCTCTTTATAGGTTATAGCACTTGCGTAATTTGCCAATTACTCCACGCTTGGAGCCACCATTAGAAATGTAATTTCTGTCACTGACACTTAGAATGCTGAGTTTATTGTATAAAAAGTTCATTAGACAATCAAGATATAGCTAAACATCAACCCTTACATACATTTTTCTATTTCTTTACAGCAGCTCACATCACTCAACATACATAGGTCCTGTGGCAATGAAAGGCAACTGCTATAACACATGTATGTGTGTGTATGTGTATATATATATATATATATATATATATATATATATATGCGTATACATATATATACATATATATATATATATATATATATATATATATATATATATATATATATATATATATATATAAATATATATAACAAAAAGAAAAGAGAAAGGACAGGCAACTTAAAAATAGAAGTTCATATATCGTAGGAGAGGAAAGTGAATATATATGAAGAAATAATGATAATATCAAGAATAAGTGAAAAGAAATACAAGAGACAAAAGGACAGCAGAAGGTTAGAAGGTCAGCGCATAAGATGACCTAGATATGTGTACATAATCACATCCATGGTCAATGTCATCAAAATCATCACTGACCTATGCCCAAAAAGATGACATTATAATAAATGAGCTTGAATCCAAAAACATTAAAAAATAACTTTTAATTATATTAAATACAAAATAATAATAAATACATATAAAAATAATTATATGAGATTAATTCTATCTTCTACAATTATGAGCAGTAGGTAGTGAGAGGATGGTGGTGAAATCTATCAGCATCTATCAGAAGAGCACATAGAGGCAAGTATAAGCGTCAGAGAAAAAACTCCATACTATATCCAGGGTATGAAAATATTATCCCATCCAACTCAGATACCAAATAAAATAATAGTACCAGTAGTTTATAAGGTTAGCGGGGTATCTTATGTGAATGATCCACTCAAGTGTCACCAATAATATTTAACTAGATATAGCCTATAACACATTACAATTCCTGTAATTTAAATTGTGCATACCAGCCTCCAATATATCTGTAGAAAATAAACACTGTACCTCTTTGTGCTTATGAGGGACCTAAAGAGGTCTCCCACACTTCTCCTCCACTCTCAAAGCTTCCCTCCTCTCACCCCGCGCTGCAAAGAATCGGCGTCCTACGTCACTCGTCAGTGACTCCTTTACACCGCCATGTAGATGGTAGGAAAACAAACGCAGGCGCGTCCTAAACCTTTGCGCATACGCAGTACTTCTCCCGACGCGCGTTTCGCGGATTAATTGCTTCTTCCATGTGTGTGTATATATATATATATATATATATATATATATATATATAAATAATGTGTGTATATATATATATATATATATATATATAAATAAATAATGTGTATATATATATATATATATATATATATATATATATATATATATGTGTGTGTATATATATATATATATATATATATATATATAGCCCACCATATGTGAAACAATTGCTGTATAGAACTACTCTCTACAACGATTACCACACAAACCAGGCACTCACACCATACTGAGGATCGGCAGTAACCGTGAAACAGTACTGTATGTGGTTAAGTGACCTGGTTTGTGAAAAATCCATCCGTTGCTATGTCTAAAACTGTGAAATACAGTAAGCATATGCGTAAAAGGAGCCATGTTTAAAATGGTTTGGATTGACAGAGTGATGGTGCATTATGTGGCCTCATTTGCATGCCCCGCCCAGTTTTCCCAGACTGCAGTGCATATACTGTATTTCTGAGAAATTTGAGCAGGAAATAAGTTTTCATCAACTTATTTTTAAACATTCAAATGGAATCACTAATGTACTATTCCTTGTTTGTACTACTGTATATATATATATATATATATATATATATATATATATATACATATATGTTTGTGTGTATATATACAGTGGATATAAAAAGTCTACACACACCCCTGTTAAATTGTCAGGTTTCTGTGCTGTAAAAACAAATGAGACAAAGATAAATAATTTCAGAACTTTTTCCACCTTCAACTCACAACTACAACTCAATTGAAAAACAAACTGAAATCTTTTAGGTGGAGCAAAGAAAAAAAATATATATAAAGTGGTTGCATAAGTCTGCACAGCCTCTTATAACTGGGGTTGTAGCTGTGTTCAGAATTAAGCAATCACATTCCAAATCGTGTTAAATAATACACCTGCCATCATTAAAGTGCCTCAGATTAACCCCAAGGTTCAGCTGCTCTAGTTGGTATTTCCTGAAATTTTCTTAGTCGCATCCCACAGCAAAAGCAATGGTCCACAGAGAGCTTCCAAAGCATCAGAGGGATCTCATTGTTAAAAGGTATCAGTCAGGAGAAGGGTACAATAGAATTTCCAAGGCATTAGATATACCAGGGAACACAGTGAAGACAGTCATCATCAAGTGGAGAAAATATGGCACAACAGTGACATTACCAAGAACTGGAGCTCCATCCAAAATTGATGAAAAGACGAGAAGAAAACTGGTCTGGGAGGCTACCAAGAGGCCCACAGCAACATTAAAGGAGCTGCAGGAATATCTGGCAAGTACTGGCTGTGTGGTACATGTGACAACAATCTCTCATATTCTTCATATTCTTCATATGTCTGGGCTATGGGGTAGAGTAGCAAGACGAAAGCCTTTTCTTATGAAGAAAAACATCCAAGCCAGGTTACATTTTGTAAACACACATCTGAAGTCTCCCAAAAGTGTGTGGGAAAAGGTGTTATGGTCTGATGAAATCAAGGTTGAACTTTTTGGCCATAATTCCAAAAGATATGTTTGACGCAAAAACAGCACTGCACATCACCAAAAGAACACCATACCCACAGTGAAGCATGGTGGTGGCAGCATCCTGCTTTGGGGCTGTTTTTCTTCAGCTGGAATTGGGGCCTTAGTTACGAGGGAATTATGAACAGTTCCAAATACCAGTCAATATTGGCACAAAACCTTCAGGCTTCTGCTAGAAAGCTGAACATGAAGAGGAACTTCATCTTTCAGCATGACAACGACCCAAAGCATGCATCCAAATCGACAAAGGAATGGCTTCACCAGAAGAAGATTAAAGTTTTGGAATGGCCCAGCCAGAGCCCAGACCTGAATCCGATAAAAAATCTGCGGTGTGATCTGAAGAGGGCTGTGCACAGATGATGTCCTCGCAATCTGACAGATTTGGAGTGTTTTTGCAAAGAAGAGTGGGCAAATATTGGCAAGTCAAAATGTGCCATGCTGATAGACTCATACCCAAAAAGACTGAGTGATGTAAAAAAATCAAAAGGTGCTTCAACAAAGTATTAGTTTAAGGGTGTGCATACTTATGCAATTATATTATTTTATTTTCATATATTTTCTTCCCTCTACCTAAAAGATTTCAGTTTGTTTTTCAATTGAGTTGTACAGTTTATAGGTCACATTAAAGATGTAAAAAGTTCTGAAATTATTTATCTTTGTCTAATTTTTTTTACAGCACAGAAACCTGACATTTTAACAGGGGTGTGTAGACTTTATATATCCACTGTATGTATGTGTATATATATATATATATATATATATATATATATATATATATATATATATATATATAAAATAGTGTGTTTAGGTATAAATTCCTCTTTAAAAGGGATTAGTCGGTTTTCTAAAACAGGACAGGTCTAAAAAACAAACAAAAAAAAAGATCTGACAAACAAAAAGATCTCCAAGTAGTGACCAAGTAGTGACTCCAAGTAATGACAGGTAGATCTCAGGGTGACAGACAGCACATCATATTCTCCCTGCACATTATATTTATAGACTGTATAACTCATATTGTGAGACAACATAGAGGTGTGTGTTTTTCACAACATATGTGATTTTAAAGGACTGTTGATCGTTGACACCTTATTGGTATGATAACTACAGAAAAAGTAGATCCTGTTTCATGCACAGTTTGCAATATGCTGCCTCAACCAAGAGTTAAAGCCTCTGGTATTAATTTGACTCAACCAACTAGGCACGCACTTCCTACTAACCACATCCACTGTAAAATAGCAATGGCCTAGATTATTATCCAAAGTTAATTTAGATTTAAAAATCAATTGTAAATACCATTATTTGTATGTAAAGTTTTTTAATTGCTGCCAAAATGTAGATAATTTTGGTGTCCCTTTAAGCTAACCATCAGCTATGGATTACAGTATGTACAATGCCACCTCCTAGTGTCATCAAAAAAAAAAACTGGAAAAATACACAGGCATCTAAAAACTTTCAAACCTATTTCTAAACATTTTAAAAGTTCTTCAACCATGGGGTTCAGTTTTTAAGCACAGTTGCTAGACTGTAATTCAGCTGTGATAACATATCTTGTAAATATTTAACATGACCTTAGAATAGTGGTAAGTAAACAGTTGTAGGCAGTAGCCTAGGTGGGGCCGGTTTGTTCAAGATTAAGATCATTTCAACTGGGTTGCAACTTTTGTATTACATATAGTTGCTTTGAGAAAATATTTAATTTAAGGACCACTGAAGACACCACTGAGACAGAACATTGAGAGAGGCATGTGGATGGAAAAAGTATTTTCCTTTATGAAATCCCTGCATCATTGATGGAGTTGTCAACATTTTGTACTTATCACTGTATCTTGTACTTACCCTATACAGCACTACAAAATATGTTAGATTATTATAAGTAAAGGTTAATAAAATGTTGGGAATTCTGAATTCTCTCCCCTAATTGCTAAAATTCCACGATTTTCATGTGATTTTAAAGGACCACTGTAAAAAAAAATGTAATTTTTATTTTTATTAAAGGGATACTGCTGTGTGACTCCATTTGCATCTCTGATTCAGCTCTAAATTCCTGCCGAGTCCCTCTAGAAGGTTTCTATATAAATTATGGGGGGGTTCTAACACTTCTTTCAGGCTCTGCGAGTGAGCCCAGAAGTGGCTCTGAGTACAACCATGCACACCCACATGATTTACAAAGAAGCCTTCTAGAGAGACACAGGAGCAAATGATTATGCTTGATCAAAGCAGCAAATTGAGTCACAGGCAATATATACATACATACACAAAAGTGAGTACACCCCTCACATTTTTGTAAATATTTTATTATACCTTTTCATGTGACAACACTGAAGAAATTATACTCATGCAGGCCCAGACCAAACATATATACACATGTCTATATGTGTATATATGTTTTCTATAATATATTGTGTTCATTCCCCTTATATTCATTTACCTGATTATTATTATTATTATTATCTTTATTTATATCAGGCCAACATATTCCGTAGCGCTGTACAGGGGTTTAGTACATGGCAAAAAACAAACTTAACACCTTATAAAGAATGGAGGGCCCTGTTTTTGAGCATATAATCAAATGCACATAGTGCTTGTTTCCAAGACACAAACACACAATTGAAAACTCGTAAACTTACAATCTAAGGGTTTAGGTGTGATACAAGAGGGTGACAAATACAAAATGGCAGCGTGAATGCAATTTGTTTAGCCAATTGGAGGGGTCTGTGAGCTGTACTGTAGATTGTGGGTGGGAGTTTTATTAAGCTTGGAGTGTGCAGTTGTAGTTATAAAGGCTGAAGGTGATAAGATTTTTTAAATAGGTGTGTTTTTAGTAATTTTTTAAAGGTTTTGAGGCAGGAAGATAATCTAATGGAGGGAGGCAAGGTGTTCCAAATAGTAGGGGCAGCACGAGAAAAGTCTTGAAGACAGGAGTAACAGGTGATGAGAGAGGAGGAAAGAAGGTCGTTAGCAGAACGAAGGGGCCGGTTGGGAGAGTATTTTGAAATAAGAGCAGAGATATAAGGGGGTGCACTGTTGTTGAGGGCTTTATATGTTAGGGTCATGATTTTAAATGTGATTCGGAAAGCTATGGGAAGCCAGTGGAGTGATTGACAGAGAGGAGCTGCAGACACTGAGCATTTGGTATTGAAGATGTGTCTAGCGGAGGCGTTCATTATGGATTGGAGGGGAGACAGACGAGAGATGGGTAGGCCAGCAAGGAGTGAATTGCAGTAGTCGAGTCGAGATATGATGAGAGATTGTATTAGAATTTTTGCTGTGTCTTGTGTAAGATTATGACGAATTTTGGAGATGTTTTTTAGGTGAAACTGACAAGATTTTGTTATCGATTGGACATGAGGAATAAAAGAGAGGGCGGGATCCAGTAGAACCCCAAGACAACGGGCCTGGGAGGTGGGAGTGTAGTAGAGGGTGGAAAGATTAGGAGTTCAGTCTTGTTGAGTTTGAGTTTACGGGTAGACATCCAGGAGGATACGCTAGAGAGGCAGTTGGAAACATGAGCTAAAAGAGAGGGGGATAGATCGGGTGCAGAGAGGTAGATTTGATTAACATCTGCATAGAGACGATACTGAAATCCAAAGGATTTTATGAGGGTGCCAAGGGAGGAGGTGTAGATGGAGAAGAGGAGGGGGCCTAGGACAGAACCTTGGGGAACGCCAACAGACAGAGGGAGAGGTGAAGAAGAGATGCCAGAGAAGGAGATGCTAAATGTACAATCTTTTAGATAGGATGTGAACCATGAAAGAGCTGTGCCCTGGATGCCAAATGAGCGGAAAGTTTGGATTAGAAGAGGGTGGTCAACTGTGTCGAAGGCAGCAGAGAGATCCAGGACAATTAGAATGGAGAAGTGACCCTTTGATTTGGCAGTTAGCAAGTCATTGGTGACTTTTGTGAGGGCTGTTTCTGTTGAGTGTTGGGCATGGAAACCAGATTGGAAGGGGTCAAGAAGGGAATTGGAGGAAATAAATTGAGCGAGGCAATTGTAAACAAGCCGCTCAAGCAGTTTAGAAGCCAGGGGAAGTAGTGAGATAGGGCGGTAGTTGGAGGCAGAAGCTGGGTCAGATGAGGGCTTCTTGAGAATGGGTGTAATTATGGCGTGTTTTAAGGAGGATGGAAACCTGCCAGTGTTTAGAGAGAGATTGAATAGATGTGTGAGAGCTGGGATAAGTGCGGTGGATTGGGGAGGGATTAGCTGTGAAGGAATAGGATCATGTGGACATGTTGTAAGGTGAGAGGTTAATAATAACGTAGATACTTCATCCTCTGTTACAGGGTCAAAGGAAGCCATAGTGGAGGAGAGATTGGGGAAGGGTAAGGGTTGGGTGTTGTCGGTTTGTGGCAAGGATGGTGGGATAGGGCCAAGCTTGGAGGAGAGCTCATTTTGGATGGTTTCAATTTTATGTGGCTGGCAAAGTCATCAGCAGTTAGACAGGAAGGGGCAGGAGGTGGGGGTGGGCAAAGGAGAGTGTTGAATGTAGCAAATAAACGTTTAGGGTTGGAGGACAGGTTTGATATTAGTGATGAGAAGTAGTGTTGTTTGGCAAGACTGAGGGCAGACAAGTAGGAGCACAATGTAAACTTGAAGTGGAGAAAGTCTGCTGAAGTGCGAGATTTGCTCCATAGTCGTTCTGCAGTGCGTGAGCATCTCTGTAGATAGCGTGTTTGTGTAGTGTGCCATGGTTGTGGATGAGAGCGAGGGCGTTTGCTTGTGATTATGGGGGCGAGAGTGTCAAGGGTGGAGGTTAGAGTAGCGTTGTACTGTGAAGTGGCGATGTCAGGGCAGACAAGGGTGGTGAGGGGGCTGAGAAGGGGTTTTAGTACATTTGACAATTGCTGTGGGTTGAGTGCTTGCAGATTTCTGCGTGTTCTGGTAGCAGGATTTGAAGAAGGGTGGTGAGCGGAAGATGAGGTGAGGTTACAAGTTAGCAGGTGGTGGTCAAATAGGGGAAGTGAGGAGATGTCAAGGTTGGAGATATGGTGCAGAGATTAGTAAAAATAAGGTCAATGGAGTGTCCACCACTGTGAGTTGCAGAATCTGTCCATTGAGAGAGGCCAAGGGAAGAGGTAAGTGCAAGTAATTTTGCAGTTGTTGGGGAGGTGGATGTGTCAGTGGCTATGTTGAAATCGCCAAGAATGAGTGAAGGTATATTGGAGGAGAGAAAGTGAGGGAGCCAGGCAGCAAAGTTGTCCAGAAATTGAGAGGGTGATCCAGGCGGGCGATAGATCACAGCTACTCGCAGAGGGATGGTAGAGAAGATGAAGATAGTGTGGACTTCAAAAGATGAGAATTGGAGGGAGGGAACAGGGGGTATGCAGTGAAAAGTGCAGCGAGAGAATAGTAGTATGCCCACACCTCCACCTTGTTTGTTCCCAGGTCTAGGAGTGTGGCTGAAGTGTAGACCACCATAAGAGTGCGGCAGGGGAGGCAGAGTCAGTTGAAGTGAGCCAGGTTTCCGTGATAGCCAGTAAATTGAGGCAGTTGGAAATGAAGAGGTCATGAATTAAGGTAAGTTTATTGCAAACAGACCTTGCATTCCAGAGGGCACATGAGAAGGGCAAAGTAGATGGTTTGTGACAAGTGATGGGTATTAGATTATGGTGTTTTGGGCATTTGCTGCCCTGGGGACTCTGCGTGGCTGAAAGCAGGTGGGAATGAGTGGGGGGCCTGGGTTAGGGGATATATCCCCATAAGCCATCAAAGAAGGAGAGAGAGTAAAAGGAGATGGGAATAGGACTTACATTTCTGCTTTCCAGCTTTAGGGGAGGGATGAAATAGTGCCTGGAGGAAGGAGATGAGCTCATGGGAGCAGAGAAGAGGAGAGGAAAGCAGTGAAGGTGAGATAGTTATATTATTGGAGACATGATGTGTGAGACAGTATAAGAGAGTCTGAGAAAGAGGCAGGAGGTTATAATAAGGAAGGTGATGTGAGGAAACATAATGGCACTGTGTAAGCAAGTATTCTTGAAGGGGGTGGTTAGAGGTAATAATCAGATGTCACTGAACATGTGCAGGTAATTAGTATGCCTCAATATATTACGTGTAAACAAGGGTGGGAGGGGACTGCATTCAGGTGGACTTCTATGGGAGATGTTGGTCTGCAGTATGTTTTAAAAGTATCTTAGATTGCTTTAAACTGCATTCAGGTGGACTTCTATGGGAGATGTTGGTCTGCAGTATGTTTTAAAAGTATCTTAGATTGCTTTAAACTGCTTTCAGGTGCAATTCTATGGGAGATGATAGTCTGCCTCCACTCTCTGCATCTCTGTTTATGTTCAAACTGAGGATTTCATCTTATATCAGTGTTTTTGTGAGCTTTGTGCCTTATCCGCTTTCTGTAATTTAGGCATTATTTCAACTACCTTTCCTCAGTATAGATGTATACTTTTGGTAGTGGGAGTGTCATGGTCTGGGCCTGCATGAGTGCTGCCGGGACTGGGGAGCTACAGTTTATTGAGGGAACCATGAATGCCAACATGTACTGTGACATACTGAAGCAGAGACTGGGCCGCAGGGCAGTAGTCCAACATGATAACAACCCCAAGCACACCTCCAAATTCACCACTGCCTTGCTGAAGAAGAGGAAGGTAAATACGATGTACTGGCCAAGCATACAACCAGACCTAAACCCTACTGAGCATCTGTGGCGCATCCTCAAACTGAAGGTGGGGGAGTGCAAGGTCTCTAACATCCCCCAGCTCTGTGATGTCCTCATGGAGGAGTGGAAGAGGACTCCAGTGGCAACCTGTGAACTCCATGCCCATGTGGGTTAAGGCAATGCTGAAAAATAATGGTGGCCACACAAAATATTGACACTTTGGGTCCAATTTGGACATTTCCACTTAGGGGTGTACTCACTTTTGTTGCCAATGGTTTAGACATTAATGGCTGTGTGTTATGATGGGACAGAAATTTGTTATACAGGCTGTACACTTACTACTTTATATTGCAGTAGGGTGTATTTTTTCAGTCTTGTCACATGAAAAGATATAATAAAATTTACAAAAATGTGAGGGGTGTACTCACTTTTGTGAGATAGTGTGTGTGTGTATATATATATATATATATATTTATATATATTTACACACATATATATATATATATATATATATATATATATATATATATATATTAGCGACTTGCCCGGGGCAATAAAATTGTAAGGCACGTAATGCTGTTTGCCACAGACATTATTTTTTTGGTGGTCTGAGATCTCGGCACTCATTGCGAGCCTCACGCTAAGCGCCTTCGGCTCTCATCCTCTTGGTTGTTGTTTTTTTTTTATTAGAGGCGCTTTTGCTGTCATTGTAAGGTCGGCGCTGATCTGCTTTTTGCGCTTATTGCAAGGCTGTCCCCTGGTGTAGTTTGTGTGCTATGAGCAGCGTTGGCGCTCCTTATGAGGCGCGCAGTGAATGTCTTTTGCGTTTATTGCGATAGTGTTTTTTTTGTGTATATGTATTTTGTGATGCTAATTAAATAAGTAATAAATGAATATACTTTACCTATTTGTAAGTAATATATGCAGGAAGCATTGTGCCGAAGAGCTGACAATCTGTTGTGATGTTCCTGCAACATACAATGTAGGTTTGCACTGTTGTGGAGCTGAGGTGTGTCAGCAATATGTGAAGTGTGTAGTGTAAATAGGCTGCGTGCGCGAGGGGAAGCCGTTAGTGTAGCTGGGTACTTCCGCATTCTGTAAGTTAGTGCTGTAAAATGGTGGCGAAAGTGTATGTGGTAGGTGGTTTGTATGACAAAGCATCCTTGCTAATTGTGTATATTGTTGGTCGTACGGGTTTTTGTAAAAGCGGTATTTGCTTTGTGGAATTTAGCGGCTTTAGGGGTCGTGTAGCCTCATTTTCGTTTTTTTCAGCTGCAATTTTTTCTCTCGTTTAGGGGATTTTCGAGAGTGTAAACTTTGTAAATTTGACAGAATTCAAAGTTTAAGCAGTGTAAAGTTTTTATTTTATTTTTGTGTGTATTTTTGTGTTTTTTAATGTTTGCCGCTGTGCGCGGGTTGTCCGTGGGTCGTAATTGTTTTTGTGTAAGTCCGCAATTTATTTTTTTCCAAGTCCCGTGGCTCGTATTTTTTATTGTATGTCCGTAGTTAGTCATTGCGTGTTGTGAGGTGCCGAAGAGCCTCCACCTCCGCAAATGCGGCCCCTGCCTGCAATGAGCTGGTGGCTCATTGACTCCGACGTGGGAGCCTCCACCTCCACAAATGTGGACCCTCGCGAGGGGATGAGCGCCTATGGCGCTCATCTCCACCAGCGCAAGGAGCGCCTTTGGCTCTCCTTGCCAGCAACTGCAAGTAATACATGCAGGAAGCATTATGCTGAAGAGCTGACAATCTGTTTTCATGTTGCTGCAACATACAATGTGTGTTTTCAGTGTTGTGGAGCTGCTGTGGTAGTGTGAGCAATGTGTGCAGTGTGTAGTGTAAATAGTGTGCATGCGCAAGGAAAATACGTTAGGGTAGCTGTGTACTTCCGCATTCTGTAAGTTAGCGTTGTAAAATGGCGCCTAATGTGTGGTACGCGGCTGTTGGTGATGTAGCGTCCTTGTTCTTGGACCTCGTCCGGCTTTGTTGGAAAATCCATATGTGTTTGGTGGTGTTTTGCCTCTTTAGGGTCCTGTAGCCTCGTTTTCGTTTTTTTCGGCGCCATTGTTTCTTTCGCTTAGGTGATTTTCAGGGGTCTAAACTCTTAAATGGAGGTGTAACTTCACTTGCAGAGGTCCTGGGTGCCCCCTCTTGCTGTGGGTAAGCTTTTTATGTGAGTTTGTGTATTTATTGTTTTTTCAGGTTCGAGTGGGTTGGCCGTTAAAGTCGTATTTTTGCGAGGTCGGAATATTATTTTTTCCTAAGTCCTGCGTCTCGTATTTGTGTGTCGTAAGTCCGTAAATGTCGCGAAGGCCACAGTTGCTGGCAAGGAGCACCTTCGGCGCTGCTTGCCAGCAACTGCGTCCCTTGCTTTGCGAGGGCCGCAGCGTTAGCAACAACTTTTGACAACCCGCAGTTATGACAATTATATATGTGATACATACTCACTTATGGTTCTTATAGTCTACTTTTTTTGCGCCATTCAGTCATTTCCAATTCTCTGTGACCTCATGGACCAGAACTCATCAGGCAGATCTTTATGTCCATGGCATTCATGGCAGAGATACTAGAGTGGGCTGCCAGTTCCTTCTCCAGTGGGCCACAGCATATAGCTCCTGGTATTCCTAGGTAATCTCCCATCCAAGTACTGACCAGGGCCAACCCTGCATGGCTTCAGGGTGGCGTGACCTCTTGGTTCCATGACTGCAATTGGACCCAGGTCAACAGTGGTGAGAGGACCAAATCACAACCAACTGACCACCACGGAATCTGCCTACAGTGCTCCCCTAATTTTCTGTAATAAGCATGTATTTATTTACAAAGGCAAAAAAAGTTAGTTGACTATACTAATTCAGCAAACTAATGTTAAACATTGCAAAAGAATGGAGTTTGAGCTTAAAATGTGCATGGCTATTAAAAAAATTACATTAATACTGCGATTTAAGACGTGATTTGTAATATTACCATGGGAGAGTGAGACTTTTCCCGTTAAAAATTCCAGTTCAGGTACAATTTAATTTTAAACTAAGAAAAACAAAACTGCATCCAACGCCAAATGAACAGGGTGATTCTCTAAGCTGTCCTGGAGGTTTTGACATAATCATTAATGCCATTCCTCTGTGTGATACATTAAGAAGAAAACCTGGACCCCTATTAATTTGAATCCGGCGGTTGCTTTCATACAGGCCGGAAGTCTGCGAGCTTGAGATTTGCAACAGTAACAGAGTGATTCAATTGATCAAGCCTACAACTACAGTGGATATAAAAAGTCTACACCCCCCTGTTAAAATGTGAGGTTTCTGTGCTGTAAAAAAAATGAGACAAAGATAAATCATTTCAGAACTTTTTCCACCTTTAATGTGACAGATAAACTGTACAACTCAACTGAAAAACAAACTGAAATCTTTTAGGTGGAGGGAAGAAAAATAAAAAATAAAAATAATGTGGTTGCATAAGTCTGCACACCCTCTTATAACTGGGGATGTAGCTGTGTTCAGAATTAAGCAATCACATTCCAAATCGTGTTAAACAGAAGTCAGCATACACCTGCCATCATTTAAAGTGCCTCTGATTAACCCCAAATAAAGTTCAGCTGCTCTAGTTGGTCTTTCCTGAAATTTTCTTAGTCGTATCCCAGAACAAAAGCCATGGTCCACAGAGAGTTTCCAAAGCATCAGAGGGATCTCATTGTTAAAAGGTATCAGTCAGGAGAAGGGTACAAAAGAATTTCCAAGGCATTAGATATACCATGGAACACAGTGAAGTCATCATCAAGTGGAGAAAATATGGCACAACAGTGACATTACCAAGAACTGGAGCTCCCTCCAAAATTGATGAAAAGACGAGAAGAAAACTGGTCTGGGAGGCTACCAAGAGGCCTACAGCAACATTAAAGGAGCTGCAGGAATATCTGGCAAGTACTGGCTGTGTGGTACATGTGACAACAATCTCCCGTATTCTTCACATGTCTGGGCTATGGGGTAGAGTGGCAAGACGAAAGCCTTTTCTTAAGAAGAAAAACATCCAAGCCAGGCTACATTTTGCAAAAACACATCTGAAGTCTCCCAAAAGCATGTGAGAAAAGGTGTTATGGTCTGATGAAACCAAGGTTGAACTTTTTGGCCATAATTCCAAAAGATATGTTTGGCGCAAAAACAACACTGCACATCACCAAAGAACACCATACCCACAGTGAAGCATGGTGGTAGCAGCATCATGCTTTGGGGCTGTTTTTGTTCAGCTGGAACTGGGGTCTTAGTTAAGATAGAGGGAATTATGAACAGTTTCAAAAACCAGTCAGTATTGGCACAAAACCTTCAGGCTTCTGCTAGAAAGCTGAACATGAAGAGGATCTTCATCTTTCAGGATAACAACGACCCAAAGCATACATCCAAATCGACAAAGGAATGGCTTCACCAGAAGAAGATTAAAGTTTTGGAATGGCCAAGCCAGAGCTCAGACCTGAATCCGATTGAAAATCTGTGGGCTGATCTGAAGAGGGCTGTGCACAGGAGATGCCCTCGCAATCTGACAGATTTGAAGTGGTTTTGCAAAGAAGAGTGGGCAAATCTTGCCAAGTCAAAATGTGCCATGCTGATCGACTCATACCCAAAAAGACTGAGTGCTGTAATAAAATCAAAAGGTGCTTCAACAAAGTATTAGTTTAAGGGTGTGCATACTTATGCAACCATATTATTTTATTTTTATATTTTGTCTTCCCTCTACCTACTTAAAAGATTTCAGTTTGTTTTTCAATTGAGTTGTACAGTTTATAGGTCACATTAAAGGTGGAAAAAGTTCTGAAATAATTTATCTTTGTCTCATTTTTTTACAGCACAGAAACCTGACATTTTAACAGGGTTGTGTACACTTTTTATATCCACTGTACATGGCCGAAAGCGCGAAACCCTAAACCATGCACCTGTAGGTAGCATTTCAGAGCATGATCATGATCAATCAAGCAAGGCCGTAACTACCGATTTAGAAACAGCCAACAGAAAATGAGACCATCATCATGACGTCAGTAAAACATGGAGGTTAAACGTCAATCAATTAGCGTTTAGAAGGCCGATAAGCGATCAGACTCGCAATCCGGCAACGTACAAAATAATAAAAATGAATGAAGGAAATTTTCTAGTCCATGTGGGTGTGAATGAAGGAAATGTTCTAGTCTATGTGGGTAGCCTGATATGTATAACTCCTTGATTCCCAAGATTGATATATCACAGGAATTAAACGTTTGCAAGCTTGAGACTGTTGTGCAATGAATTCTAATGTATTTCATCGCTTTCCCCTTCTTTTAAAGTGCAGTATTGATTTTTTATTTGCATTCACAGTGCTACAATCAGGCGTTTAACCACCCTTGCGAGTCCTATCCGGTACTCGTAGGATTTTCTTCTACATTTGCAATTTATGGGTGTGAAAACATTTGTGGGCTTGAGGCGTTGTAGCAATTGAATAGCGATTTGCGATTGTAACATTTACGGGTTTGAAAGATCAGAGGCTTAGATGGGTTGGAGTTACGATTTTAACAACCACAGTTGCTCAACTGAATAGGGGCCCTGCAGTTTGCATTTTGTTCTCTTAAATATATCCAAAAGTCATGTTTCAATTATTGCACCTAATGGGTTAGTGGTGGGTTCATGTGGCAGGATAGATGTGCACATCTCGTATAATACATGTTACCCCAATTTCCAATATTTATTGCTTGCTTGATGGTGGCTTGTCAACGGTCTGTCTACAGAATGGAAAAATCAACCTATTTTGTAATAAGAGGAATTGATATGACTAATGGAAGAATACATATTTCATTTGCACCAAGGCACAATTTCTGCTCAGTTATCTTCCTTTTGTTTTTGGTTCCAAATTAGGACTCTTATCTTTCTTGAGGAATGTAAACCCCTTGCCTTAATAGCTGTGCATTTTATTTGCTTCAGATTAGCATTACGATTTCTTCATTAATTCCTTACCATGAAGTTTTGTGAAGGTATCACATTCTACATAGTTTGTTGTTCTCTTCCTTTTGGTGGGTGCCTAACGTATTAGACATTGTACCACCTTTCGCAGACTGTTTATCGCTGCTGCTGGGGGCCCCTGTGACCTCCCTCTGCGTTTTGTGGCACCCTCGGTCCTTGCAGGCTCTTGTGGCCTCCCGCGGACCTCTGGCCTGCGTGGCCCCTCCTCACACCAGGAAGTGGAGTGCAGCATTGGGCAGGTAAGAAAGTTTTTATATAGGTGTGTGTTATATATGTATTTTTAACTTGGAGCAGCAGACCAATTTTTGCACTCTCTTTTACCCTCATCAATAAGTCCTTTAGTTCCTCCTCACTTTCAGCCATCAGAGTAGTATCATCAGCGTATCTAAGGTTGTTGATATTTCATCCAGCAATATTGATTCTGGCTTTGGATCCATCCATTCCAGCCTTACACATGAAGTATTCTGCATATAAGTTGAATAAATAAGGCGACAATATACAACCTTGTCACACTCATTTTACAATCTTGAACTATTCTGTTGTCCCATGTTCGGTTCTGGCTGTGGCTTCTTGGTTGACATACAAATTCTTTAGGAAGAGGATGAGATGATCTGGTACTCCCATCTCTTTAAGGACATGCCACATTTTGTTGTGACCCACACAGTCAAAGGCTTTAGAATAGTCTATGAAGCAGAAGTAAATGTATTTTTGGAACTCTCTTGCTTTCTCTATTATCCAGCGGACATTGGCAATTTGATCTCTTGTGCCTCTTCCTCTGAGGAACCCGGCTTGCACATCTGGTAGTTTCTGGTCCATATTGTAGAATCTTAAGCATTACCTTGCTGGCAGGTGAAATTAGTGCAATTGTTCGCTAACTGGAGCACTCTTTGGCACTGCCTTTTTTTGGGGATTGGGATGTAGACCTTTTCCAGTCTATTGGCCATTGTTGAGTTTTCAAAATGTGTTGGCATAAGGCAAGTTACACTTTCACAGCATCATCCTGTAAAAATTTGAATAGTTCAATTGGGATTCCATCACATCCTGCAGCCTTATTATCAGCAAGACATCCTAGGGCCCATCTCACTTCACTCACCAAGATGTCTGGCTCCAACTCATTGGACAAACTACTGAGGTCATCACTGCTGTTAAGATCCTTCGTGTATAGATCTTCAGTGTATTCCTGCCACCTCTTTATCTGATCTTTAAAAAGACAAAGATCATGGCAAACGGCAATCTCACTTCCTGGCAAATAGACAGGGAAGAAGTAGAGGCAGTGACAGATTTTATTTTCCTTGGATCCAAGAACTCTGCAGATGGTGACTAGTCATGAAATTAAAAAAGACGTTTGCTTCTGGGGAGGAAAGCTATGGCAAGCTTGGACAAGCTAGCAAAAAATAAAGATATTAAACGATCAACAAAAGTCTGCATAGTTCGAACTATGGTATTCCCAGTAGTAACATACAGATGTGAGAGCTGGACCACAAAGAAGTCTGAGCGCCGTAGAATTGATGCCTTTGAAATGTGGTGTTGGAGAAGACTGCTTAGAATCCCTTGGACTGCAAGAAGATCTAAGAAATCAATGCTTCAGGAAATCAAGACAAACTGTTCACTAGAAGATATGATCATGAGGCTAAAGCTCAAATATTTTGAGACGGCAGGATTTCCTACAAAAGACTCTGATGATAGGAAAGATTGAAGGCACAAGAAGAAGGGGACGACAGAGGTGGAGATGGATAGATGAGGTCACTGAAGCAATGAACATGATGGAGCACAGAGGAGCAGTGACCGAGATGCACCTGGCGTGCCGTGGTCCATAGAGTCACGGAGAGTCAGGCATAACACAACAACCACCACACGATATATATATCATATATAGTTGTGGATCTTGCGATTTTGGTAGTGCACTTGCGGCCATTCGCGAAGCGAGGGGAGGTTGCTCCGAAGATGCTAAGAGGAGCCTCCCCCCTCTCTCTGCAAGGAGTTTGGAATCTGATTGATTGCTTCTGTGGACAGGTGTCTTTTTATACAGGTAACTAGCTGAGATTAGGAGGACTACCTTTAAGGGAGTGCTCCTAATGCACTAGCTCTGCCACTGTGGATAACATAATGTATTAAAAAGCCTACAAAATTTTGTAACAACTTATTCCTCCACGTCTGAACACTCATTTTACTAGAGCAGTATCTACATCCGCTCCCATCCCTAATATCTTTTGAGAAGAAATAATGGATATCATTACAAAACAAGGTTTGAATAAAAGTTCCTGAATCAATTTATAAATAAAATGCAATATTTGCATGATTTAGGAGTCTTCAAAGTCCCTTTCCCTCCCTTTATTTTAAGCTTTGTTATTACCTATGTTAAAAGTTGAAATAAAAAGTGAGTGTAAATTACTTACAGTACTTATTTCATGACAACAATATTACCCCCCCAAAGAGTTACAGAACAAGATGGTTATATTAAGGGGAGAAGCCTTTTTTTAGGGGAAGAACTCTGTCCTATATAGGAGGAGGAGCATAAACCCATGTAAATAAATTAGTGCAGGAAAAAAATTACTCTATTTTTTTTCTCCGCTGTTCTGTTTTTTATTTTTTATTTAAATTATGTAAAAAAAAAAGAATATCCAAACCACTTTTAGACTTAGTTGAATTATGTTTCATTCAAAATCTATAATCTTTATAAAGTTAGTCTTTAGGAGTGTGATTTGGCATTAATTTTACCACTTGTCTTCAACTGGGAATTTACCTACAAGCTAACTGCTCTGGGTTTCCCTTCTAGTTTACCCACAATATAAAGACTCTCAATCATGCTATAAAGAATTTTTTTTTGAAATGTCTGAATTAGAAAAAAAATGCTCTGCTGGTCCCTGGAGGCATCTGTGTTATTTTGAAGAAGCTTGAATGTACGCAAGGGCGTTAATATTTCCACAGGAGCAGGGCTTGCTGTTATTCCTGCTCAAATGATCTTGCCCTACCCATCTATTCAGTGAAATATAACATAACCACAGCTTCTCAGACTCCAAGCTAAAAGAATTGTTGAAGCTAGGCAAGATGGAACATTTTATAGATAATCTTTAAACATTAAGATTTTCTGTAACCATGCTTTTGTGCTCATGCCTTACTCCGCTTGTTAGTTTATTATATACTTCACACAATAGTGGCTCTTTAAGTATCTATGTCACAATAAAACCCAAGAAAGTTAAGTATGACAAAGTTAACACTTCTTTTTTTTTAAAGCCTAACCGTGTTATTACTTGAACTATAAAAAAGTGAACAAGCAATCAAATTACATGGAGGTGTCAAAATGTGTGTGTGTGGCCTGACATAAGCACGCTGCCTCTGGCACTGTAGCAGTTAATATCCATTACAATGCAGATGTTACACTATCCCTTACAGAGGTGCAAAGGTGCCTCAGGTGGTTTGCATAGCACCGAATTATCCAAGCTGAAGGTGCTGAATGAAAGAGTGATCGGTCCTAAAACAAAGGACACCTGTCTATGCTAATATTATAAAATCAGTCATCAGCATTTGATACAGTTATCCAGCAAGAGGTTGTCACTTACAGATTTATGGATTTATGATAAACCCTTCACCTGCTGCAGTGAGCACACAAAGAGCATGCCTATTCTGTGGCCCAAAATATCCAGGTTTTATCCTGATGTGGTGCTGAGCAGTGTGAAGGTGACCGAGGAAAGCAGAATATGAAACCAATGTGCAGAAAGATAGACGTTTATGGAGTTTGTCCATAACTCACTTGTAAGGTAAAATGTATGATGGGTTCCCTGGTGGTCCAGTTGTTAGGATTAGGTGGTTTCACCGCTGCCACTTGGGCTTCATTCCAGTTAGGGAACCAAGAGGTCACACCACCGTGAAGCTATGTAGGGTTGGGTCTGGTCAGTACTTGGATGGAAGACCACCTAGGAATACCAGGAGCTTTATGCTGTGGCTCATTGGAGAAGGAAATAAACGGACCAAATCAACTTTCCAGGTGCCCAACACCAAATTTTACTATTCAAATAATAAAATCTGAAATCTTTGACACTATGAGAAACAACACTGAATATAAAAACATTAAGGGGCCACAGCTACTAAGACCAATATAGGGACTTCAATAACCTATAGATACAACAATTCCAGTATCACAGTTGGTCAACATCCAACCACAAACAATTAAATTGTATTATAGAGACCTTATAAGTCCTTATATTTCCTGACATTAAAAATAGTAACTGTTTCCAGTGTTGTTTCAATGTATCATCTCAGTACAGTCTCAAGTGAGTATCAGTCTATTCATTCTGTTGTCTCACTATAGTAAAAGTAAGGCACCTTGAATTTAAAAGTCACTAAAACCAAAATGATGATCCTTGGGAGATGAATATCAATGCCTGGAATCTCTCACTGTGTAGTTTGGTCCCTGGTCATTGCAAGCTGAAACAACTCTAAATGAGAAACTATCCCGAAGGTTACCCATTCGGGAACCTCGCAATGCTGGGTGTTAAACCTGGATCTCTGTGATTCCCTGGATCCCTGAAACGCCTGATGGCAATTTTGCAGCTTTGTCAAAGGCACAATCTATAGTGACTGGAGAAGGAACTGGTAACCCACTCCAGTATGTCTGCCATAAAAACCAAGTGTATCAGCATGACCATGGACATAAAGATGCCTGGTGTGTTACGGTCGATGAGGTCAGGGAGAGTTGCAAACCACTCAACTACGAAAAAATAAATGATGGCTGTACAGTTTCTATGCTGTAGGTCTGAATTTATCTGAGCTAAAGCCGTGTACAAACTTCTGGACACAGTGGTATATATTTCTTTGATTAAAATACTCATGGAAACTTCTATTAATACATGAATATTTTAGACTTATGATCTTTTTCTACTATGATCCAACAATATTATTAACAGGCTTCGTATTATGCATTTTTCATATGTTCAATATGGGCAAACATTTTTTTGGAATATTTCATTAACTGCAGTCACATTTAGTAATAGATGCTTCATCCAAAAGAGACTTAACATCTGCAAAGCAAACTGAATATGCTTAGGAAGTTACAAAACATAACTATGCCAGCTAAAGGCTATAAAATTTTCATGAAGACCACCTAACAGCTGGATCACAGCAAGTAAACTAGGAAAAGGTAGCACATTTTATGCATTTTTTGATATTTTTTATGATTCAGATGATGGAAAGTTAAGTTTGCCTGGAAGGACAGTCAACTAAAATGTTGGATTGTATTGAAGTCAAATATTTATCTAAATCTAGCTAGTTTAAATACATTTTCCTGACTTGCTGGAAATGCAGCTTTTTAGCAATATCAGGTGTCATGATTTAATTGTTTAAGGACTGATATTGCCAGAAATGATGAATATGGCCAAGGGAGCATGACAATGTTGCTTTGGGATTAAGTATTATTGTGTGTGGTTATATGTTGCCTGTACATGGTTATTATGTATACTAGTTATGTTATACGTAACATTTTCCCTCTCACAATATATTATATGTGGAACTGGTAAGAATACTCTGCACAGAAGTTAGCTGCAGTTCATTGCACTCACACAGTCAAGACAGATGTATGTACTTCAAGTAGTCCTAAATAAACACTTAAGCTTTACATCAAGGTTTTCTGCCCTAGCTAACCATGGACACCTGGCCCATCATTTAGATATCTCATGAGTGTTATCTCAATTGTTATAGCAACCAGGGCTACAGGGCAGACGTGTGACATCAGACACATATACAAAGGTACACAAGGGTGAGGTATTGGAGAGTATAAATATGTTGTTTTCATTCAATAGAGGTTCATTTACAGTTTTCACATATCCACAGTGTGAGACTATTTCTGTGTTTTGTATCCTGACTTGAGGAGTGGTCTTGCCGGAGGCCACTAGTAACCTGTATCCAGTATTTTCTGCCTGTACCTTTGGGCCTTGCCCTCTTCAGAAGCCATCTTTTGTGTCACAGAGAACAGGAACTACACGATTCTGCTGGGGTAGGTTTGAACTAGGTTCATATCAAGCTCCCTTGAAGAAGCAGATCGTGATATCAGGACATCCTACTAAATTCTGAATTGGCAATGCCAGTCGGGAGCAGGCATGTTAATCTAAGATTATGTTTTGGGATGCCTCCTTTTATGCACCTTAATCAGCTATGATATTTACTGATTAACACAACTCATTCAATTAGAATTTAGATAATACACACGGATTACATGTAACATTGCATTAATTGGCCCTACAATACCAAATTCTGAATTATGTACAGCTGAAGTAATTAGCTCTCCTCCTCCCCCCTAGCTCTCTCTATCCTTTCTATTGTATTGTACTCCCTCAAAACCTGTACACCAGTCCTTCTCAATCTTTTTGATCTGGGGACAGGCATTTAACCTTCCAGTGATCACAAGGGCCGTCTTCAAGATCCAGGAGGATACTAGGTGTAACACTATATATTTATCTCCATTTGCACATATTTGAATACATAGCATTTAGCTACACAATCTACCTCTAATGATGACTAACTGCAGTGGTATTTCTAAAAGGCCCCGGTACAATGAAATATATATAGCGGAGAGAGGATCTTTTCATGAAATTTATGTTTAAATATAAAAAGTTCAAGCTGAAATATCTAACACTTCCACAAACAAATTTTAATCCTATTCATATATAAGACTATGTGAGCCAACATATTTCACCCTAATATGCATGACCAAGAAAGGACAGACAATGAAAAACTTCCTAAAAAGTGTTATACCTTATTGAAATGTTACGGGTCTGGGGTGAGTCACACTCCACTGAAAGTGTCAAGGGGCAGTAATTTAGGAAGGTGTGGGACACAAGTGGCCCAAGGGCACCAGTTTGACATGCATGCCTTAACACACATTGCAGCAAGATTGACACTTTGTTGCAAATTTTGTTTGTCTTACATTCCATAAAATGCTTACAGGCACCTAGATTTCATCCACTGTACATCTCTGCAATGCAGTGTTACCTGGAAGAAGAAAGGCGTGAGTGACTGAGCCAGAGCAGTGTTGGCGTTACATTTCCTGCGTTCAGCACCGCACCCTCCAGCCAAAAGTACCTGTGTGTAAGTGAGGAGTGAAAGCTGCTGCTGCTAGAACAGCCCTCACTGACAAATATACTTAGCAGAGCATCCTATATGCAGCTAATCTAGGCCTTATTTAATAGTGACTTAAGCAACAAGAAAATACCTTTATCCAGCATCTACCAATCCCTGTGGGTGCCGGATAACTGAGAGTCTACTATATATATTATATTAAATTGTAAAAGATCAATCTATATTTAGTATTGTATAATTACATTTTAAAGTGTTACTTTTTTTGTGTAGGATGCAAGATATAATGTACAATTATTTTAAGATGTTTTTTTGTATATTAGTACATTAAATCAATACTACTTTCTTATTTTCATGATTATTTGGATGTTTCATCCAAAGTAAACTCCTATGAAGGCTATATAAATTTGGCTTAAATAAAAAAAATAAAAAATAAAAACACACAACACCTTTTGAACACTTAATCCAAAACAAAGCTAGGGCCAATTTTTTCTGCATCTACATTTTCACAAATATCAGGCCGCATGTCTTCAGTTACTTGGATGTGATGTGGAGGTAATAACACACCTTACCCTGCAAAGGGTGTAGAAGAGTCTTCATCTTTCTCTATTATCATGAAAAGGAGCATAAGCGTCACCACTATTGTCAGAAATGCACCAAGCCACTCAAACTTTGCCAACTATCCAAATAAAAAAACTTAAGTAAACAATAAAAAAGTTAAAAAACTTAGTTGAACACATTTTTTTATTGTATCAAATAAAGAGTATTTGATAATGTCACAGTGCGTTTGTCAAATAAAGGTTATTCAGAAGTTTAACTGCTCTTCCTCTGCCAGCCAATGGGATCTATAGACTAAATGCCCTCTTCATTGAATCTAACAGGAAATGCAGACTAAACAGGTTTTACCTAGTATTAGAAGTTGTTTTTTGCAAGAAAATATTTTAAATGCATAAAAAAAAACTGTTGTTTCAACTCCCTTTAAATGCAATGTATTTATTGATATGTTATTGTACTTTATATCTTCTATGCATGCATATAACTAAACAAATTTACAATATTTAAAGACTTATTCAATTATATGTGACTGAAATTTGCATATGTTGATGTTCTGTTTTGTCCAGTATCCAGAATTAATGACTGTAAGCATGGAGCCATGTAAGTAAAAGGATTTCCACATTGTATCTTTCTGGCTAGCAATAAGAATTGTACCATAACTAGATTGGTTGATATATTCACTCCTTCAAGATCACATATAATAGTTGTCGTACTGCGAGTTTGTCAGTAACGCTATGATAAAAAATTATGCGCTTATGCATGCGCAATGAGCGTCATAGGTGCTCATTGTAAGGCTTGCATGACTTTGCTACAATGAGCGCCAAAGGCGCTTATTGCAGGGCTCGCAACACTTTGATGCAATAAGCGCCAAAAGGTCCCTCTAAGGGACCACTGTCCCATCAAACATGTTATTTGCCCAAGGACGCTCCATCGATAGAAAGATATCGAAGGCGCCCATAGCGATGCACGCGTTCAGAGATGAAGGAAAAAGCACTTTGGCGCTGATCGCGAGGCACGCAACACTTTGAAAAAAATGACGAATTTAACAAACGATATTTTCTCAAGCATGTAAAATCAAAAGACCGCCAAAAAAAGAAAAAGCTAGTTTGAGCCCTATTTGCTGTTTTTCGGAGATTGAAAATCGGCTAAGCGAGAAAAAAAAATGGCGGACAAAAAAAAGGTAACTTTTTGCAAAGGTTCAAAACAAGGCTAAATCGCGTAAGTACGCAAGATTTTGAGGACAATCAACGGCGCTCAGCTCAAGCCTCACAAAACATACCAGGGGCAGATAGCAGAAAGACACTGGGGAGGGAGAGGGGGGAGACGGTGGAAAGAGACACAGGGGTGAGCGAGAGGGGGGTAAAGACATGCAGAGGAGGGAAAGAAGGAGAAAAAAAACACGGCAGGGAGATGGGGGGAGACATGGAAGGGAGAGGGGGGGGGGGAAACAGACACAGGGGACAGAGAGTGGGGAGAGGCTCGCAATGAGCGCTAAAGGAGCTCATTGCGAGGCCTGTAAAGTAGACATGGGAGAGGCTCGCGATGAGCACCTTTGGCGCTCATCGCGATGCCCACAGCTTAGAGGGACTTGCATTGTGTGGCAAACATCATGTCTCTGAAATGTCATGTAAGGTTATATGGCTTAACGGATCACTGAAATATGGAATTTGTGTGTATTTTTACTTTAAAGCAAAATTAATCTGTTCTATACTTTAAACAAGTTAGTGGAATAAATTAAATATTTTGGACTTAATATGTATCATAGCAGCCATTTTGCCTCAAGTTCTTCCTCACGGACATCCCTCCATCTTGCTTAGCTTAACAGAAGACGTCACAGCCACACAGTCCACCTACAACATGGCATGGAGAGCTGTTTGTGTGATTCCTCTCCCTAGCAGGAAAGCAGCACTTTATTAAACACAAATATACATATTCTACAGCACACATACAACATATATATATATATATATATATATATATATATATATATATATATACACCCTGATTTATATGTATCCATATACATTGTGTAATTATAATTAGACTAGCGACTTGCCCGTCAAAAATGACGGCAATAAAAACTGAAGCCTGGCAATGCTGTTTGCCACACAATGTAAGCCTCTCCCCCTCTACTTTACTGGCCTTGTGATGAGCGCCTTTGGCGCTCATCACAGGCCTTGCAATGAGCCCCTTTGGAGCTCATTGCGAGTCTCTCCCTCTGTCTACTTCCTCCCTCGTGTCTTATTTCCCCCCTCCTCTCCCTCCCGTGTCTCTAAACCCCTCCCCTGTGTCTCTTTCCCCCTTCTCCCTCCCATGCATATCTTCCCCCCCCCCTGTGTCTCCCCCAACCCTCCCCTGTGTCTGTTCCCCCCTGGCCTGTGTCTCTTTCCCCCTCCCCCTGTGTCTGTTACGGCCTTCCTCGTGTCTCCATTTCCCTCCCTTGTGTATCTTCCCCCCTGCACTCTCTCCCCTGTGTCTCTTCCCCCTCCTCTCACTCCCCTGTGTCTCTTCCCCCTCCTCTTTCTGTGCCTCTTCCTCCCTGTCTCTTCCCCCTAACCCTCTGTGTCTCTCCCCACTCTGTGTCTTCCACCCTCTCCCTCTGTGCCTCTTCCCCCGCCTCTCTCTGTGTGTCTCGCCACTGTGTCTCTTCACCCCTTCCTCTGTTCCCCCCCCCTCTGTGCCTCTTTCCCCCTCTCTCTGTACCTCTTCCCCCCTTCCCTTTGTGTCTCTTCCTCCCTCACCCTCTGTATCTCTCCCCCCTGTGTCTCTTCCCCCCTCTCCCTCTGTGCCTCTTCCCCCCTCTCCCTCTGTGCCTGTTCCCCCCTGGCCTGTGTCTCTTTCCCCCTTTCCCCCTGTGTCTGTTCCCCTCTCCCCCCTCCATTTCCCTCCCATGTGTATCTTCCCCCTGTTCTCCCTCCCGTGTGTCTTTTCCCCCTCCTCTACCATCCCTGTGTCTCTTTCCCACCTATCCCTCTGTGTCTCTCCCCCCTCCCTCTGTGTCTCTTCCCCACTCTCCCTCTGTGCCTTTTCCCCACTCTCCCTCTGTGCCGTGCCTCTCCCCCCCCCTCTTCCCCACTCTCCCTCTTCCCCACTCTCCCTCTGTGCCTCTCCCCCCCCCTCTTCCCCACTCTCCCTCCCCTCTTCCCCACTCTCCCTCTGTGCCTCTACCCCCCCCTCTTCCCCACTCTCATCTGCTCTCGGGCCGCGCTGCGCGCAAGCGCGGCTTGCGCCGCGCTCAGCGCATGCGCGGCTCGTGCCGCGCTCTGCGCAATGCGCAGCAGTTTATAATTGTCTAACTGCGATTTGTCTGAAGCGTGACGACGAATCGCAGTTAGACAATTATAATATGTGATTGTATTAGAAGAGTTTATTGTGCTATACAGTTAGTACTACACTTTATTTGTTTAATTAATACTTATTTTGTTAGAAAGATGAATCACACTAACTGTAGTGAGTATCCCCCTGTCATTTCAGCTTGCCCAGAGTTCAGTGGTCCTTTAAATTATAAGAAGCATGTTGCCAAAGACAGAAGCCATTTGTAGGCTGATATCAGTTATTTACAATGGCGTTTGTCTCAGCAGTACATTTTTTGACAGAAGCTTTGCTTTTTCTTTTTTTAAGGACCATTGGAGTATAATGTCAGTTTAATCAGTATTGAGGTTTATTTTGATAATTTTTAAATATAAAAAAATATATGCTCTAATCATTTAGGCTTTCTTTTCCAGTATGGGAACAGCCATGTTGCTATTAAGAGACCTCCCTTGACAGCAACACCTCCATGTTGCCAGTGTTGCAATGACAGGTTTATCTGCAATACAGGGCGGCATACTTCTGTGAACTTTAGTTGCCAGTGACAATACAAAGGCAAATTATATACATGCGAGCAAAAAAGTGTGGCCTGTGTTCTGTATAAATATGTAACTACAGCATTAGTAAGATTGAAGGGTTATCCAGGAAGGCTATTAATTGCAAAATGGCTGCTCCCATACTGGAAAAGAAAGCCTAACTATATAGTAAGTGCTCTAACTTAATTGTATTAATGTTGTGTTCACTGGTCCTTCAAGCATCCCATTCTTTGTAACTATA
The DNA here is from genome assembly GCA_027410445.1 of Discoglossus pictus. Taxonomy (NCBI): domain Eukaryota; kingdom Metazoa; phylum Chordata; class Amphibia; order Anura; family Alytidae; genus Discoglossus; species Discoglossus pictus. Next base: position 231,841,400 of record CM050163.1, read on the forward strand.
AACAATATAGAATATGAACAATATACAGGTGTAGTGACTTAAAAAGAGCGAGCATAGAAATATTTATGGGCAAACGCCGACAAATCACTATGCTCTCTAGATATCACAAAGCCATCTAATTGCATGAAGATAAAATAGAATGAATATACTGCCATCTAGTGTTCAAGCAAAGAATTAAAAATATTTTCAAAGCAGACCTTTATGAGGTCTTAAAAGGACACTGTCATTCCAAATTTACATTAAAGAGAAGCAGGGACCCAATTGTATTATACTCTTGCGCAAAGCTGTTTCATAAAATAGGAAGTTTTTGTATGCACAAAAAGTTGTGTGTTTACTACTATTCTTTTTAGTCTAAAGCGCACTACACAAACCTAATTATACTTCCTCTCACATTTGTTTCAGTCCACTTATCAGGGTAAGGTGGATTAAATACACTGCTTTCCATCCATGTTCTAGTGATTTTCTTAATATAATTAATGTTTCATCAAAAGAAAAAAAATTGTTTTGTAATAAATAAAAAGTCTCTAATGTATTACTTTTATGTGTAATTGCGCTACTGTAAAACTGTAAAATTGTATTGTAAAATTTACTATTTTAGTATGCAGTAATCAATTTCCTGAGGTGGGAGGAGACTTTGAATACACACAATGGGAATTTGACATATACAAGTGTAGCTGCTCTCATTAGGATTAACAGAAAGTCCATTAGTTTATGTACAAAAATGTTTTCATACACTACTGATTCTCCTCTATCAGATGCATTCATTATCCAGGAAATTTACATATGCCTTTAATTCAAGCATGTCTGGGATATGCATAGGGTAGTCTGGATCATTTATTAATCTAAGCTTTTTAGGTAAATATAATGAGCAGACTAGTTGGACATTTTGGCTTTTATTTGCCACTAAATCGGTTTCCGAGTTTATCCCTAAACCTCATCATAAGTATAGTAGCATCCCTACGCTGCGTAGGTAGCACAGTCTTGTCCATGGGAACAAAACATTCTTCCCCACCTAATGCTTTTTTTCACTGCTTTGTTGCATGTTGATGAAATTCTGTTTGGCACAGAAATACACCTCATGAATGCCCCGAATTCTGTCTTATGCGCCCACTGACTGCAGAAATGTGCTTCCTACACTGAAAAGCTCTATAGATCCATTCAAGCATTCAATACTATAAATAAATAAGAAAAGTCCAAACATGTAATGTATACAAACTGAAATTATTTTTCCTGGGCTATATAATACCTGGTAAGGGGTTTGATGAATAGAATCCACACCTCAACTCAATGGGTTAAACATCAGTATTTACTGAAAAGCTTATGGCCCTATAATGTCTTTTAAATGGCCACGGTAAACAATTTTTTTTTAAATTAATTAACAATTACGCTGAGAAAAGTCAATAAGCCTGTTATATATTAGAAGAAATACATTTTGAAGCCTCGGCTAGACCCTGGATACAATGGTGGAAATTGTGTCTGACATTTACAGTTCTGGAGAACAGTGTTTGCATGGGCTGATGCAAACTTCCTGGGCCTGTGTGGGGTGGTATCAATTTAATTCAGATCAAATTGTCTAACAAAGTTATATTTATCTATGTGCTTCCTTGTCTGAAACCAACTTGGATCCAATATCTAGATTTGATAACGATACGGCCACATGGGCTTTATACATTGCAAAATGTAATTCTGTCTCCATCCATAGGCCAGCGATCAAAAAATGGAAAGGCCAGTATCATGTTTAGACTTATGCTTTTTAGTGAGATTTTGAAGTTTTTGGAGGCACAAAGGGAGCGTGTGACAAAGTGAGACAAGTGAGAAAATACTGAAGCCGGGGGTGAGAGGAGGTAACAAGGAGGAAAGTCATGAGTACAGGAAAGAGGACAGATGGGTAAGTATTTGGAGGATAGAACAAAGATATAAGGGGGAGACCTGTTAAGGAGTTTATATATTAGTGTAAGGATTTAAAATGTTCTTCGGATGGATTTTTTACAGGTAATCTGTCAAATATGCAACAGAAAATTATGATATTGGCTTCTTACAAAGAATGGCCTGACAGTGACCGGCAAAGTGAGCCACATAATGTAATTGTTGCAACATCTGTATTAGAAACAAGTGAATGAGCAAATACCAAACTCCACACCCCAGTCTGACACTGCAAATGGGTCATTAACTACCATGGACTGTCGAGGCCTAATTAACTGCTTTAGAGGTTAAATGTACGCAAAGGCCACCACCATTGCCCATGTAATTACAGTAAGTATGGTTAACTTAATTTGCCAACCCTCCCCATTTATTAAACCACCAGTATGCTCCCCCTGGGGAAAAAAAGTGAATGGCCTGATAGATAGAATAGAAGCATGCTTTTCAGTTGTCAAAATACAAATGAGTAACTCAAAGGGCTGATCAACATTGAATAAGAGCGGTCATGGTATATTGAGGATATACAGTCAGGTCCATAAATATTGGGACATCGACACAATTCTAAACTTTTTGGCTCTATACACCACCACAATGGATTTGAAATGAAACGAACAAGATGTGCTTTAACTGCAGACTTTCAGCTTTAATTTGAGGGTATTTACATCCAAATCAGGTGAACGGTGTAGGAATTACAACAGTTTGTATATGTGCCTCCCACTTTTTAAGGGACCAAAAGTAATGGGACAATTGGCTGCTCAGCTGTTCCATGGCCAGGTGTGTGTTATTCCCTCATTATCCCATTTACAAAGAGCAGGTACAAGCTCCAGAGTTCATTTCAAGTGTGCTATTTGCATTTGTTGCTGTTAACTCTCAATATGAGATCCAAAGAGCTGTCACTATCAGTGAAGCAAGCCATCATTAGGCTGAAAAAACTAAACAAACCCATCAGAGAGATAGCAAAAACATTAGGTGTGGCCAAATCAACTGTTTGGAACATCCTTAAAAAGAAAGAACGCACCGGTGAGCTCAGCAATACCAAAAGACCCGGAAGACCACGGAAAACAACTGTGGTGGATGATCGAAGAATTATTTCCCTGGTGAAGAAAACACTCTTCACAACAGTTGGCCAGATCAAGAACACTCTCCAGGAGGTAGGTGTATGTGTGTCAAAGTCAACAATCAAGAGAAGACTTCACCAGAGTGAATACAGAGGGTTCACCACAAAATGTAAACCATTGGTGAGCCTCAAAAACAGGAAGGCCAGATTAGAGTTTTCCAAACAACACCTAAAAAAGCCTTCACAGTTCTGGAACAACATCCTATGGACAGATGAGACTAAGATCAACTTGTACCAGAGTGATGGGAAGAGAAGAGTATGGAGACGGAAAGGAACTGCTCATGATCCAAAGCATACCACCTTATCAGTGAAGCATGGTGGTGGTAGTGTCATGGCGTGGGCATGTATGGCTGCCAATGGAACTGGTTCTCTTGCATTTATTGATGATGTGACTGCTGACAAAAGCAGCAGGATGAATTCTGAAGTGTTTCGGTCAATATTATCTGCTCATATTCAGCCAAATGCTTCAGAACTCATTGGAGGGCGCTTCACAGTGCAGATGGATAATGACCCGAAGCATACTGCAAAAGCAACCAAAGAGTTTTTTAAGGGTAAGAAGTGGAATGTTATGCAATGGCCAAGTCAATCACCTGATCTGAATCCGATTGAGCATGCATTTCACTTGCTGAAGACAAAACTGAAGGGAAAATGCCCCAATAACAAGCAGGAACTGAAGACAGTTGCAATAGAGGTCTGGCAGAGCATCACCAGGGATGAAACCCAGCGTCTGGTGATGTCTATGCGTTCCAGACTTCAGGCTGTAATTGACTGCAAAGAATTTGCAACCAAGTATTAAAAAGTGAAAGTGTGTTTTATGACTTAATCATTACTTTTGGCCCCTTAAAAAGTGGGAAGCACATATACAAACTGTTGTAATTCCTACACCGTTCACCTGATTTGGATGTAAATACCCTCAAATTAAAGCTGAAAGTCTGCAGTTAAAGCACATCTTGTTTGTTTCATTTCAAATCCATTGTGGTGGTGTATAGAGCCAAAAAGATTAGAATTATGTCGATGTCCCAATATTTATGGACCTGACTGTACATTAATATATGCCATGATGGGCAATTTCTACAAATGACCCTCCATCAGTGCCTGGAGTAGATGTTTCTACAATGTTCACATTTTGATTGGATTTGAAAATTGCCCAGTAGAATCCAGGATAGGCTCTGTAGTATATTTAAGTTCACAAAGCCAAAAATGTATTGTTCTGTTCGTAAGGGAATATTTTATGTATGGCAGTATTTTCATTTTTGTTTCTGTTAGGCACATATTTAGTATGAACTGTGAGATAAAACCCTCTGGATCTTTACCTTGTCATGGTGAATGGGCTTGTGTACCTCAGTGAAGCTGTAAGGTCTCCCAAGATGGGCAGGTCATAACAGAGAGGTCAGACAAATGGTGGTCCACTGAAGAAGGAACGGGCAACCCCCTCCAGTATCTGTGCTATGAAAACTTATATATAAGCACAACCAGACACAAGATGTGCCTGGCGTGATGTGGTAAATGGAGTCATGGAGAGTTGGACATGACAATGACTGAACATACATATGAGATTATTTAACTTATCTTGTGTCTTAAATTTAAAGCAATCCCTCAAATTCTGTAACAATTTAAAATATAACGGATACCAATGAATTTAAATGATTCAGTCCCTGGCAAGATAAACATGGCAGCTAAGTGCAGCAGAAGTGGTTGGGACAAATACAATAAAGGAATTCAAGCATGCCTGGGAAATGCATAATGCAGCCTGGAAAACTTCACAACATGACATGGAAATCATGGAAGATGCTGTGCACAATCAGGTAGATAATGAAAGTCACATGGGAAATGTAATTTTTAGATATTGCCTGTATTGGTCTTAAAGGACCACAAAAGTCACCATACAGTGGATATAAAAAGTCTACACACCCCTGTTAAAATGTCAGGTTTCTGTGCTGTAAAAAAATTAGACAAAGATAAATAATTTCAGAACTTTTTCCACCTTTAATGTGACCTATAAACTGTACAACTCAATTGAAAAACAAACTGAAATCTTTCAGGTGGAGGGAAGAAAAAAATAAAATAAAAATAATGTGGTTGAATAAGTCTGCACACCCTCTTATAACTGGGTATGTAGCTGTGTTCAGAATTAAGCAATCACATTCCAAATCGTGTTAAATAGGATTCAGCATGCACCTGCCATCATTTAGAGTGCCTCTGATTAACCCCAAATAAAGTTAAGCTGCTCTAGTTGGTCTTTCCTGAAATGTCCTTAGTCACATCCCACAGCAAAAGCCATGGTCCACAGAAAGCTTCCAAAGCATCAGAGGGATCTCATTGTTAAAAGGTATCAGTCAGGAGAAGGGTACAAAATAATGGAACACAGTGAAGACAGTCATCATCAAGTGGAGAAAATATGGCACAACAGTGACATTACCAAGAACTGGAGCTCCCTCCAAAATTTATGAAAAGACGAGAAGAAAACTGGTCTGGGAGGCTACCAAGAGGCCTACAGCAACATTAAAGGAGCTGCAGGAATATCTGGCAAGTACTGGCTGTGTGGTACATGTGACAACAATATCCCGTATTCTTCATATGTCTGGGCTATGGGGTAGAGTGGCAAGACAAAAGCCTTTTCTTACGAAGAAAAACATCCAAGCCAGGCTACATTTTGCAAAAACACATCTGAAGTCTCCCAAAAGCATGTGGGAAAAGGTGTTATGGTCTAAAGAAACCAAGGTTGAACTTTATGGCCATAATTCCAAAAGATATGTTTGGCGCAAAAACAACACTGCACATCACCAAAAGAACACCATACCCATAGTGAAGCATGGTGGTGGCAGCATCATGCTTTGGGGCTGTTTTTCTTCATGGAATATCAGCAGCCCTCCAATTGGAGGATATCTATAACACAGAATTTCTGTATGCTAATTGGATTGCTGTACTCCATACATTTGCCCTTTTTTTAAATACCCTAGCTTTTTAACTCATTTTATCCGTCGCTGTTTGAAAAATAAATAATAAAATTTTGTTTGTATTATATCCCCTCTAACTTTACAATACTGTTTTTCTTCAGCTGGAATTGGGGCCTTAGTTTAAGATAGAGGGAATTATGAACAGTTCCAAATACCAGTCAATATTGGCACAAAACCTTCAGGCTTCTGCTAGAAAGCTGAACATGAAGAGGAACTTCATCTTTCAGCATGACAACGACTTAAAGCATACAACCAAATCAACAAAGGAATGGCTTCACCAGAAGAAGATTAAAGTTTTGGAATGGCCCAGCCAGAGCCCAGACCTGAATCCGATTGAAAATCTGTGGGGTGATCTGAAGAGGGCTGTGCACAGGAGATGCCCTCGCAATCTGACAGATTTGAAGTGTTTTTGCAAAGAAGAGTGGGCAAATCTTGCCAAGTCAAAATGTGCCATGCTGATAGACTCATACCCAAAAAGACTGAGTGCTGTAATAAAATCAAAAGGTGCTTCAGCAAAGTATTAGTTTAAGGGTGTGCATACTTATGCAACCATATTATTTTATTTTTATATTTTTTCTTCCCTCCACCTAAAAGATTTCCGTTTGTTTTTCAATTGAGTTGGACAGTTTATAGGTCACATTAAAGGTGGAAAAAGTTCTGAAATGATTTATCTTTGTCTCATTTCTTTACAGCACCGAAACCTGACATTTTAACAGGAGTGTGTAGACTTTTTATATCCACTGTAGGTGCTCAACATTATCAGTTAGAAGGTGGAAAATTATATGGAAATGTGTTTTACATTTTTTAAATTGAGATATTGTAATTTTAATTTAGCCCCGGGAAGGCCTTCCCTCAAGATCCGGCATAAATAATAAGGCTGGAAACTAACTTTTACACATGGTATTATAGATTTACACTTTATTTAGGAGTAGGGTGGTGGTTCAGTGGCAAGTAGTTTGCTTTAAAAACCTATTTTTCCTTGGTAAATCATGGGTTCAATTCAACTGCCTTCCACTAATATATATATATATATACTAGCGACTTGCCCGTCAAAAATGACGGGGCAATAAAATTTGAAGCCATGGGAATGCTGTTTGACACACAATGTAAACCTTTTTGTACTGTGAGGACCTTCGGCACTCATGGCGAGCCTCTCGTGTCGTCTATTTTTGCTCCTCTGAGCACCTTCGTCACTCATTATAAAAGAGGGATATATATTTATCTATATTTACTTAATCACGAATTAATTAGTTCTTGAATAAATGAACATATTTTACCTACTTGTAATTAATATATCCATCAATCAATAAGATGAAGAGCTAACAATCTGTTTATATTTTCTGTCAGCATACAATGTACAGTGAGTGTTGATGCCCTGATGATAAAGTGTAATGAATGTCCCAACTGTGCATTGTAAATTGTTTGTGTGCGCAAGGGAAAGCCATTGGTGTAGTGGTGTAAAGCGCCATTGTAGATTTGTAATGTTATTAATGTGGTACGCGGCTCGCAAGCATTTTCCGTCATTTGCAATAATCCCCCGTGCTGTTGGTGATGTTTTTGTTGTATTTATTTGAATTTTCTTTGTGTTTTTTGGATTTTTGTGGTTTGGCTGTTAACCACGTATTTTTGCTACGTCGTATTTTTTTTTCAAAGTCCTGCGTCTCGTAAAGCGCCTTTGTAGAGATTGGTAATGTTATTAATGTGTTACGTGACTCGCAAGCATTTTCCGTAATTTGTAATAGTGTATTTTGTAGTTTGTTCCTTCCTGTGAGAAAGTGCTACGCGTTTGGCAGTGTTTTGCATGGTCCTGGGTCGTGTAACCTCGTTTTCATTTTTTTGGGAGTACATTTTTTTTTTTTTGGGGCGATTTGGTGAAAGTCGTGTGGTGAAAGTCGTCGAAATCAGCTTAAATTTGCATTCCACCTCACTCCCAGACGTCCTGCCAGTTCCCCCGTGCTGCGGGTGATATTTTTTTGTATTTATTTTTATTTTGTGTTTTTCGGATGTTTGAGGTTCGGCAGTTAACCTCGTATTTTTGCTATCTCGTATTTTTTTGAAGGCTAATGCGATGGCCCGTTTACTAATTGTTTTAGCTAAGTCCCGGGAGGCGAGCAGGCAATGAGCGCCGCCTTTGTGCTGCAAGTTTAATTGGCTTAAAAGCTCGAGCGCCTTTGGCGCTCATCGCCTAAGTGCTACGCGTTACCGGCTCGCCTCGCTTTGCAAGGCTCGCAGTGATGAGCGCCGTCTAAGTGCTACGCGTTAACGGCTCGCCTCAAGATGCTCACAAGTGATGAGCGCCTGTGGCGCTCATCGCCTAACTTGTACGCACCACGTAAAGCGTGACGACGTCTCGCAGTTTGACAACTATTATATGTGATTATTTATATATATAAACAAACATCCACAGGTATCTCATACTAGCATATGTTTTATTATATACCATTAAAAAAACATATTTCGGATTTTTAAATAAATAAAAATAGTGCTCTGTTAGAAATTGAGCCCAAGACTCACTGCACTAGACAGCATTATTAGCTGTGCCACAGACTCAAACAACCATAAGTAGAATCAGTTACAAGTAGTTAAAATCATCTAAGACTGTCCGATTCAAAGCTTCTACACCTGATTTTTATTAATAATCATTATGTTCTGTACAGCACAGAGCGCATAACTCAGGCAGAGGCAACACAGTGAAATAGCATGACTTCTACTGATCAGAACTCAATTCCGAATCGATTAAAAAAATTAAAACACTATTTGTATGTGTTTTTTCACTGGCTATCTAATGGTGCAGAGGAAAAATTTTAACTTTATAGATGAGGTTGGCGGCTCTGATGCTATATATATATTGTTTTGACTACTATATTTACTCTGAAGAGAGATTGTACGGTAAATGTAAAAACATGTTTTTTGGTTATTCTTAAAGAGCATATCAAAAATGTGATGTATTTTGCATTAACCATTTTTTTCTAAAGTGAATCATTCCTGACAAACTGAGTGTGGCTTGTGCTGCAGTTTGATGCAATTGAGTGGCTCATTAATATTAAATAGCTGATTTGATGTGCTAATTAGAATCAGAGTCTGCTTGTCTGTCCTTGTTATGGACAAATAATGACCCCTAATGTCTTACAGTTAGACCCCATCCCACCATTATCAATTACTCTGATCGACAAATTAGCATGCAGAGTTGCACATTGCCACAATATCTACAATATTTACCTTAGAGAATAAAGGTTACTACAATGTATAGACAGATTTTCATTGATCTTTAAGATGAAACCAACTTTTTGTTGCAATGAAAGTATCCATTTAAAAGGCAACTATACAATGAAAAACAAATGTTTTTGAAAACAACAGCATAATTAAGATGGAAAAAAAGTAATTAAACCTGTTTTTAATTAAAAAGAAGTTCTTAAGCTTCTGGTGTAAGTTCCTCCCCTTTGTTGCATTTCGGGGTCGTGTAGCCTCGTTTTCATTTTTTTCGTCCGCCATTTTTTTCCTTGCTTAGGCGATTTAAAATTGTCTAAACTCATTAAATTGTACTTTAATTATTGTGCAACCTTAGTGGCAGATGTCATGGCTGTCCCCCCATGCTCTGTGTGTTTTTTTTAATTTATTTTTTGTATTTTATATTGTTTTGTGTTGTATTTGAATGTACACATTTCGTCCGTTAACTTCATATTTTTGCGACCTCGTATAATTTTTTTCTACGTTCCGCAGATCGTACGGCTTTGTCAGTGTTTTATGAGCTTTAGGGTCGCTGAGCCTCGTTTTCATTTTTTTCCGCCGCCATTTTTGTTCTTGATTAACCGATTTTGAAGTGACGAAACTGCCTAAAAGCTACTTTAAATCGCATGCAACCTCACCCCCCAGAGGTCTTGGCTGCCCCCCCATGCTGTGTGTGATGTTTTTGTACTTATTTATTTTAATTTTCAGCATTTTTTGTGGGGGGTTTTGTACGCGTTTCTGTTAAGTTCGTATTTTTGTGACCTTGTATTCTTTTTTTTTTCTAAGTCCTGCTGGGTGTTTTTTTTTTTTTTTTTTTTTAAGTCGTGCTTTTCTGGGGTTTATTTGTCCCGGGGGAGGCGGCATAGAGCCTTCGGCTCATTGCAGCCGACGTTGGAGCCTCCACCTCTGCAAATGCAGACCCTTGCTTCGTGAGGGTCAGCATTTGCGGCCAGAACTGCGTCCCTCGCTTTGCGCAGTTTGACAACTATTATATGTGAATACTTGTTACAGTCACAGCCTCCACCCTTGAGCCAATAGTTCACAAGCAATAAGTAAAAATACCAATATTTACAACATATATTATTGGTATATGTGAAACATTAACAGCTTTTCCACAAAGATTTGAACACTCTGATGCACAACGGTTTTGATGACTTTCATGTCACCTTAATATAATTTACTAAAACACAAAATAAAATATGGAATGCAGGAGAAGAAATCTGTGACTTGTTAGATCATACAGCACATATCTTTCAGTCAGGGTTACCCAATGCATGACTAAAGGGTTCCTCACTTTTTAGGTCATTGCAGAAGTTTTAGTACCTGAAGCAAAATATACCAATGAAATAGTTTTACTTTTTAGTGGGAATACCTCTGGTCTTAGGTAGTATATTTTAAAATACCACAATGAGTGATCAAGATGGAATAAGTGGTTGAAGTCCTTTTGGATATCTTGGAAATGTCCTGTTAGCTGACCATCACCAGTGCGCCACCTGCTGGCTGCTGCACGCCACTGTGTGGTTTGGGTTGGTGTAGTGGCAGATAACACATAGTAAAATAGTGGCATGTGTTATCTACCACTACCCCAACCCTAAGAACAAGTTCAATAGAGTCTGCAATGCAAGGCAGCGGACCACCTACAAATAATAGGAAAGGTCCCACATTTTTATTTTTTTATTTAGCCAAATAAAGTTTGAGGAAGTAACACACAGTGGGTCCTTTCCCTATGCAAAATCTGACAGCTGCAGTTCGCTGCCAATCGATAGATGGCGCTGCCGATTTTCGGAATACTACTGCACATTGCATACAAGGCTTGTTGACAGAAGAGGCCTTGAGCTATGAGAGGCGCACCGTTGCCCTTGAGGGCTAAGTGCCTTCGCCGAACATAGCAATGGCCTCGATGTCGATTCAGCGACATCGAGTTGCGCCATGTCGGATTGTGGCAATAGTTCTTGGCCTTCCCTGAAGCTTAACAGCGCCATCCAGCGGCTTGTTGGTGGAACTGCAGCTGTCAGTGCTGCCGAACCCATGCACAGAGGAATAGATCCACACACTGTATATCTATGGTTCTCAACAGCCGGTCCTACTACAGTGCTTTTTCCTACAATCTTATTTGCTGGTCCTCAGGGACAAAGAGGAGAACCTAACACTTTAAATATATCATCAACATTAGTCACAGTTATGGGTAATTAAATAGATAATAAAATGTGCTCCTCCTTCTGGATCATTACCTTGTCATGGTGAAGGGACTTGTGTACATCAACGAAGCTGTCAGCTATACAGCGTAAGGTCACCTAAGAGGGGCAGGTCATGGCAGAGAAGTCAGGGAAATTGTGGTGCACTTGAGAAGGAACTGGCAACCCACTAAAGTATCTTTGCCTAGAAAACCTTATGAATAAGCAAACCAGACATAAGATGTAGCTGTGTTCTGTAATCCATAGGGTCACATAGAGTCAGGCACAACTTAACGAGTAAACAACAAAATGTACTCAATTCATATCTAAAAGAAAAGATAGTGTGTCAGACATTATATCACCCTGTTAAAAATATTCCAGGTCATAAGGCAGTCCCTATAAACACTATACGGCCCCCAGAACCAAAAGGTTTGAGGTCCACTGCTGTACCAGGCAGGGGTGCACCTTTTACCCACAATGCCTCACGCTATTGTAGTCTACACCACCTACAGATCTGTATTACATTGCCCCATTAACTATTATGCCATCTAGTGCTACAATGAAGGGGTGCAGTTATAACGACTGCTATTCTGTACTGCAGGGAATGGGTTAATAATAAGTAATACAGCTTGGCAGTGAAGATCCCCATCACCACGCTACCCTGTAGTGAGGGAGTTAATAATATGGTGTGGCATTAAATGACTTAGCCCTTTCACCTGCTGAGGGGACAACAATGCATTGCTGACAGTGAAAGGGTTAAATTAGTGATGGCCTTTATCAAGTCTGTCAACAGTGAAGCAGCTAATAATCACAGCCAATGTGCGTTAAAGTGAAAGAGTTAATATTATACATTGATATTGCATGGATGACTAGTGATGATGGCTATCACAGTTACTATGAATGGCTGCGAGAGCTCTCATTCTTGTTTAAAAGCAACTCCCTGACCAATCACGTGCCCGTCTCCATGACAACGCGTTACCTCCAGGTAGAACATGTCCTTAGGTGTTATCTGCGAGTCCAGGAAATCCTCATACGTCTCGAACTGCTCCACCATGGCATTGATATAGGCTTCATCATCCTCGTCGGTGCTCTTTTGTACCGGCTCTGGTGCTTCATCTCCTGACATCTTCAACTTCTCCACATCTACGTCAATATTGAGCTCCATCTTTTGGTTGGCAGCAAGTCCGCGTCCCTAACAACGGAAAGAGGCGGGGATTACAGGAGCAGTGTCTGTGACTTCCTTTATAAAGCAGTGTCTGTGACGTAAGGACTGAGCTAGCCAATGGGAAGTGCGTTTGTGGACGCCCCGCCCATACAGGATAGCTGAGGACTGAGTGAGTAGCTAGGCATTCTCTATGCAGAATTGACATATTATTGTACAAGTCTAACCCAAAATAATAAGTATAGTCCAATGAGATCAATGTAGTATATACTATTATTAGTTTTGTCCTGACTCTGTCTCCCCAACAGGGAGTTAATTCCATTCTAAAGAGTAACTACAACTCTATACATTGTACTAGCAGTTTTTCTCTGCATTCAAACATTTCTTAAATATTTAGAATTGATTTTGCGGCTCAGTTTATTAATGTGCAGCTCAGTATGCTAATGTGTGGGTCCTTGATAAGGGTGGTAGACGGATCTAATTGCCAGGTAACATTGGGGGTATTTATTTTGTGCTTCCAACCCGAGTCTTATTTCTCTTTGTGCATGATAACCCTAGCCCTCACCCTAACCATAACCCTAAAAGTTTACCTAACCCTGACTCTATGGTATCGGCACTGAAAATCAGCAGCGCAATCTAGTGGTTGGTGGGCGGCACTGCTGCTGAATTTCAAAAGGGAAAGGACTGAAAGTCACTCCTATGCAAATGTTATCACACTAATATGTCATATAGGAAAAAAAAAAATCTGGATTACTGGGTTAGTTTATTATTATCCCCATTATGTTTATTGAGTATTAACAAACACTAAACACAACTTTAGTGAATTTAGTTGAATAAACTCTGATAAACGGAGAGGCAGTTTGGGAGTCCAGCTTAACCAAGGGAATTAAAAAAAAAGAAGAAGCTTGCTATACTCTTGTGTCTCTTCTCTAAATAAACACAATAACAATACTTCATACGTTACATTAGCATTTACCTCTGAAGGATCTATCCTGTTATGGTGAACTGAAGGATCTATCCAGGTCCGCTGCTGCAGTGCGGCCTCCAACGGCTAGATGGAGCTGCCGATATGTGAGATAAGTTCTAAGCTTATGTTAGCCTAACCCTCACTCCAACCCTAACAGTTTATCTAAGCCTTGTCTCTATGATATGGCACGGGAATATCAGCAGCACCATCTAGCGGATGTTCACCGCCACTGCTGCTGCCTCGTTATAGGACCGCAGACCCCTTTATATATACTAAGACATAATCCAAAGAGTTGGTACACAACCTTTAACTTAGTCTTTGTGAGGCCTAGCCTAATAAAACCCCCCTTAATGGCTGCCAGAAAATGTAAATGCTGCTGTGTCAATAAAACAAATGAATTAGTCATTAACCCTACATGCTCATGCTAACAAGCGCAATAACCAATTTCAACAGCATCTAGTCATTCACACTTGAGCACCAGCACATGCAGTGTCAAAATACTCCATTCATTACACATGAAGGCACACTTGACTCTGCTTATATCACACATTAAATACTTCACTCAACAACATGGTTATATTAGCAAAGAATAAACTCCATTGCAGCAACTCTGCTATCTTTGATTTTTCAGTATAATTACTTTAAAATATCACTCATTAAAAATGGATTTGATGTATTAATAAGTAAAAATATTAAAAAAGAAATCTACATATGTGAGCACCCCTATCACACTAGCATTTTTAAGGGGACCACTAAAACTTAACTATTATTATGTCCTTGTAAAAAAAAACATTCTGGGGCCTATTGAGATATTCAGACGTTTCCTTGCATGCATTGGCCAGTGGGTGGCTCATTGAGACTTTGTTCAATTTGTTCTTGGGTTTAGAGTCTGGGGTAGTGGCAGATGATAAGCTTCACATAGTAAAGTAGTGGCACAATGTGGGTGCCACTATTTTACTATGTAAAGCTCATCATCTGCCACTACCCCAATCTTGAACCCTATCACCTAACCCTAAGTCTAGGCCTCACTCTAAGAACATATTGAACAAAGTCTCAGTGCGCCACTGTCACGCCACCAAGTGGCAGCTGCATGCCCCTGCTCTTGGGGACAGAACAGGAATGATCCAGATATTCTTAGGAGTATAAAAAAAAACTTGTACCAACAGAAATAGACAAAAGGGCTATAAAATGAAATATACATATAGATTAATAATATTATAAACAATACCCCCCAATGACAATATGAAGAAAAATATTCTCATACCCATAAATAGAATAAAAAGTAAAAATGAAAAATACATATGGATAATGTGTTACAGTAAAAAACAACACATGAAAAACAGAAAATTCTACCAATAGCATGATAATGTAAGCACAATTAGTTAGTAACCTCTTCAAAGGACAAAAAGTGAGAAATCACACACTAATCAGCAAAGATGTAAAGATAATGAATTCACATATTTATGAGATCTTTAATGAAGTGCTAATAAACTCATATTAAAGTTAAGAATTTATGTGCACGTGATTTCAACAGATTACTGTGCAAATTAATTGTAAATCCCAAAACAACATGTAAAATATAAAAAATATAAAATTACATGTATACCCCGTTTAACACTCTAAATGCATTCTGGAAGACCGAGTGCAAAGCAAAACAGCATTAAATGGGATCAGTTTAACATAGGGTAAATAGAGATAGGGGAACTTAATACACAATTTAACTTACATTTTAAGTTACTTTATTTTTAAATTGGCTTGCAAAATACAGTATACATAAGACATACTGTATGTACACAGAAATATAAACTTTATTTTTGTATGTATATACAATTATATAGGACCTTTCCTCCTATCTGACTACACTCTGTGGTACACTTCCCAACATTGTTATAACAAATCAGAGCGAATGGTGGGCAAAAACAGCATTCTATTGGATCAGCGCTGAAAGGGGAAAGGGGTTAAACGGGGCTACCTTTATTAATAATAAACATAGTAATACACATATACCATATAAATAAATGACAAAAGAAACAAGTTAATATTGGTCATACCATTGCATCCCATCCTGTCTTCTGTTAAGACAAGTATATATTCAAATTGTTGTGATCAGTCAAACTATTTAGTTTTACCATATTCACGCAGCAAATCCCATAACCCTTCCCTTTGAGGTAAGAGACACTCAGTATCACCTCCTCTTATACCCAAGTAGATAGATTCCAAGCAAAAACATTTCAGATTTTAAACAAAAAAAGATTTGCTGCCACATTGAGTTTTTTTATTTTTATCATTTTGCCTGTTTCTGGTAGCAAAATGTTTGGGTATTTTTTTTCCATAGGCCTTTTCGTTTGGCTTATGTAGGTCAGGGAACATGGACGTTGTAGGGCATAAATAACTCTTTCAGTATTGTAATTATTCTAAGAACTTATAGGATATATCTCATCGAACGTGTCCACTACAATGGATTTTCTAAATGAATTTGGGCATAATTTACACCCCCTATATAATAAATATTACACATTTGTGCATCGCTACTTGTGAGGTTGCGTAAAACACTTATTTTTATAAGTAAGCAATAGCTGAGGGCAAGGCTGAACGGCTTGGACATTTCTTGGAGATGTTTTGACAAATCTATCTGGTTGTCTTATGAGTCATGGCATGTTTCCCAAGATTTGATCTTTCTAAGAGTTCTACTAAATCCTCCCTACAATAAAGCTTGTTTTGTATATAGCATGTATCCACTGGTCTTTTAAACAAATATTACTTAATTTTCAAGAAAAATGGGAAAATGTGCCTCCATTGTGTTACTCACTTCTAAATATATTCAGAGATCTCCAAAGAAACGAGATTCTCATATCTACTCAAGAAAAATGGTTTGACGGTGAAATGATATTGCTTTTGACTATCAATTTCCTTTTAGATAGTAATGCTGTAATGCTCATTGAAAGAACATGAGAAATGCCATTGCATTAATTCTTTGAACCATTAGATGTCACTCTGGAGCTATCAAAAACGCAGAAACAGTATTTAATGCCTACAAGAATACACTGAAGGCATTTACAAGATTTAAATGTGAGCTAATGCATTAGGACTAAGTAGCACAATGTCACAACCTACTGTTAGTTGGGCTTGAAAAGGTTGCTAGACCGATTCTACCAACAGGTTAACTTGGTTCTGTATCCCCTCACACAGGATGGTCCTGAAGAATTAGGATTGAGAAGTGACCTGTATCTCTTGCTTTCAGAAGATCATTAAAAACATGAACCCTAACTGCAGTGGGTCATAAAGATTATGCTTTTGCAGATGGATTTCAAACTGCACTTCAACTACTTTATCAATAACTTTTTCTAACTTTTTAAAATACATTTTCAATTACCTTTTCACCTGCACTTGCTTTTGACCTTCTTCTGCAGTTGCTCTATTTGTGTTTCCTCTTGTGGGAAACCTCTGCCTGCATGGCTTGCTTTTCCTCTTCTGCATACCTTTTGTCATTTTTGATCATCTATACCATTGTATATATCCTTATTTCTCTCTTTTGTCTAAGGTAGAGGTTATAATCACTCTCCTTTTCTCTAGACTCTGATCCCATTTTCCTCAATGAGAAACATCTGATGGATATCTCAGCATCTTAAACAAGGCTTAAAATCAGGTCTTCTGTAAGCCTGCATACACAGAGTCATTTCTTTTAATCTGACCAGCCAGTCAGAGTTAGAGTATGGTGGTGCTAAACAATATGCAATATCTGGTTACTGTGTTGCCCTTATCCTGAGAGTGCAGCGTTTAGTGCTTTTACAACTGTCATTTTGAAAATCATGCAGCAACCAAGTAATACAATTTAGTGTTTTATTGAAAACAATTTACACAGGAATCATCCAGTACCTGTCTGTGCCTCCTGCAAAGCCTTCACGACTTTGGGTTCTGGACTACAGCAGATGGGGTAGGGTGTCCAACAGGTCCGGATCTTGAAATAGGATCCCCCAGTGGTGTTCTAATACTTCTAAGATCTCTTCCCATTCATTATTTTATGTGCCGATGAATCTTACTAAGGGTTTTTCATCCGGTGTGGTCTTATCCTGTAGAAGTTCTGCACAGGTACGTTGGAGTGCTTTTTGATAAGCCTTCTTAAGGCAACTGTGGCTGTAGCCGCGTTCCTTAAATCTGTGGTATAGTTCTTTTGCTTGGATGGCAAAGTCTTCATTGGTACTGCAATTGGTTTGATCCTGAGAAATTGGCCGTAGGGTATATTCCTTTTGAGATGCGTAGGATGGTGGCTGTCAAAGCGAAGGACACTATTTGTTGCTGTCAGTTTACGATATGACTACATTTGTAGATTAAGATCATCATCAATCATGATTTCTAGATCTAGGAATTCTAGTTTCTGGTTATTGATATTGTGGGTGAAACTGAGGACTAATGAGTTGTTATTTAGGGATTCTACAAAGTAAGTGAAATCATCCTTTGTGCCATTCCAAATTCGCAAGATATCGTCAATGTATCTAATCCACATTGACATTTTGGTTGTGTACATTGACATATCTTCAGTGAAGTCTACAGTCTCCTCTCACCATCCTAGGAATAAATTAGCATATGTAGGTGCACAGGGTGTACCCATGGCGGTGCCGATACATTGCTTATAGATTGCTTTGTTAAAGAGGAAGTAATTGTGTGTGAGAATGTAGTCCAACAGCTGTTGGACAAATTTGTTATATCCCGCAAGGTGGTTACCTCTCATTGACAAGAAATAATCAATTTCTTTCATCCCTGCTTTGTGTGGTTATTTGTATATAAGGCTTCGACATCCAGACTGGCCAGTTTGGTGTCTTTGGAGACCTTTTATGTCATATAGTTTTTTGAGGGTATCCTTTGTGTCCTTCACATATGATGATAGACCTTTCACAAAGGGACTTCGTATTTCATAGATGTATTCACTGATGTGTTCAGTGATGCTATTGTTTCCGGACACAATAGGTCTTCCTGGAGGGGGAGACTTGTTCTTGTGTATTTTTGGAAGATGATATAATGTGGGTATAGTTGGATATTTAATGCGCATATGGTCATATTTTTGTTAAACCTCTCAACAGACCAGAATCAAGAATATCAGCCCACTCTCTCTGGAAATTTCTGGTGGGATCAAACGTGAGTTTCTGGTAAGTGTGTTTATCATCGTTCAGTTGTCTCAAGTTCTCATTTTCATACATAATTTTGTCTAGAAACACGACGTTGCCTCACTTGTCAGATGGCTTTGTGATAATTCCTTTGTTTGTGCACAGATCCTTTAAGACATTTCTCTCATCTCTGGAGATGTTCTCCTCTGTTTCTCGGCTGGAGATTCTTTGTAAATCTGATTCAACTAGTTTTGTGAAGACCTCAATTTGTGGACTCAACTTGAATGTAGGTGTAAACCTACTTCTGTTTTTGAGTTTAGTGAAAGGGCCCAGGCCGTCCAGTGCATCTGTAGTTGTCCCTTCCAGGAGAATGTGAAATTCTTCAAGGAATCTAATTTCCTCCTCCTTGAGTTAAGCCATTTCATAAGCTTGTCTTTGTATCACTTTGTGATATTTGTGTAAAAGTAATTTTCGAGCAAATAAGTTGATTTTAGTCCATTCAAAGAGGTCAAAGTGGTTGATGGGAGAGAAAGAGAGCCCTTTTTTGAGAAATTAAATATGATTATCGTGAAGAGTGAATTTGGATAAATTCACAACTTGCAGGCTGTTTTCTTTCTTCCCTATCTTTGTTTTCTTCCTCTCTGCTCTCGTCTCAAACCTCTCCTCGGATGGCATGGTGTCACCTGATAGCCTCCCTCTAAAAAAATTGATTGTGGTTGACGATTGGGTGAGGAAGACGTTGATCACGCAAGAATTTCCTGTGTTTGTTTGTTAGTGTTATGTTTGCTATTTGTTTAAAGTTCAGATAAAACAAAAATGTTTCAATTTCATTTGCAATTGTGTAATTATTTTTATGAGTTCCCCTATCCCTATCTTCCCCATATTAAACTGCACTGTTTAGAGCTGTTTTGCTTAACACTCTTACAGCTTGTAACCTATCTACAGCGTTAAATGAGGCATAGCTATAAATCAAGATTGATTTAACATCCAAAAGAAAGTACATGCACACTGCAGCATATGCAGATACAGGCTCTGAAGGACTGCATGTGTGTGTCATATACTAGCCTACCCTGTACCATGTTAACAACTATTGCTGAGCATTGGTCACAGATTGGTCAGTCTCACACACTGCACATCAGATTCAGATGAGCACGTGTCCTAATGAACTGCAGAAGGGACGCCGCACCAGCCTTACATATATTGATATGAGCCATGGGACTTTTCCTGTTATCTGACCTTGACTGCTGGTAGCAGAAGTCGCAGTGAGCAGCCTTTAGATGCCGCTGCATTTTACTGGTGATTATATTGTTACGCAGATTTAGTGGGTTAGGGTGGGGGTTAGGGTTAGGATTAGGGTGAGTGCTAGGGCTTTTGGGTAATGTGTAAGGTGAAAATTTTGTACATAATAGCAGCAGCATCATCTAGCAGCCCCTTGCTGCAACTGCTGCCAGCAGTCGCAGTCACATAAGAGGAAAGATCCGAGCCATGATCCACAAGGCTCATGATTCAGGTCCATGTTAATCTGCAATGTTTGGAGGGAGGCACAAGGGACCTTGCAACCATGAGGATCGACTAAATCAAAGGACTTACTGGTGAACCAACAGAAGGCGGCATACCTTGAGATAGTCCAGACTGGACCACACATTAACCACATATTTTTGAGGTGTGTACATGCCAGTACCTGACCTTCAATCAGTTTTGATCGATAAATATATTTTATTTTATCTTATTTTACTTGGTTGAATATACTTAACTCCACTAGGAGCTTGTAGTGCGCTCTCCCCTTTCTTTTGTTGAAAGTACAGGGGCTTATGATTGTTGCATTGTCATACTAAATTCTTCTGAGCATTCAAGATCACTTCCTGCAGAAAAGGGTGGCTCCCACTACATAATAAGTGCATGATACAGTAAAAAAATAAGCATTGTCCATAGAGTGTTAACTAAATTCCAAATCATTGAAACCCTACTGTTAATAAAGCCTTGTAGATTCTAATTTATTTTAGGAAGATCTTCCCCTTTCCTATTTACAGAGCGCACAAAATGATATTATGTATCGACAGTTACCATATCTACTCAAGGATAAATTATTGGTAGCTCATCTCTTTACAAAGAAATGGAGATGTTCTTCAGATCCTCACACTTCACCCTTTAGTACACCTGGCCTAAAAATCTTGTTGTAGTGGTAATGTTTAAATGTATTATTCCTCAAATACCTAAAATATGTTAAAGAAATATGCTTCTATACAGTGATAATAAAATGTAAAGGATCCTTTGAGAAAGAGTAATTGTTAATGAAAGATATAGTACAAATTGTAATGCATTTAGTTTATATAGTGAACATCAAATTAATAAATATATGCTTAATATTTTATTAACAAGCACAATGAATATATAGTGATAAAATTATTTCTAATTATGAAAATAGGCACATCCCTACATTTTAATTCACATAAATTGTTAGTGAATACTGTAATAGTGATCAGTGTTTTATATGCCTTTTGGTGAAGTCACATAATGGGATAAGAAATTATTAGCAATTGTACATTGGTTAACACTGAGGAAGATGCCTGTTGTCCTGCATTCATTGTTGTAAAGGGCAACTGAATGTATTTTTACAACTTAATATTATTTTTAAATTCTTACAGGTTACAATCAAACCCTTAATTATTTATTTGTCTTAAAAGAGCATATCACATATATAGTTGTGAGCGTACGAGTCGTTGCTCACGCTTGCGGGCTCGCGCAGCGAGCCGCGGCCCTCGCGTAGCGAGGTCACTGGGCAAGGGCCTCAGTTGCTGGCATGGAGCGCCGAAGGCGCTCCATGCCAGCAACTGAGGCCCCTCGCGAAGCGAGGGCCTCAGTTGCTGGCGAGGTCACTGGGCACGGGCCTCAGTTGCTGGTATGGAGCGCCGAAGGCGCTCCATGTCAGCAACTGAGGCCCCTCGCGAAGCGAGGGCCTCAGTTGCTGGCGAGGTCACTGGGCAAGGGCCTCAGTTGCTGGCATGGAGCGCCGAAGGCGCTCCATGCCAGCAACTGAGGCCCCTCGCGAAGCGAGGGACTCAGTTGCTGGCGAGGTCACTGGGCAAGGGCCTCAAACCCTCGCAAAATTCACGTCGCTACTCAAAAAACACGACACACAAATTACGACACTCGCTAAATTTTACGAGGAACGCAAACAACGTACGAAACACGTTACCACACATTACGACCTCGCAAACATCGGACGCAACACGCCGACATACAAACATTTAAAACACAATACATACACACAGCACATACATAAAAAACTTACCTACACCAAGAGGGAGCACCCAGGACCTCAAAAATGCAACTTACACCTCGATTTTACTCGAAATAAAACAGTTTAGAGACTAAAAAAAAATCTAAGCGAGAGAAAAAATGGCCGCCGAACAAAACGAAAACGAGGCTACAGCACTCTAAACTCGCAAAACACCACAAAACACCTACGGATATTCCGATACAGACCTATACCACACATTACTCGCCATTTTACACCAATGCGGAAGTACACGACTACGCTAACGGTTTGGTCTCGCGCACGCACAGTGTTACACTGCACACATTCAGCATGCTTATACAGCAGCTCCACACCATTAATGCTGCAGCAACATCAACACAGATTGCCAGCTCTTCATCACAATGCTTCAAAATAGGTACACTATATTCATTTACTAATTTAGCTACCTTACAATTTCATTGCCGTCATTTTTTGACAGGCAATTCGCTAGTATATATATATTAGAAAAGCATTTTAAAGATCTTATCTTTTAAAGTCTTAGCAGCTTGTTAGAGAAAATTCTAACACTTCCCACACAATTCAC
The DNA here is from genome assembly GCA_027410445.1 of Discoglossus pictus. Taxonomy (NCBI): domain Eukaryota; kingdom Metazoa; phylum Chordata; class Amphibia; order Anura; family Alytidae; genus Discoglossus; species Discoglossus pictus. Next base: position 231,863,869 of record CM050163.1, read on the forward strand.
AAACAGAAACCATATTCAATTCAAGAAGGCCACATCTCACAGTATACAGGCCATATGTCTGCAGGCGTGCTGTGGGCTCGCAGTCTGCTACAATTCCAGTGCTATTCAATTGAACAGGGGCGTAAGTTACGGGCCGAAGCCTCAAGACCGTAAACCCTGGTTTCATATGTAACGCTTCCAAGTATCCTATCCGATGAAGCGCGCCAAAATCAAGCAAGCCCGTAATTTGCGATCCGGTCACAGGTCAGTTAACCGATACCAACCTGAGAACGCCAATTGATGCAGCTGAAACAAGTTTAAAAAGGCTGTGAAAACTGTAACTCCCTGACTGCTGTAACAGAGAAAGTCAACACAGGTCTAGTCGTTGGTGCGTTTTGGAGCAAGATATAGATAGAGAGAGAGAGATAGAGAGTGCTAGAGAGAGCAAGTGAGAGATAGAGACAGATAGGGAGAGAAATACTGGAGGAGGAGAGTGAGGAGCGAGAGAGCACCATCGAAGGAGAGGTAGAGATATGGAGAGAGGGAGAGGAGGAAGCAGGTTGGGGAGGGTAGGTATAGGTGTTGGAGAGCAGGAGGGGGGAGAGATGTGCCTCCATATGGAGGCATACAAGGTGTGGGAGTAGGGTTCAGGGGCCTGATACCAGGGGAGGAGGTAGTGGGGCTAGAGGGATAGTGGGTGGTGGGGCCCCAGGGATAGAACAAAGAGGCCAGGAAGCCCAGGCACAGTTGGGAGGTTAAGAGGTTGTGCCAAAGCAGAGGGCCCACAATTATAGCCCAGAGGAGACAGACATCCTCCTCAGGGAAATCCGTGCCCGCTGTAGCATCATACATGCCTTGATTGAGGTTGCTTCAGTGGTTGCATCATTAGGGGTTGCAAACAGGGATGTGAAGTCTGTCAAACACCGATATGATAACTGCCGGATGAAGGTGAAGAGGATGATGGCAGCAGAGGAGGCCAGAGCAACCCATGCAACCGGATGTGGACCACCCGTTAACATCACCTTCTGTGGATGGGAGCGGACTCTGAAGGAGTGGATGGAGCCAGCGGCAGTAGTGGGCCTTCCAGGACAGCTGGACACTGGCTTTCAGGCAACCCTGCAATGTGTGTATCATATACACCATCACACCCTCATATGCACACACGTGAGTCCCATATACATACTGTAGATAACTGACATACAATAGCACTGTAAGATCTCTGGTTATTACTACATATATATGGGGCAGCAATAACCATGTAAATCCAGGAAGTGAACATATTATTATCATAATTGTTATCAATAAAATGTCTGTCCAATACCTGCCGTTAAAACTGATTCTAAATAGCAGTTGCCAATACAGTTTGTGTTAGTGTTATAGGCTAATTAGTATAGTATGGATGTGCGTGTGTGTGCGAGCAAACACACGTACACTTACATAAGGATGGTGACACTGGGTATTGCAGTTTCTTAATACCGAAGCCAACTGGTGGTAACATTCGGGAATTACAGCTTACTAATACCAAAGCTAATTGGTGGTATTTATGAGGAGCTTGAGACAGGAGATTATGTACAGGAGATTATGCTAGAAGATACGAAAAAAGTAAAAACATGAAACATGTTAACAAAGTTAAATGAGCATGATAAAAGATGTCAATCATAATCAAACTAATTATGTAGAGCTTAGAACTCAGGATTAAATGCACTCATGCGCTGGAGGAGACCTAAAGAGAAAAGAATAAATCAAGATAAAAAAAACAAAAAAAAAAACATACATAATGAAGAATGTCAGCAGAGGTTTCAGAAGGAGTGATTGTCCTCAAAAATGAAGGAGAGCTAATTAAGTGGTGAATTGGTTATTGATAGTTATTTCTACCCAAGACCCTAGACTGGCATTCAAAAATTGTTTAGTGTGATATAGTAGAGTTACAGACAGTTTACGAGTTAAACAAGGATGGATAAAAGATGTTGATTAATATAACAGTAAATTACAGACAGGAGTAATAGTTATTAGTTCATAGTGAAGAATCCTCATAATTGCCCCATCAAGTAGGGTGTAATGATCATATATTGTAATTGAAATTAATTTAAACAGTCATCCAAAGCCACTCTACGTTAGGCATAGATGGAAGAGGGGAAGATTTTTAATCTCAAACCCTGTTATGAGCGCCATTTAAATAAGGCTGTAATTGCCTGTGTGGATGAATGGAATAAATTGGCCATCTACTAACTGATGAAGATATATACTAATAACTAATCTAAACTAATCTAAACACCTAATCTAAAACTAGGGATAAGGGGAGGGGGAACGGGGCTGGGGTGTATGATAGGTACATAAGTATGTACTGAGAAGCAAATTTAAGGAATGGTGGTATAACAAGTTCTTTTAGATGAAAGGTGCATAAGTAAAACCCTAATTTAATCCATTTGGACTGAGGGTTTTAAGCTTGAATATCCATTCGGCGTCCTTTTGGTGTAGCTTCTGAGACTTTAATTTTGTCAATTGCGATGAATCTTACGGCATTGATTTTTCCATTATGTTCAATGTTGATGTGTCGTTCTACTGGAACGTCATCTTTATCCAAAATGGAGCATGTGTGCTCAAATATCCGGCGTCTCAATTGTTGCATTGTTTTGCCAACATATTGTTTATGGTATTGACATTGGATCATTTATATCACTGAAGTGGAATTACATGATATCTTTGATTTGTTCCTGTATTTGTTATCTTTAAGGCTGTCACAAAACTCCTTTTTTGCAGATGAAACATCTTATATTGCCTTGTGTCAACCAATTCTTAGTCGATTCAGTGGAATCAAAGTGGCTGTGTACCAACAGATCATGTAGGTTAGGAGCTCTTTTCAAAGATGGTGAGGTAGGGTGTCCAACAGGTCCGGATCTTGAAATAGGATCCCCCAGTGGTGTTCTAATACTTCTAAGATCTCTTCCCATTCATTATTTTATGTGCCGATGAATCTTACTAAGGGTTTTTCATCCGGTGTGGTCTTATTCTGTAGAAGTTTTGCACAGGTACGTTGGAGTGTTTTTTGATAAGCCTTCTTAAGGCAACTGTGGCTGTAGCTGCGTTCCTTAAATCTGTGGTATAGTTCTTTTGCTTGGATTGCAAAGTCTTCATTGGTACTGCAATTGGTTTGATCCTGAGAAATTGGCCGTAGGGTATATTCCTTTTGAGATGCGTAGGATGGTGGCTGTCAAAGCGAAGGAGACTATTTGTTGTTGTCAGTTTACGATATGACTACATTTGTAGATTAAGATCATCATCAATCATGATTTCTAGATCTAGGAATTCTAGTTTCTGGTTATTGATATTGTGAGTGAAACTGAGGACTATTGAGTTGTTATTTAGGGATTCTACAAAGTAAGTGAAATCATCCTTTGTGCCATTCCAAATTCGCAAGATATCGTCAATGTATCTAATCCACATTGACATTTTGGTTGTGTACATTGACATATCTTCAGTGAAGTCTACAGTCTCCTCCCACCATCCTAGGAATAAATTAGCATATGTAGGTGCACAGGGTGTACCCATGGCGGTGCCGATACATTGCTTATAGATTGCTTTGTTAAAGAGGAAGTAATTGTGTGTGAGAATGTAGTCCAACAGCTGTTGGACAAATTTGTTATATCCCGCAAGGTGGTTACCTCTCATTGACAAGAAATAATCAATTTCTTTCATCCCTGCTTTGTGTGGTTATTTGTATATAAGGCTTCGACATCCAGACTGGCCAGTTTGGTGTCTTTGGAGACCTTTTATGTCATATAGTTTTTTGAGGGTATCCTTTGTGTCCTTCACATATGATGATAGACCTTTCACAAAGGGACTTCGTATTTCATAGATGTATTCACTGATGTGTTCAGTGATGCTATTGTTTCCGGACACAATAGGTCTTCCTGGAGGGGGAGACTTGTTCTTGTGTATTTTTGGAAGATGATATAATGTGAGTATAGTTGGATATTTAATGCGCATATGGTCATATTTTTGTTAAACCTCTCAACAGACCAGAATCAAGAATATCAGCCCACTCTCTCTGGAAATTTCTGGTGGGATCAAACGTGAGTTTCTGGTAAGTGTGTTTATCATCGTTCAGTTGTCTCAAGTTCTCATTTTCATACATAATTTTGTCTAGAAACACGACGTTGCCTCACTTGTCAGATGGCTTTGTGATAATTCCTTTGTTTGTGCACAGATCCTTTAAGACATTTCTCTCATCTCTGGAGATGTTCTCCTCTGTTTCTTGGCTGGAGATTCTTTGTAAATCTGATTCAACTAGTTTTGTGAAGACCTCAATTTGTGGACTCAACTTGAATGTAGGTGTAAACCTACTTCTGTTTTTGAGTTTAGTGAAAGGGCCCAGACCGTCCAGTGCATCTGTAGTTGTCCCTTCCAGGAAAATGTGAAATTCTTCAAGGAATCTAATTTCCTCTTCCTTGAGTTAAGCCATTTCATAAGCTTGTCTTTGTATCACTTTGTGATATTTGTGTAAAAGTAATTTTCGAGCAAATAAGTTGATTTTAGTCCATTCAAAGAGGTCGATTTGGTTGATGGGAGAGAAAGAGAGCCCTTTTTTGAGAAATTAAATATGATTATCGTGAAGAGTGAATTTGGATAAATTCACAACTTGCAGGTTGTTTTCTTTCTTCCCTATCTTTGTTGTCTTCCTCTCTGCTCTCGTCTCAAACCTCTCCTCGGATGGCATGGCGTCACCTGATAGCCTCCCTCTAAAAAAATTGATTGTGGTTGACGATTGGGTGAGGAAGACGTTGATCACGCAAGAATTTCCTGTGTTTGTTTGTTAGTGTTATGTTTGCTATTTGTTTAAAGTTCAGATAAAACAAAAATGTTTCAATTTCATTTGCAATTGTGTATTTATTTTCATGAGTTCCCCTATCCCTATCTTCCCCATGTTAAACTGCACTGTTTAGAGCTGTTTTGCTTAACACTCTTACAGCTTGTAACCTATCTACAGCGTTAAATGAGGCATAGCTATAAATCAAGATTGATTTAACATCCAAAAGAAAGTACATGCACACTGCAGCATATGCAGATACAGGCTCTGAAGGACTGCATGTGTGTGTCATATACTAGCCTACCCTGTACCATGTTAACAACTATTGCTGAGCATTGGTCACAGATTGGTCAGTCTCACACACTGCACATCAGATTCAGATGAGCACGTGTCCTAATGAACTGCAGATGGGACGCCGCACCAGCCTTACATATATTGATATGAGCCATGGGACTTTTCCTGTTATCTGACCTTGACTGCTGGTAGCAGCAGTCGCAGTGAGCAGCCTTTACATGTCGCTGCATTTTACTGGTGATTATATTGTTACGCAGATTTAGTGGGTTAGGGTGGGGGTTAGGGTTAGGATTAGGGTGAGTGCTAGGGCTTTTGGGTAATGTGTAAGGTGAAAATGTTGTACATAATAGCAGCAGCGTCATCTAGCAGCCCCTTGCTGCAACTGCTGCCAGCAGTCGCAGTCACATAAGAGGAAAGTTACGAGCCATGATCCACAAGGCTCATGATTCAGGTCCATGTTAATCTGCATCAAATAATCACCACAGCCAATGACAAGTGACCATGATGTCAGGGATATGGAAGCACACCGCAAACAATCTTTTAGAGAATCAATACTCAAATACTGTTATCCTCTCATTTCAGTATGCAGGAGGCGTAACCCTCCACAAAGACACAGGCGGTGGCTCCACAGGAGAAGGAACCACATTCACCAATGCAAGTGGTGGTGGAGGAAGCTGAGAGCACGGCACCAACACAGGAAGCTGGCCCATCAGCAGCAAGACCATTGTGGTGAACACCTACGGGCACTCATGATGGGCACTGTTAATGGCATATATGCATATATATATATATATACAGTATATATATATATATATATATATATATATATATATATATATATATATATATATTGTGACAGATTCACTGCCACGCTCAGGATCCGTGCCTTAGTTTCTGGCACTATAATAGAGGAAGCAGGAGTCCTTTAAATGTTTCACTAAGCTTTTACTGTATATTTGTCAGCATACAACAGAAATAAACAAAACAAAAACCTACCACTGACTAGACTTTGAGTGTAGTTCCCTCACTGCAAAACAATAGTCCAAAAAACAGTCCAAAACTACAGGCCTGCACACTAGCCTGGTTCATAGATCCACTTTCCTTGTATAGTCCCAGGCACCTCTGGAACCTCACCCTTCCTGGGTGAACACCTTCAGGGTATTGTAAATCACAGTAGCTTTCAATCTGCAGCTCTGTATCTTTACTGCTTCCCAGAGCAGTCTCCAAACAAATCTCTCTTCTGGATGCAGCTCCCTAGAGCTGTCTCAGGAACTCTATCCTGACCCACTGCTGTTTTGCTCAGTTGACCCTTTAAAGCAGCTCCCAGCTGGACCGGATTACTTCTCAGTTTTAACTCCACACCTTCTGGTGAGAGTACTGCTTCATAGATTAGCTGTCTCTCTAGTGCTGCGTGTCCACACCGGACTCTGGGGGGCAGACTATTACAATATATATATATATATATATATATATATATATAATTACAATTTATTTTTAGAGAGTACAGGAAGTTGTAGATCACAAATAGGGACTTAAACCCTTTATCACGAGGACTCCAATCTGTGCCAAAAAGTGCTTTCCTATTGACTCAAATAATTTATGCTTGACAGTTCTGCAAAGATGGTAAGCACAAACAAATATGTTATAATTACTCACCGTACTTCTGGAGAATGTCCCGGACGAACTCACAAATTCTTAATAGCAGGATATGCTCTAGGAAAACACTGGATTCCGGGATCAACAAAGCTTTAGCAACCTTCCTCTCAGCCACTTCACAGCTACATAGCTCTGGAAATCAAAGGTCAATAATGACAGACACAAGGAATTATCATTAAGCAATTGATTTAAAGATTTATTAAAATGACACGCATACAGTGCCTTGCAAAAGTATTCACCCCTCTTGGCATTTTTTTGTTGCCGCACAACCTGGAATTAACATGGATTGTTTGAGGATTTGCATCATTTAATTTATAGAACATGCCCACAACTTTGAAGATGCTTTTTTTTTTTATTGTGAAGCAAGAAACAAAAAGGACCAAATAACAGAAAAAGTCAATGTGCATAACTATTCATCCCCCTAAAGTCAAAACTTTGTAGAGCCACCTTTTGAGGCAATCACAGCTCCAAGTCGCTTTGGATATGTCTCTATGAGCTTGCCACATCTTACCACTGGGATTTTTGCCAATTCCTCCATGCAAAACTGCTCCAGCTCCTTCAAGTTGGGTGGTTTGCACTTGTGAACAGCAATTTTTAAGTCTGACCACAGATTTTCTATTGGATTGAGGTCTGGGCTTTGAGTAGGGCATTCCAACACATTTACATGTTTCCCCTCAAACCACTCAAGTGTTGCTTTAGCAGTGTGTTTGGGTCATTGGCCTGCTGGAAGGTGAACCTCCGTCCTAGCCTCAACTCACGCACAGAGTGGTACAGGTTTTGCTCAAGAATATCCCTGTATTTAGCACCATCCATCTTTCCCTCAACTTTGACCAGTTTCCCAGTCCCGGCTGCTGAAAAACATCCTCACAGCATGATGCTGCCACCACCATGTTTCACTGTGGGGATGGTGTTCTTTGGGTGATGTGATGTATTGGGTTTGCGCCAGACATAGCGTTTTCTGTGATGGCCGAAAAGTTCAATTTTAGTCTCATCAGACCAGAGCACCTTCCTCCATACATTTTGGGAGTCTCCCACATGCCTTTTCGCAAACTCAAAACGTGCCATTTTGTCTTTTGCTGAAAGTAATGGCTTTCTTCTGGCCACTCTGCCTTAAAGCCCAACTCTATGGAGCATACGGCTTATTGTGGTCCTATGTACAGATACTCCAGTCTCTGCTGTGGAACTCTGCAGCTCCTCCAGGGTTACCTTAGGTCTCTGTGCTGCCTGTCTGATTAATGCCCTCCTTGCCCGGTCCGTGAGTTTTGGTGGGCGTCCGTCTCTTGGCAGGTTTGCTGTTGTGCCATGTTCTTTCCATATGGTTATGATAGATTTGATGGTGCTCCTGGGGATCATCAAATATTTGGATATTTTTTATAACCTAACCCTGACTTGTACTTCTCAACAACATTGTCCCTTGCTTGTTTGGAGAGTTCCTTGATCTTCATGGCAGTGTTTGGTTAGTGGTGCCTCTTGCTTAGGTGTTGCAGCCTCTGGGGCCTTTCAAAAAAGGTGTGCATATGTATTGACAGATCATGTGACACTTAGGTTGCACACAGGTGGACATCATTTCACTAATTATGTGACTTCTAAAGGTAATTGGTTGCACCAGAGCTTTTTGTGGGCTTCATAACAAAGGGGGTGAATACACATGCCAATTTTCTGTTTTCTATTTCTAAAAAATAGTTTTATTTATATTTTTTCCTCATTTCACTTCACCAACATAGACTATTGTGTTCTGATCCATCACATAAAATTCTCATTAACAAAACATTGAACTTATGGCTGTAAAATAGGTAAAAAGTCAAGGGGGGTGATTACTTTTGCAAGGCACTGTATATATATATGTATATATATATATATATATATATATATATATATATAGATATACCATTTCAGTCAATGCAAAAGCAAAGGCGTAAAGAGAAATATTGCAATATTTCCTGATCTATGACAGAGGTGTTCGTCATATGTTATTAGCGGTTTCATAAAGGTTAGCAGGTTTTAGCAATCGGATGTACGCAAACCTGTTATAGAGTCCAAAAGAAGAAGCAGTATCTTTGGATGGCATATTGCACATGAATTCCCGTTAAAACAGCCCACACCATCACATACCAGCATTCAGTGGACAACAGCAAATGAGGAAGTTATATATGTATCAGTGAAGAAAATACAAAAGAGGTACTTAATCTTATTTTTATATAAATCTAAGTGTATAAAAATAAGGCTCTTAATGCACAAAACCACCCCAATATTCCCCAACAGGCACATTCCTAGCCCTTTGAACCAATTGACATGTCATCCAGCAACCACCTGCAGGGATGTCGAGGTCCTGGAGACTACTCTCAACAGGCCCACCACTGCCACCTGGTGCAATGGAATGGATGCGGTGGCCGGACCTCACTGCTCTTCCACTCCCCAACAGACGTGGCCCCAACAGACCGGGCCAACACCATAGCCACGGGCCCACACCATTGTCACTGGCCACGCCATCGACACTAGCAACACATCTGGCCACACCACAGCTCATCCCCAGTCTAACCGAATCTAGTGACAGACCTCACAGCTCCTCAGAAGGCACCTGGAGTGACTTCTTGCAGCACATCCGCATGGATGATGAGCGTAATTCTGTATTAAATCAACAAATGACAGCCCAGCTTGAAAGGAAAAATGACATTGCTACCAATCAAGTCAACAGCATCAGATCACTATATGGTGAGTTGAGGAGTCACAATCGAAGGATGGAGTGGTATGAGCGAAAGGCTCATAGGGATAGATAAGCCCAGACACATCTCATTGAGTGGCTAGTGCAGTAGGCAGCCTTTGGTTCCACAGGCTCCAACATCACGACAACCAGAGCCTACAGCATTCTCATCTCACCCTTTAACCCCAACGTCAGCTGCTACACAGCCACCCCAGTGGAAGCGGGCAGGCAAGGAAGGTGGGGGCCCAGTGCTCAGAAAGAGGAAGTAGGTGAGAACGTCCCCTAGGTCAGTGGTTGTCAAACCTCACCTCAGGACCCTCCAGACAGACCATGGTTTAGGTGAAACACTGCTTGAGTACACAGATGAAGCAATTCGAGGCTCCACCACCTGGTGAATACTAGTTGCCTCACCTTTCACATAAATCATGGCCTGTCTGATGACTCGTGAGAATAGGATTGAGATTGCCCTAAGTACTTCTTTCTCATCCACACTCCTAAATGAATACTATTTTGTATGTTAACATACTATTGACTGGCTACAGAGTGTGTACACACATTGTTATGTTTAATATTTCTGCAATTGATGTTTAATGTGGATTGCCATTGAGATGAGGTGTTACAGTCAATCCAAATAGTGATGTGATTGATATCTTGTTCTTCTCTGCGTAGGTCTTAATAGCCCAATCTCACAACAATGAAAGCATGTTCCACAACCTCCTCTTTCTGTGTCACAGATTCTGCTCATCAATTTCTGATTTTTCCTTAATATCTGAAAACACACTGGCCCTCATTTAATTGTGATTTGGCCAATTGAAAAGGGCTCTATATAAGCACAAAGCATATTTTATTTACAGAAGTTTTTAGTTAGTGAACTTCTATCCAAAAGCAAGTTCTTCTCTAAGTAAAAACTTCTGTAAAAAAATATGCTCTGTGCTTATATAGAGCCCTATTCAGTTGGCCAAATCACAATTGAATGAGGCCCACTGTGTGTGGAATAGATCTGTATGACATTATCCATGATTATGGTAATCTATTTAATTGAGCAGATATAGACAGGTTGTAAGTGCTATGCACATGACTGGTTTCTTCTATTACATGGAGTGATTTCTGATGATTCTTTTATTCATCAGATTCCGATTGCAGTGGTGTAGTGACCACATGTGACACTGGTAGGTGCAATGCATCAGGCTTATTCTGGACTATGACATTACTCCCTTTAGGTATCCCCCTTTCCCCCAAACACAACCTCTTGCACTCCTGTGATCTGCCCACACCACACCCATGATATTAATGCACAGTCTTGTCCATTTCTGATTGTGCTATGTGTATGAAATAAAGCTTTGTTATACCGTTCTCACCATGTCGGTGTGTTTTCAATGGTTGGGGTTTTGGGACATCCACATAAATCACATTTGTGTCACATTCCTATATCAGTAAACTGATGAGCCCTAGTTACTATGCAATAGGTTGATACATATTATAACAACAATAATAAAAATATCATAAGAAATATATCTATATATATATATATATATATATATATATATATATATATAATTACAGGCTCCACTTACAATCGCTCAATTGAATAAGGGCTATAGTCTCTTGACAGATTTTCATATGTATTCTTAAAGTGTAACAAGCTATTCGATAAACCATTGATTTATTTAGCATTATTAACCATATGATATCTTGTCTCATTTCTGATTTTAACGACATTTGAAATTCTAGCAGTAGGGTTTTTCATGTTTGAAACTATTAATTTATCCTCATCTGGCAAGACATGTTTGGTCTGAGATTATATTTCAGCTTCTGATTTGCTTAAACTGAGGGAGTTGTTTCTAATTGTAAACATAATTCCAGTTGAGAGCTATTAGGAGTTATCATTTTTTATTTGTGAGACAAATGGCTAAGAACTGATTTTGAGATTTATTTTTTGTCTTTAGTCTTGGATTTAGTAGCAGTGGGCTCTTTATTTTTTTATCTTGAAGTCTTTTCTATTCTACTATAAAATATTGAAAATATTATGATACCTTATTGATCTAAAGTGGTTTCCAAAAATAGTTTCTTTATCTTATTTTTCTTATAATATTATGTCTTACCAAAAAAAAAATACTCCCAGAGTTGTGTAAATTATAACTACTTAATTGTCCTAGGCTATGGTTTAATCATTGCAACCTTACTTGGCCAAAACCTTTCTTTGTTTTCACCTCCCTTTTCTTCTTATTCATAACTCTCATATTTTTTCTTTTATTAGATACTTAATTTACTCTAAAGGTTAAATCAGAGTACTTTCTGTATAGTTTTCAAATCAAAAAATATATTTGAAAGTAAGACACAATCTCTGCATTTTTATCTTCAATGACCGTTCTGTACCTCATAAAATTATGCTACTTCACTTCATGGTATAAAAGAGCACAAAAATAATCAGTTTTTTATTGCACTAAAAAGCAGCTAAAAAATCAAAGTTTTAGCACAGCTTGTCTACTAACTATTGCATGATTAACAACATATGCCGACACTGAGCGTTGAAGACTCCAAAAATGCAGCAGGAGATGTTAACCCTGAACTAACATTTGTAGGTGTTTCCATCAATCCATTCTCTGCACAGATTAATTTGTGAAGGGTTACCGCTTTTTGTCTTATGCTCATTGCACAGGAGCTGCAGATGTGAGTCTGTCTGCCAGTGTGGATCTTTTCTTCTTGGTTTCTTTTTCCTTTTCCCCCTTTCCTTTTTCCCCTTTCCTTTTCCCCCGCTCTCATCTTCTTTTTCTTTCTCTTTCCCCTAATTTTCTTTTCCTCCCTTTAAGTTGTCTTTTTTACATTAAATCAATGGCTTCTAGACAATCCATCTATTTACATAATTTTTTATATACTTTTTATAATAGTTCTCAAAGTTTTTCCAACCTAACAGATACAGCACCTCACCTCTCCCTATAGCAAGGCAAGTGCAGAGATTTCACACAAACCTTTCAACTTGGCGTCTAACCTTGTAAGGAATACCCCAATGGCAACTTGACCTCTCTAAAGATTCTCGAATCTCCAAACGCCATCCTCTATTTTCTGCAACCAATACAGGCACAATTTTAAACAGTATTAATTTTCTTTCATATCCCACCTGGAATTCAGATCAATCAGAGGATGGGAGATTCTGCATTCTCCGATTTCTGTCCGTTCTCCTCGCCAGTGTTTTTTGCGTCTAGTACATCAACAGCAATGTATTCAACATTTCTCTGTTGTGGCATCTTTTCTAATAACTGCTTGTAATTTATTATCTATTCCATGAATAGTCTAAAACTTATGCAGGCAAAAAGGCAATCAATATCAACAGTAATGGAGTTTAGCACAGAGTAATGCCTGTTTGCACAAACTCTATTACTATCACATATATAGTTGTGAGCGTACGAGTCGTTGCTCACGCTTGCGGGCTCGCGTAGCGAGCCCGCGGCCCTCGCGAAGCGAGGGCCGTTGCTCGCGTAGCGAGCCGCGGCCCTCGCGTAGCGAGGTCACTGGGCAAGGGCCTCAGTTGCTGGCATGGAGCGCCGAAGGCGCTCCATGCCAGCAACTGAGGCCCCTCGCGAAGCGAGGGCCTCAGTTGCTGGCGAGGTCACTGGGCACGGGCCTCAGTTGCTGGCATGGAGCGCCGAAGGCGCTCCATGTCAGCAACTGAGGCCCCTCGCGAAGCGAGGGCCTCAGTTGCTGGCGAGGTCACTGGGCAAGGGCCTCAGTTGCTGGCATGGAGCGCCGAAGGCGCTCCATGCCAGCAACTGAGGCCCCTCGCGAAGCGAGGGACTCAGTTGCTGGCGAGGTCACTGGGCAAGGGCCTCAAACCCTCGCAAAATTCACGTCGCTACTCAAAAAACACGACACACAAATTACGACACTCGCAAAATTTTACGAGGAACGCAAACAACGTACGAAACACGTTACCACACATTACGACCTCGCAAACATCGGACGCAACACGCCGACATACAAACATTTAAAACACAATACATACACACAGCACATACATAAAAAACTTACCTACACCAAGAGGGAGCACCCAGGACCTCAAAAATGCAACTTACACCTCGATTTTACTCGAAATAAAACAGTTTAGAGACTAAAAAAAAAGCTAAGCAAGAGAAAAAATGGCCGCCGAACAAAACGAAAACGAGGCTACAGCACTCTAAACTCGCAAAACACCACAAAACACCTACGGATATTCCGATACAGACCTATACCACACATTACTCGCCATTTTACACCAATGCGGAAGTACACGACTACGCTAACGGTTTGGTCTCGCGCACGCACAGTGTTACACTGCACACATTCAGCATGCTTATACAGCAGCTCCACACCACTAATGCTGCAGCAACATCAACACAGATTGCCAGCTCTTCATCACAATGCTTCAAAATAGGTACACTATATTCATTTACTAATTTAGCTACCTTACAATTTCATTGCCGTCATTTTTTGACGGGCAATTCGCTAGTTTTGTATAATCTTGAGAAGAATGATTATTCTTGCCGAGAAAACAAACACTATTATATACTAGCGACTTGCCCGTCAAAAAATGATGGCAATAAGATTGTAACGCAGGTAATGTTGTTTGTTTGCAAATTTAATTTTGTTGGTGTTTTAAGATACTTCAGCGCTCATTGCGAGCCTCGCGCTGAGCGCCTTTGGCACTCATTGCGAGGCTCTTGGTTGTTTTTTTGGTATGTCAATGAATAATTAATAAAATAAGAAATTAATATACTTTACCTATTGTGAAGTAATATATGCAGGAAGCATTGTGTTGAAGAGCTGGCAATCTGTTTTCATCTTGCTGCAGCATCAGTGCTGTGGAGCTGCTGTGTAAGCGTCATGAATGTCTGCAGTGTGTAGTGTAATAGAGTGTGTGCGCGAGGCAAATCCGTTTGGGTAGCTGTGTACTTCCGGATTGTATAAGTGTTCTAAAATGGCGCCGAATGTGTGGTATGCGGCTGTGGCTGATTTTGCATCCTTGTTTTCGGATGTCGTCTGACTTTTTCAGAAAACCCGTAGGTGTTTGGTGGTGTTTTGCGTGTTTAGGGTCTTTTAGCCTCGTTTTCGTTTTGTACGGCGGCCATTTTTTCTCTCGCTTAGGTGATTTTCGGGTGTCTAAACTCTAAAATTTGGACTTAAATCGAGGTGTATCTTCACTTGCAGAGGTCCTGCGTGCCCCCCCCCCTTGCTGTGGGTAAGCTTTTTATGTGTTTGTTGTGTGTATTTATTGTGTTTCAAATTGTATTGTTGAATAGTAACATTTTTGGAATGGGCCATTTGAAAAGCAGTTTTGGAAAGCAGTTGGACTGAATTCCAAATTATGGAAGATTAGGTAATATCAAAGTACCAAGAAGGTTTTAAACAGTTTTTACAGAGGGTGAAAATTCTGTAATAGTATATTTTATTCTATGTATGTGAACTATAAAACATGTAACATATTAATATATATTTAAAAAAACGCTTAGTGAATATTTTAAAGTTGTAATTTTATTGAAAACTTTGATATCATTATTCAGCGCTGGCGCAGAGAAAATCTTAGTTTTTGTAGCAGGCTCTGCTTGTTGTTCCGTATAAGTTCTCAAGACTTCCTCTTCTTGCTGACTTATGCTGACAGGAAGGTTATGCTTCTGGGAGTTGCACTTTCTGGGTGTTCTGTAAAAATAACAATCTGTATTTATTTATTCTTTCCCATTATTAATTTAAGTTATTCAGAATGGTAAATTAGAAAATATGACACATCAATGGTCCTTTAATAATTTTATACAATTGAAAAATGGTGCTCTGATTCATATGTGACATCAATGCACAATTTACACAATTCCTATAACATACTGTAACAGTATAATCTCCATACTGACATGTTCAAACATGCATGTAAAAGTTGCAAAACCTTTGATAGCACTACAATATCTCAGATGAGTGAAATTATGTGAGTTGTAAAGACAACAGAAAATAAATTAAGCTCACTGACACAGCTTTGAATCCACAGTTGTATTTTGAATCCATTTTAGTAGTTTGAGCCAATAAATTTACAGCTGTAATTTCAACTAATGTTTAATGAAGAAAATAAATTCAATGGCATCACCCAGCTTTATCTTTTTAGGATTGTTAGCACTATGCTACTTTGAAGATAAATAATAATGATCTAATATTTACACTTTGCCTCTTTAGAATCCTCATGTCTTGCATTTTCTTACTTGGTTATTTTCATTATTTAATCATTAAGAGATGGCTAATCCTTGTTCTTCTTGGTTGTTCTGTACATTTAATTGCACATCATGCAAAATGGCTATAGAAATTACTATAAGGTCCAAACTTTAGAATCAACATGCAAAGCAAATATACTATCGTTGCTAACATGGAAAAACATAACAAGTATCCTTATACAAAAACTCAGTCAGCAAGGTAGCATAATCTCCCTCACAGCTATAGGTGGGTTTATTGATTATTGATATAATTAATATAAGAATATAAATGCAATAGGGTAAAAGGTACAAATATAAAAAAATTGATTGGATATGTTTATATAGGTATATACAGAAAACAAACAAATTATTATATTAACTCTTTAAATCAAGTAAAAGGGCCACATATGCCACAGAACGTAATACTATACATGAAGGGAGACAAAAGGTAAAACAATACATATATACTTTTTAGTACATAGCAAAAATATTAAAATTCACTTTAGGAGAAAGAATTAAATGAAGGAAAACTAGAGAAATAAGAATAGAGTGCTAGTTATGAAAGGAGAAACAGGACTACTTGCTTTTCTTATATATTCCTAGCTAGGGAATGTTGTCCATCAATTCTCTAATTAATGTGTGAAAAGGAGAACCTAAAAGGAAGGTTCAGACTCTTAACTATTTTAAAATACGCAGATTTTGTGTTAATCTTGTACAGTGGTTCATAAACCTGTGCTCAGATCCAGAAGTAATATACTCCAAATCCCAGCAAGATGCTGGAACTCAGAGCCAAATAATACCATCTGCAAACATGTGGTGACATAACCTTGATAGAAAAACAGACTAGAAGAAGCTGTTTTTTGGGGTGGATGTGAGGGCGTGATTGATGTGAGAGGTGGGATATCTGGGAGTGCCCCTTGACCTGAGGAGCCTGGGGCAACAGGTTTGTGGTGCGAGTCACGTGCGCCGGCCCCAGGGCGCGGTTTGAGAGCAATTGGGCGCTGGAGCCCCATTTTAGCCTCTCTCCGTGGCCGGCCATCTTGAGGAGCAGACGCATTGGGGAGCAGTTCCTGGCAGCAAGATTCTGGGCAATTCTGGCTGGAGAAAAATGGCTGATCCCTTAAGTATCAGTGCGTGTGTGGTGTTGTGTGCTTCTTGTCTGTTTGTCCTTGTTTCATGGTGGGATTTATTCTTATAGTTCAGGGCTCTAGCAGAGGATGAGTGAAATGGAGGCCAAGGAGTTGGAGCAGTTCATACAGATGGTCAGGGCCAGGGTGCTACACCAGGGGGTGAAGTGGCTGGAGGACAGTCTGTCAGGGACAAGCTACAGAGGGCATTGATGACATCCAAGGGCCAAACTGTGTACAGTCCGATGTGGCTGTTAGCCACGGAGACCTTGGGGCATTGTGCTCTTTTGACAGGGCCACCAGACAGCACTCATCAGGTGCTGGCAGCTTTGAGAGGGACTACAATCAGGCAGAGGTGACAGGCGATAACTTAGGAGCCCCACAGTTAGTGCCTTTGGAGAACCCAGGAGCTGGGAGGTGCCTATGCCATGTACCACGCCTCTCAGGCAACAAGTTATCCCAGATACGCCACCAAGGCGTCTGCCGCAGCCTCGCCCAAGGGGCACTAAGGGTAAGAAAAAAATTGGGAGTCCTAACAAGGCTCCGACAGCCCAAACTGCAGTCCGTGGGAGGGTTACACAGGGAGTGGTCAGATCTACTAACACTGCTTTCTTAAAAGGGCGACGCATGAACAGCGCAGAGCTTGCTGACAAAGGTGTGGACAAAAGGATGGAAACACTGTGCAAGAAGGAGCCACAAAG
The DNA here is from genome assembly GCA_027410445.1 of Discoglossus pictus. NCBI lineage: Eukaryota > Metazoa > Chordata > Amphibia > Anura > Alytidae > Discoglossus > Discoglossus pictus. The sequence continues at coordinate 231,881,337 of CM050163.1, forward strand.
GGACAGGGCTGCGGTCATGGAACAAACTGGTGAGGCTTTGTCAACCAGAACCACAAGGCCAGCTAGAACCCGGAGATCCACCGCAAGGTACGGCCCTCTCCTTTTTTACATTCTACCTTCAAAAAGAAAGACACTGACTAGAGGTAGAGGGGACACTAATGGAGAAGGTATTAACCCAGGGCAGGGTGATCCCTCACTTTCTGACCTCAGGTCTACCCCAGGGACGACTTCTGTGATAAGTTTAGATCAAAGTATCTGCAGAGTTCCACGGTAAGCTCTCTCTGAATAGCTAGATCCAGTGACTCTTCTGGGGTGGTTCCTGCACACCAGCCTGTGCGGTGAAGTAACAGTACTTCTGGAATTTCCAGGAGGACCAGGCATAGGTATCGCTCCCGAAGCATGCGTTCATGTTGGTGCTGCTGCATGTGCTGTGGGTCTGGGTGGGAAACCAGTTCCAGGAGGAGACGGGAAAGATGAGACGTGTCCAGGGCAGTTCCTTCCACTCAAGGTTCAGGTGAGACGGGGGTGCCAGTCAGGAATTTGGGCCTGTATATCGAGGGTGACGGGAGATGGGGCGACTCTCAACTGGTGACAGGGTTAAAGGTATTACTGGAGTGCCATAACGTAAAAGTTGTTGATGCTGAGCTAGCAGAGGCCCATGATGGGGATGCTGCTCACACAATGGGGATGCTGTTCACACAAGGGAGCAAGCTACACCGGCGGCGGTGCGGCCAGTGGGTTTCCTGGCGGCGCAACACTCTGGCATATGATGGGTTCGTCGGGTATCCCAATGACTGCAACGCTGGTGGGAGAATCGCTCTGGACAATGGTGGTATACCCCTTGATAACTTGGGTGCCCACCTTACCCAGGAGGTCATGGATCGTGTATGGTGCAGAGATTTTGTCGAAATTTTCTACTGTCTACTTCCCCTCTCATGCGTCATGGACCTTCAGGAGAGTTACCATAGTGGGGGTGAGGACAGACGAGGGAACTCAAAACAGATTCCTAGGATGTTTGACAGTTGGCTTCAAGCGTTTGCCATAATTGCATGCGTTATTGGGAAAAGGTTCCCGGAGCAATGCTCTTCGCTGTTTGTCTACCTGGATGACATCAGGGGTGAGTACAATGTCGTGGAGTGAGAAGGGGGTTTCCTACTGGTTTAACACAGTGACAACCATGAGGGCGGCGTTGCCCTTTCACGGCGGGGGCTGGCGGCAGTCGAGCCCCTGCCCCCGCAACAGCAGAGAACAGAATGGCTTCAAGATCCCCTGCCCCCGCAACAGCAGAGAACAGAATGACTTCAATGAGGGCATTTGCAGGTGGACTCCTAACTGCAGGTTCTAACACCTGTGTTTTAACTGCGGAGGAGAGCATCCCCTGGCGCGGTGCAACAAGCAAAAAGAGGGTGGTATACAGAACAAGTTGGTTACAATGCTGTTGTGGCTAAGACGCTACGTTAATTCGCGGGGGAGGACTGCAGCAGCAAAGCTGTTGCTGGAGGGTTTCAGTGATGGTTTCGTGATTCCTTGCCAGACGGCTTGGTCCGGCAAGGAACTGCAAAACCTAAAATTGGCAGCTGAATTCCCGGATGTGGTATGGCACAAATTGAGCAAGGAAGTGCAGTTGGGGAGGATGGTGGGGCCCTTTGCCATACGCCCTCTTATCAACCTTAGTATTTCCCCATTGGGCATAGTCCCCAAGAATGAAGTGGGGAAGTTCAGGTTAATACATCACTTGTTGTTCGGTGAATGATGGGATATACAGGAACTTGTCCTCTGTGTCAAAAGCCTCTGTTGACTTTCAGCTCGTTCTTGCAATGAGTCACGGAAAAGGAGTCAGGATTTAGCAGTATCACCCATTACCTGGACGATTTCCTCTTTGTTGGGCCGGTGGCGAGCGATACGTGTGCACATATCCTGGAAACGTTCACCAGGGTGGTGGGGGAATTTGGGGTGCCGCTCGCACGAGAGAAGACAGAAGGCAAGATGCCAGAGTCTGGCTCGCATTTCTGAGTACGTTCAATGGGAAGGCGATACAGCAGCAAGCACGGTCCAGTGAGACGTTGGAACTGTATATGGATACATCAGGCGCCTTTGGTATGGGGGCCTACTTTGGCGTAAGTTGGTGCACCAGCCCATGGCCGGAGCAGTGGGCAGCCGCGGGCCTAACGAAGAAGTTCACGTTTCTGGAGCTATTCCCCATAGTGGTGACCCTGCACATCTGAGGCGCGGAGTTGGTGGATAGTCAGGTCATCTTCTTTACGGATAACATGGAGGTAGTCCAAGCAGTCAACAACACAATGGCGCTGTAGATCCCAGTGATACGCCACATACGACATTTAGTCCTAGTGTGCCTGCATCTTAATATCTCATTCGCAGAGGGATCGCTTTTGGCTTTGACGCCGGGGGCACTGAAGAAGGGAGAAGATATTCCGCAGTGCCTTGGTCAGGAGATCACTGGCACCAGCGACATGGAACAGCTACAAGAGAGTCTGGGATAAGTGGCGTGGCCTGGTGGATGTGGCTGGTGGTGCCGATCCGGAGGAGAGGATGGTTGGTGTCCTGTTGTGGTACCTAATTTGATGCATGGATGCTGGGGAGTCTGCATCATCAGTTAGGCGGCAGGTAGCGGCCCTAGGTTTCATGGTTAAGCTAGCTGGGCCGAGGGACCTAACAAAGAGTTTGTGTTGAGGCGTTTCGTGTACTGTATGTTCAAAGGGGAACACAGTCATGTAGGGAGGCGCCCAATCACCTTCTCGTTGCTGCTAAGGTTGTCAGCAGTTATGGTGGAGATCTGTAATATGGCCTACGATTGGACTGGAGAACTAGTCGCGGCAAGTAAACATGGTTTGGGTGGCATACAGTTGGCGTCTGTCTGTCTGCAGGAGGACAGATTGAGGGTTTGGCTGAGGAGATCCAAGATGGATCAAGCTGGTAAAGGGAAGGAAATCAGTCTTAAGAAAGTGGGTACAGACTGCTGTCCTTGCCAATGCTTGAGAGCTTTTCTACAGCGGTGTCCTGGTGTGAAGGGTCCCCTCTTGGTACATGATGATGGTATGCACTCTCACGATTTCAGTTTACCAGGGTACTGAAGATGGTTTGGCGGCATTTGGGTCTTAAACAGGCAGAGTTTGTGACCCACTCGTTTCGGATAGGGGCCGCCATGGAGGCGGTGCATCTGGGACTACCGGAGGCCATGATAAAACAAATTGGGAGATGGGAATCCAGACAATTTCTGGCGTATGTGCGACCGACAGCCGAGGTCTATTAGCTGCGGCTCGTAGCAGGTAATTGTCATTATCTTTGCAGGACGAAGACAGCTTTGGATAGTTGGGCACGCCTACGTGAATTGGGCTCACCGGTTCGTCGAAGGTACAAGAAAGGACGAGTAGCTGGGCTTGCCGGATGAGACCATGCAGGTGAGGTGGATTGAAGCTCAAGGGCTGCGCTGGAGTCCCACGCCTGACTTGCGGGCACCCCAGCATGTTGTTAACACATGCAGGGGCTAACGACCTGGGTACAGTCCCTATTAAAAAGATGGTTATGGACATGAAACAGGATTCATCATCTAGTCTGAGATGATAAAAAGGAGGGTGTGGAGGAGGGCCAGGAACCCCGCGTGTCTGTATAAGGCGAGACAGAAAGTCAATAAACTGATGTCGAGTTTCGTGAGGAAACAGGGTTTGTGGCACTCCGGCACAAGGAATTTGATGATGAGGAGGCAAATTAGTTTTTCCTACCAGATGGGGAACACCGGACTGATGTGGGGTTAGAATTAATGATGCTGGAAATTAGGGGGGGTTATAGCGGGACCTTTCAGCGGGGGGAAGATCGTGGCCTCATGAGTTATCCATTGTCAGATTTTTTTTGGGGGGGGGGGCTGCCCAGACCAGGAAGTTAAGAATGGGGTCTTTTCCCCCCTTACCTGAGGGGTGTGGTAAAAGACAGGATTGGTGCTCTGGGCGCTCCCACTGGCCCGGCTCCACTTCCTAGGATTTTGCTTATCATATTAATAAATAAGCTGTGGCAGGTTTACTCCCAGCCAGGTTTCTGGCTTAGGTTTAGGTTATGGTTATTAAGAATGGGTTAACACACTTAGGCCCATTAGGATCTCTCTAGGTCATGGTTTGCCAGCAATTTTCCCCTCTAGGCCTTAATTATACTGTACAGCTAGCTTGTTCCTGTCAGGCTGACAGGGAAATGAAAAGTGAAAGAAAAACAAAGTCCGAGACGCTCAATCTGAGAATGAACTAACCCAAGTGGGTTAATTCTATGGGCATGGTAGCCCACTAAGGGCCTCAATCGAATGTGATTTGGCCAATTGAATAGGGCTCTATATAAGCACATAGCATATTTTTTACAGAAGTTTTTAGTTAGTGAACTTCTATCCAAAAGCAAGGTCTTCACTAACTAAAAACTTCTGTAAAAAAATATGATATGTGCTTATACAGAGCCCTATTCAATTGGCCAAATCGCATTTGAATGCTGCTTAAGATTGCAGCCTTATATCCTATAGCATATCAGTCAGGTAACCCACACAAAGAGTGATTTTTTTTTTTCTTCCGGGAAATGATCAGTGACAGATAGTCATGACAATGGGCCCTATTCTATTACCCAATTAGTAAATTTATACACACTTAAAATCACTCTTAAAATTGCCACATATTTTTTTAGCTACTCGCAATCCAATTACGAGTTCCCCACCACAACCACGACGGGCCAGCCAAAGATTCAAATTCAGACTTAGAACTCCATTTGTTTAAGCACAGTTTGAATATTATGAGCGCTAATTAATTAAAGTTAAACAAAATTGATATTCTTTTAGACCCGTAGCAAATACAGTCTAACCTGCAAATTAAAAATGTATCAAGTTTCTTTTAAAAATATTAGGAGCACTAACTAGGATTCTCAAGGGCCTTTAAAAACACTTACTAGAGCTGTGGCAGCAATTAAACACACAATACTGTACTTTAAAAGCATGGGAAGGCATGGAAACAAATTATAATTAATTGCAATAAAACCCACAAATATGCAATTTAAAAATATTATTTTTAACTGTTTTTTGTTTAGTAATATTGATCCTGTGACTCAAGCATGGCCAGATTACCTATTAGGTAAACTAGGCAGCCATCTAGGGCCGCCTCCCTGTAAGTGGCACCCTTCTTTTTTTTTAGGTTAAAAAGTCTTAAATAATGAATTTCTACCTGCGCCTAAATTAACCCCTATCACTCATGAGGGTCTATACAGAGCCACTAATTAACCCCATCAGTGCCATAAGAGTATATATAGACCCTTATGGGATTATAAGTAACCCTAACATTAACACTATAAGTGCCATGAGGGTCCACCATTTAATCCAACTTAATCCCCCTCTACCTAATTATCCCTGACTCTATATATTTAATTCTTGTTCTACATCATTGAACCCATATAACCCAATCTATACCTATTAAACAAGCTCTATAAATATCTGTACCTATTTAACCCCCTATATACCTATTTAAACCCCCTCTACATCATTAAACCCATATAACCCTAGCTAAACCTATTTAACCCCATTTAACCCCCTTTATACCCATTTATCCCCACATCTACCTATTTTAGCCCTCTATACCTAATTATGTTTTCTACTCGTTTTCTACATGCTTGTTTTCTACATCTACATCACCAAAGTGAACTCTTGGATCAGAGAAATTATATTATTGTTCTGAGGGAATACATTCTTTCCCTTAAGAATTAGTAAATTTAGCCCAAAGTGTATTTTAAATCTATATTATGTACCTCAAACAATGTGTTATACTTACACAATAAGAAGCAGTGATTGTCTGAGGATTGGTAAGGGCAGTCTTTCCTCCGTCCACACTTGCCCAAACTTTCATTGTTCTAAAAGAAATGGAGAATGCTCAGTAAAATGTTTGTGGAATTTTCATTTTTTTCACACTGCATATTTGCATTTAATTAATATCAACTTGTAGTTGTTCATTTGAGGCACAATTAGCTTCATAATTGAGACTCTGATTACACAGGCCAACACATATTATTTTGGTGCTTCAAATGTTAGACCTGTTTCTGGGTATATTTGGCCTGCTGATTTCACAAATGGCGGTTTTCCCATGTCAGTTCTAGTTTTTAAGATACAGAACATATGCCATATACCACTTTATGGTTTATGATACAAGGTTTCCAGTCATTCGACACACAAGAGGCTCCTTTTGTTAGACTTCCGAGAGTGGGAACTGCCAGGACAATCCCGCATAAGATTCCAACAAAAATCTGCCAGCATGAGTGCATTCCATCTTCCTTGGTAACTGGTTTCCATTGTTTTTATGTTTTGGTGAAATCTTTCAACTTGTTCTTCGCTTAAGTCACAAAGGTTCTCTGGACAGCAATCTAAGTGACTGTGCAGATAATGGACTTTAATACAGCCAAGCATGTTGACATGAAAGAGAATATCATCTACTAATTGTGTGTAGTTGTCTGCCTTCCTGTTGCCAAGAAAGTGTTTCACAAGAAGAACTAATGAAGACCAGGCACATGATTCGAATTCATCAATTGAGTCTATGAAATGTGGGTAATTTAGTTGTCTGATCTGTGGACCATAGAAAATTCCTGTTTTTGCAGGGTAAGTCCAGGTAATTTATGTGCAATGTATTCAATGCACGAACCGTCTTTATTCAAATCCTTTACAAATGGTTTCATCAGGCCTAGCTTTATATGTAGTGGTGGCAGTATGATTCTACCTCATGCTACCAAAGGTGTATTGATAATATTTTGTCCTCCAACCAAAACATATTCCCTCAGAGGGCAATCTTTTCTTGCCCAATGTTCATATTTCGCTCTACTATCCCATATGTATATCTAAGAAACTAGAACTGTTGCCGTCTATCCAATGCAGCTTTCTGAATCAGGGCCCAAAATAACCCCAGAAACAGGCCTAAAAAACAAGATTTTTTTTTTGTTGGCCTGTGTTATCAGCCCAGCTAAGTGAGCACTGGGGATCTTCTGCTTGGCTAGGTGCATCCAAGTCTGGCCCTGCTGTTTATACACTGGAGTGTGTTTGTGCCTCTCAGGAGGTCTGCAATACATTAATCAGTCCATTGTTAAAAGACAGGAAACAAAGGGATGTTGTAAATGGAACGTACTTGGATTGGACTAATGTGGTAAATGGGGTTCCTCAGGGCTCAGTATTAGGTCCTCTCCATATTTATTAACGACTTAGAAGTAGGATTGTAAAGTAGTGTCTCCATTTTTGCTGATGACACAAAGTTGTGCAAGGTAATTAAATTAGAAAATAACGTACTTTCCCTCCAAAGGGATTTGCATAAATTAGAGAAATGGGCAATTAAATGGCAGATGAGATTTAATACCAATAAATGTAAGGTTATGCATCTGGGAAGGAAAAATAACCATGCAATCTATAAACTTAATGAAGCAAATCTAGGGGTATCTGATATTGAAAGGGATTTGGGAGTGCTTGTGGACAACCACCTAGGTAACAGTTCTCAAAGCCAAGCAGTAGAGGCAAAGGCAAATACACTATTAGCATGTATTAAGAAGGGTATGGAAGCAAGGGAGGCAGATATAATTCTGCCACTATACAAATCCCTAGTACGCCTCATTTGGAATATGGAGTACAGTTTTGGGCACCAATTCATAAAAAGGACAGTGCGGATGGTCTAATGACCAAACCAACAAACTGGTTTACCAAACTATTTCTGCCCAAACTGGAGTTTTTTTTGGAGTGCGAAGATAATGGTTAATGGGAAGGAAGTTAGTTGGGAGTTAATGGAGTCCAAAACCAACTTTGGTTTCAAAATGAACTTAAAGTGACACAGCAAAGGTTGTTATTAACATTTTTGATTGAAAGTGTTAAAGAATAAATCTTAAAATGTAGGTATTTTACAGCACATTGAGGATATACAGCTGCTTAGGAAGCAGTCTGTTCAAAGTTGCTTCTCCAGTGTTTGGTCAATTATTTAAAATCAGAGAACAGGGTAAATGATCACCACATCTGTCACCCACACAGAGAGAGCCCTCACTCACTGCAAGACCAGATGTGTTTATATTCAACACACACTAACTAGCTACTTAAAAGACCACTGGAATTCAAGATTAAAAAGACACTTGTTTGTCAATTATGTATCACGCTAGCAATATTACCAGCTGTGTAGCACATAGACGTAAACACATTTTTTCAGAAAAACTGAATTTCTCAATATTGTTTATGATTACAGGAGTCCATTTTGTTTTTTATTACATCATATGCTCAGTGCTTATTGATGGGTGTCTTTGTGGATGGAGGGGTGGTGAGGAAGGAACAGGCAGAAGTACATAACCTTTTTTCTTTCTTTTAAAATTGACTTTATTTTATTTTAGAGGCCTATATTTTCATGTATTAATAGAAAAATTGATTTTGAATTCATCACCACAGAACCTATAATTTAATCTGTTAATAATAAGCATACTAAGTTACTTTTTGCTATATACTTGGGACTTATTCACCATATATTAGTGGCAAATAGTTTTACTGACGTACTATTGGCTGTGTCTAAATTGTAACTTACAGGCTTGATTAATTGATCATGTTCAGGCCATGAAATGCTACATACGGGTTCATGGTTTGTGTAGATGGGTTGTGAGCATGAGAGCTTGCAAGTAGTGATGTCCCGAACAGTTCGCCGGAGAACTATTCGCTGCGATTTTCGCATGTTCGCGTTCGCCGCGAACGGCGAACACATGCGCTTTTCGGTTCGTTCCCTATACTTTATCATTGAGGAAACTTTGAACATCATTTATTTTATTTAATAATTTTTTTTTGTGTAATCTATGCCTGCCTGCCAGCGTGTGTGTGTGACAGCTTATATTGTGCTTATTTTCACTACTCATACCTGGTGGTGTAACATACATTGAAAACAACCATTTTTTTCCTGTAATCTAATTTCAGTTGCCTGCCTGTGTCAGGCTCACAGCTTATATTGTGCTCAGTTACATAAAACAACACTTTTTTGACTGTAATAGATTGAATAGCAATTGCCTGCCTACAGGCGTGTATGTGAAGCCTATTGCATCTACTCTGCCAACTTTTGCCAGTGCACAGTGACACTCATATCTGGTGTCACAGTAGCTTGCACGCATAGTACCACTAATCGAAAAAAAAATGACAGGCAGAGGCAGGTCACCCCGCAGGGGCCGTCATAGTCGTGGTGCTGTGATTCCCTTTGGCCCTAGAATAATGCCCAGTTTTCAGAGGCAACGTACCCTGAACTTGAAAAGTTCTGAGGACATGGTTGACTGGCTAACACAGGACACCCAATCTTCTACAGCTTCCGCTCGGAACCTAGACGCACCATCCTCCTCCAGCTTAGCTTCGGGCACCTCTCCAGTTACCACTCGCCCGCCTGCCGCCACCACCAACACTAGCACCACAGCCGCTTCACTTGATCCATCAGAAGAGTTTTTTACACATCCGTTGGAAGAAATGAGTGATGCGCAAACATTAGTGCCAGAGGATGTAGATAACAGGGATATGTCCCAGTCAGGAAGCATTACAAACATGGACGTACGGTCTGATGATGATGAGGATGTTATACCCGGTGCTGCTTCCTTTGTTGAGTTGTCAGATACAAGTGAAGCGGTTGATGATGACGATGCGTCCTTGGATGTCACGTGGGTGCCCGCTATAAGAGAAGAAGAACAGGAGGAAAGTTCAGATGGGGAGACAGAGAGGAGGAGGAGACGAGTTGTAAGCAGAGGGAGGTCGTCGAAAGTAGCTAGTGGCACAGTCAGACAGCATGCATCGGCACCCGAGGTCAGCCAGACAGTACGCCAGTCGACGCATGCTTTTGCCACCACCAGAATGCCGTCATTGCAGAGCTCAGCAGTGTGGCAATATTTTCGTGTGTCTGCCTGTGACAACAGGGATGCCATTTGCAACCTGTGCGAAAAGAAACTGAGTCCAACACCCACCTAGGTACAAGTTCTTTGCGAAGGCACATGATCTCACATCACAAACGCCTATGGGATCAACACATCAGTACAAGCAGCACACAAAGTCAAAGCCGCCATCCTCCTCCTGGTCCAACATCTTCAGCCACGTCAACCACTGCTGCCCCCTCTCAACCATCCGCCACTCCGTGTCTCGCCCTGAGCAGTCCCTACTCATCTGCCCACAGTCAGGTGTCTGTCAAGGACATGTTTGAGTGTAAGAAGCCAATGTCACAAAGTCACCCCCTTGCCCGGCAACTGACAGCTGGCTTGTCTGAACTCTTAGCCCGCCAGCTTTTACCATACAAGCTAGTGTAGTCTGAGGCGTTCAAAAAATGTGTAGCTATTGGGACACCGCAGTGGAAGGTACCCGGCCGAAATTTCTTTGCACAAAAGGCAATCCCCAAACTGTACTCGATTGTGCAAAAGGAAGTAATGGCATCTCTGGCACACAGTGTTGTGGCAAGAGTCCATCTGACCACGGATACCTGGTCTGCAAAGCATGGTCAGGGCAGGTATATCACCCACACTGCGCATTGGGTAAACCTGGTGACGGCTGCCAAGCATGGAATACGTGGCTCTGCAGAGGAGTTGGTGACACCTCCTCTACTCCTCCTACTCCATCCTCTTCCATAACCTCCTCGGCTGAGTCCTCTTCTGCTGCTGCTGCTATGTTTTGCTCCACATCAACGGCACCCCCCAGCTCCACAGGTACTATTCCACATCCCGGATACGGCAGTGTCACGCCGTCTTGGGGTTGACTTCCCTGAAAGCAGAGAGTCACACCGGACCAGCACTCCTGTCTGCCCTGAACGCACAGGTGGATCAGTGGCTGACTTTACAGATATGCAGCGGCGAAACAACATGCCAGTGAGGCGCTTGATTTTAGACAGCCTTACACGTTGGAATTCAACACTCCTAATGTTCGACCGTCTGCTCCAACAAGAAAAGGCCATTAACGAGTATTTGTATGGCCGGGGTGCTAGGACAGCCTCTGCGGAGCTGGGGATTTTTTTGCCACGTTACCGGACGCTAATGCGCAATGCCTGTAGGCTTATGCATCCTTTTGAGGAGGTGACAAACCTGGTCAGTCGCACCCAGGGCACCATCAGCGACATAATACCATTTGTTTTCTTCCTGGAGGGTGCCCTGCGAAGAGTGCTAGATCAGGCCGTAGATGAGCTTGAAGAGGAAGAGGAAGAGTTGTGGTTACCATCACCGCCAGAAACAGCCTTATCAGCATCGCTTGCTGGACCTGCGGCAACGCTGGTAGAGGATTGTTAGGAAGAGGAGTCAGAGGAGTAATGTGGCTTTGAGGAGGAGGAGGAAGACCAACCACAACAGGCATCCCAGGGTGCTCATTGTCACCTATCTGGTACCAGTGGTGTTGTACGTGGCTGGGGGGAAGAACATACCTTCAGTGAGATCACTGAGGACGAGGAACGGGACATGACTAGCTCGGCATCCAACCTTGTGCAAATGGGGTCTTTCATGCTGTCGTGCCTGTTGAGGGACCCTCGTATAAAAAGGATGAAGGAGAACGACCTGTACTGGGTGTCCACGCTACTAAACCCCTGGTATAAGCAGAAAGTGCCTGAAATGTTACCGAATTACCACAAGTCGGAAAGGATGCAGCACTACCAAAATAAATTAAAAAGTATGCTTTTCACAGCGTTTAAGGGTGATGTCACAGCACAAAGGCAATCTATCAGCGGAAGAGGTGAACATAATCCTCCTCCTCCCACGACCACGTCAGCAAGGAGAGGACGCTTTACAGACGTGTTGTTGATGGAGGACATGCAGAACTTTTTAAGTCCTATGCATCGCCGCAGCCCTTCGGGGTCCAGCCTCAGAGAACGACTCGACCGTCAGGTAACAGACTACCTCGCCATAACTACAGATATCGACACTATGAGGAGCGATGAACCCCTTGACTACTGGGTGTGCACGCTTGCCCTGTGGCCTGAGCTATCACAATTTGCCATAGAACTTCTGTCCTGCCCCGCTTCAAGTGTCCTGTCAGAAAGGACCTTCAGTGCAGCAGGAGGTTTTGTCACTGATAAGAGAAGTCGCCTAGGTCAAAAAAGTCTAGATTACCTCTCCTTTATTAAGATGAATGAGGGATGGATCCTGAAGGGACTGACAGTGGGCGATACATTCGATTAAAAAAGGCCTGATAGATGAGCTGCCTTGAGCTAATAATGGTCCACACACTGCTGTATTTTATCCCTGAATGCCGGATGACTTGCGTGACTTATCCGCCACCCACTAAGGTTCAAGACGCAATGTTTTAGGGCACTTTCTGCCTGGCAAACTAACATCAATTTTTCTGGTCGCTGCAACAATACCTAATTTTTGCATTTAAATTATTTTATTTTAGAAGGCGTACAGCATGTAATGAAAAATAAAGCATTTTTGAACAGTCTTGCATAACAGTTGTGCAAAAATACATATTTACAATATAGACATTTTGTGAAATTTAGCTGGCTATTCCTTCTTATTTTTACTTTTTAGGTTAATAATTTTTCTTATTTTTTACTGTGATTGCAATTTAAGAGATACCTAAAACATGGTAAAACAGACAATAGTAAAGAGTATATCTGCAGGAAACACCAAAGTCCTATTAGCTATCACCCCTACAGCAGTATTAGCTTATTATTTACAATATCTAACCTGGGCAATCACCCTTGGGTTACCCTAGGGCAGGCTTCAGTAAGCGACCTCTGATTTTGCCGCCGGTTGCTTCTGAAGGGTCTCCAGGGCTCCCCCTCTCGGGTCCTTCCCCCAGTGTCGCTTCAACCAGTAACAAATGTTTTATATTTGTAAAGCGACCCAATGATCCCCCTTGATAGAGGTTTATCTTTACAAATTTTGGAGAACCAATTTAAGACCGGTGTCCCCTGTTTCTGGGTCAGGGAGTGTGTGAAATGCCTTACCCTACAGTAATTGTAATGTTCTGACAGCGGTAGCTCATGCTTGTCCCTCAGTTCCTCATAGGTGAGCATCTGGCCCTTTACTAACCAGTCTATCTAGTTTCCTTGACCTCCACCAGTGTTGTGATGTTGTGCTCATGTGTTTCGGGGCCTGAGGGTGGTCAAGAATTGGGGTCATTTGGGTGGATCCAGGGAACAAACCTGTGTGTTTCTTGGCCCATTTCCAGTATGATAGTGAGTGTCTGATTAGGGGGTTTGGCGAGTTTTTAAGGCTCTGAGGCAATTCTGATAGCCAAGCCACCTTGTCCCAGGTTAAGGGTCTTAAAGTGTGGTTCTCTAAATACACACAGGCCGGTTGATGACATATAGAATGTGCTATTGGGAGGAAAGATAGGTGACGGAACAGGTATTAAACTGATAGGAATAAATAGTGCAACTTAATACACCACTCCTATGTGGTGGCAGATTACATTGCACTTGCAGTGCCCCAAATTCGAAGTAGGAGGTCCGGCCAAGCATCTTTTTCCATCTCCCTGTTCCAAAAATCCATGCCATATACACGTCCCCTGATAGGTGATGTAACAGGTATTAAACTGATAGGAATGAGTAGTACAACTTAATACACCACTCCTATCTGGTGGCACCTTAGATTGCACGTGCAGTGCCCCAAATTCGAAGTAGTAGGTCTGACCAAGCATCTTTTTCCATCTCCCTGTTCCCAAAATCCATGCCATATACACGTCCCCTGATAGGTAACGTAACAGGTATTAAACTGATAGGAATGAGTATTACAACTTAATACAACTCTCCTATCTGGTGGCACCTTAGATTGCACGTGCAGTGCCCCAAATTCGAAGTAGGAGGTCCGACCAAGCATCTTTTTCCATCTCCCTGTTCCAAAAATCCATGTCCCCTAATAGTGGACGTAACAGGGATTAAACCAATAGGAATAGTACTACTTAACAGTACACACCTTATAATAACGCAGACAGAGGCAACGCGTATAATCTTCCATGCTGTGCAGTGGAAGCCCCCAGACTCTGACCTGTGTATAATATTCCATGCTGGGCAGTGGAAGCCCCCAGACTCTGACCTGTGTACAGTATAATATTCCATGCTGGGCAGTGGAAACCCCCAGACTCTGACCTGTGTATAATATTCCATGCTGGGCAGTGGAAGCCCCCAGACTCTGACCTGTGTATAATCTTCCATGCTGGGCAGTGGAAGCCCCCAGACTCTGGGAGTCTGAAGAAGAGGAGTCAGAGGAGGAAGGTGGCTTTGAGGAGTTGGAAGACCAAACACAGCAGGCGTCCCAGGGGGCTTGTTGTCACCTTTCGGAGACCCTTGGTGGCTGGGTGGAGGAAGAGACATTCAATGACATCAGTGAGGACAAGGAACGGGACATGGCTAGCTTGGTATCCAACCTTGTGCAAATTGGGAGTTTGCGGTTGTGCAAAGGGACTGTTTGCGGTTGTTTGTGGTGCATTAAACTGCGATATTGGTCTGTTACTGTGAAGCGGGTGTAACCCTTACACTACCAGATCGATACAACATCATACCTGATGTTTTAAAGCATGTTATTCCAAACAATTTAGGAATGTTAGGTGATTTATGCCCTTTATGGCTTAAATCCAGACTCTGCATCAACTATGTAATTTTTCGTGGGAGTTTTGCCATGGATTAGTAATTAAGTCTGTGGGCATAGCTGCTGTGACAGATGGAGTAGCCTGCACTTAAAAAAAACACAAATCATAGGTTGGTGTGTGTATAGGGTAGGTGGGAGGGTATGTTAGATGAGTTGAGAGGCAGAAGAGAAGGTGGATGTGTGTGAGTCTCTAAGTCAGGAGGTAAAAGAAATGGAGATTAATGGAATGGAAAGTGCTTCTGCTTAGTTGCATGGTATGGGATTCAGTGTCACTGAATGAACCCCTGCAGAAGTGTCTGTTTCCGCCCTAGTAGTACATGGAACTGGAAATTTGTTAATTGGTGACTGCTTCTGTTTATGTGGATGGTATGGGTCCAAGTTTCACTGCATAAGTGGCTGCCTCAGTCCTGGTGGTGGAAAGATCAAACATTTTAAACAAAACGATTCCCATGTCTGAAATTTCTTGTCAATAAGACGATCTAATAATGCCAGCTTCTTTCCAGAATATAGAAGTGAAGTGAGACATATTAAAGGGGTGCTTTACTATGCGAGTGTAATGTGTAGGGTAGGCCAACATTTTACTAAAAGTGGAAATAACAGCTTTTTAATCCCAGAGCAAGGAGGACCAAGATCTGGAGACTGTGATGTGATATCCACTCAGTATTTTGTTCTTTATGGGTAGGAACCATCTAGTTATTTGTTGTAATTGTGAAGCTAAATTGTACTGATATGGGTTTGGAACTACAAGACCTTCTTGATCATTTGGCCTGAGTACAATTTGACAAGAGATCCTATGTTTCTTCCCATCCACAATAAAATAAAAAAATAAATCCTTTATATCTCTGCTTTCATCTCAAAATACTTCCCCAACCACCCTCTTTGCTCTGCTAATGACCAGCTTCTCTCCTCCTCTCTTACCGCCTCCTCTCATTCCCACCTTCACGTCTTATCTCCTGCTGCCCCTGCTCTACAGAATATGTTTTTGTTTTACTAGAAATGGCGAGTATGTTGATTTTTAAACTTATGCTTATGCCAATTCACAAGATGGAATAAGAGTGCAGTTTAATTAAATATTTTCAGATAACATGGCAACTGTGTTATTTTGAGCTTACTTGGTGTTTTTGAATAGTAGCTGCTCCATTGTTAGAGAAAACAAAAGAGGGAATGAGGGACTACCTTGGCTGGTCCCATTTAGACTGTGAGATGGATTGTCATAGTAGGAGATTTCTATAGGGATAGGATTGCATGCAGAATCGTGTATTATCCCCAGTCTGGTGACCCCTTATGAAATTCACTTGATCTGGATTGATTAAATTGGGTATTAATGGAGGTAGCCTATGTGAGAGTAATTTAGTAAAACATTTTCAATACTGTGTTTATAAAAACATTTGAGTGGTAACTCCCATTATTGAAGGGGTTCCTATGTTCCTTTGGTACTAAGGTGAACTGTGAAGAACACATGGACCTAGTAGGGGGAATATTTTTTTGAATACAGGTTCTATAAACTATCCATTTTGGGAGGTTTCATAGCTTGAATAGTTTTTTTGAGTTATGGTAGTAAATCTTTATTTAATATGTCTAGTTATGGGGTTGCCAGGGTGGAGAGGTTACCTTGAGCTAGAAAGAACTGGTTGAAAGTTTAAGATTAGGGTTACTGCTGTGTAAATTATCGTAATTGGCATAGAATTGAGTAAAACTGAATGCTATTTTGTTTTGGTGGTAAGTTATATAGTTGTCTTTACATCTAATGGCCTGTATGTGCATTCTGGTCTTCAGTCCTCTAAGTTTAGTAGAAGGGAATGTGCTTTTTCTCCCCTTTATCATAAAAAGGTGACTTAGACCATAAGAAAGCCTGTTGTATTTTTTGCAAATGTCTTTTGGTCTGTTGGATTTTCATAAGTAATAATGGCTGTGTACATTTAATTATAGGTAAAACAACGATTATCTGGCACCCCCTGTTCCAATGCCTTTCCAGATTAAACGATTTGCTGAACCAATGGTGGTCACGGTGTGTGGGCCCTGTTTCCCGGTTACGGGCAAAGCCACCGAATCCCCACATAAAGAGGCAGTCCAGAAGCCCCTCCCCAAGCAGACCCTGCCTTGAGAGGAGTCACCAGCACAAGGCGAATCTGAAAAGGATGCCGTCCACCCAACCAATACCACAGCCACAAATAGGCAACCTCAACAGCGGCTGCAGGCCCCACTATATTTTGCCCACCAGACTTCCCCAGACACCCCATACCAAACTCTTATCCACCAGCCAAAGGATCCGAGCAAGAAATGAGGGCTACACTCAGCTGAAGTTCCTGCTGTAAAGTTGTCTGGATTAAAGGAGGTGCTGGATACTCATTGTTGCACCTGTTTTTTCTCAAGAGATTTCTTTATGTGGTGCAAGCCTAGATCACAGTTTTATGGGCCTCCGACTCACAGAGTCTTAGGCTTGCAGAACCCGCATTTTCTGAAAAGTAGTTAATATTATGTGTTTGAGTTTATTTAACTATGTCCTCTTGTGATAAGAGGGATTCATTTAAGTGCCAAGTGTATGGAAAGGGAGATAGTTTATTAAGAATATATTTGATTGGTCAATGGTCTGATCATGTGATAGCCTTGATTTTGGTATCTGATACGGTGGAGGTAAGAGGGGAAGAGATGAATAAGTATTTTCTCTAAAATACATGTTGTGGAAAGAGGAGTACATAGGGAAATATTTAATTAGAAGAAAATAATACGGTAGAAGGGTTAGGGTAATGGGAAAACAGTTATAAATATATTTGTTCCTTATCCCCTTTACCTCATTCCTTTCCCGTCTCTCCTCACTCTCCTTTTAAGCTTGTTTGTTATTTCTCCACCACTCCTGGTATTCCTTCCTTTGCCCTATATTCTTTTTTCATCCCTTTTCTTAACCCCCCCCCTTCTCTTGGTATCCTTTCTACCCTTTTCTACCCTTTTGCCTTCATTTATGTGCCTCTCCATTCCTCCCCTCCTCTTCTCTTTTGTCTTTTCTCACCTACCCTCTTCTCCTTCTTCTCCCTCTGCTACCTCTCTCCTCTCTCTGTTCATTTATATGAGTTGCGGTAGATAGGAATTGTTAGTATTGAGAGTGTAGTTCTGTTAAAATGGTAGTAAGCAATACTCTGACTAGACCAGACTGCAGCAACGTGAATTGTGTTCCCCACATGGTGTTCTCACCAAAGACCCTTCCCACCAAATTTTTCATGTGGTCCACATGTGAAGCAAACACTTTCCACCAGCCTCTTCCTTCTCTCCACTGTTCCTCCAAATGAGCAGGTACGTGAAGGAGGCCCAGATGGCTCCTGGTGGATCTCTTGACCTTGGTCAGGCATACCATGAGTTGAGCGAGTGGTTGGGGATTCTTTACAGATCTCAAGGTCAGCATCTGATGTTGTTATCAAGTAGAGGATGTGGAGGGTCTTTGCATGATTTATTTTCCTGTTAAGGAAGGTTAGTAGTCTGTAGGATTGGTAGGAGTATTGCCAGGTATCCAATTGGCATGCCTTCCCACAATCATCTATAAGGTGATTGATAGGGGGCTTTGCAGATACAGTGGTATCCCAGCGCAACAGACGCTTCCTGCTTCCATTGCGCAGGTTCACTGAGTGTCAATTGGTTGCCGTAGTTACGGCAGCGTTTAAAAAGAGGGCTGGACGGCTTCACAGACCTTACCTTGACAAAGACGTCTGATGACGTCGAAACGCGTCGGCCTTTGATGACGTGGCATGCCTCACAGCTAAGGGCACGCCGGCGTCTTCATTACTAACAGTACTGTATTAACTATCAATAATTTTAGAGGTTGTATGCTTACCCTACCTGTCCGTTTCCAAATGAGTGAATGTTGTGGTCTGGATATGCATGAGATTAGGCACTTTAATAACGATGCTTTAAATAATAATTAGCCTGCTGGCTTTTTTGCATTGCTCATCCATTTGGCCTATTTTCTATTATGCTATACTTTGGGATATAATATGGGCAAGATAAAAGTTCTATTCTAATATGAGAAGTAGCCTTGGGTAGGCACTAATTGCATATAATAGTCCTAGAATTTTATTGCCCTGCTGAAAACATTTTTACCCTCACTTATAAGGAAGTAAATATGGTATAATCATACTGTGGTATACCGTTAAAAATAAAAATAAATATATATTTATATACAAAGGTCCGAATATTCCCAGTAATTTGTTTTGGGACTTTTTATAGGATGAGCTATTACTATCCAGAACCTTTACATCCGTATATATATGTATTATAGATCCTAGGATCTATCATAAAGACTGGACTACTCCAATTGGATTAGCAATTACCTCTCTCCTCCACAGTACTGTTAGGTGTGGACCTAATAACCCCTCTATTAAGAGTACATTCAACATTTAGTGGTTTATGTCCACACACCCATTAGCCTATTTTTATTTTTTTGTTCTAATCCTGGGATTTTTTACCCCTTGTTTTTAAAGCAATCGCCGTTGTTACCCCCCATTAATAAAGACTTTATTATTATTTTTTTTCCCACTTTTTGTATATACATTAGTAATTTTCGGGTGGCAAACACCCTGGGAACCTAGCATTCCTACTAGACCTTGATTTATTTGAGAATAGTCATCACACAACTTTGTGGGCTTTCTTCAAGTACAAATGCTACTTAGAAATTCTGAATACATTGAAAAGACTACTTACAAGATACATTTTAATTGTGTATGATCATTAAGCAACATTAAATATTTAACCAAAAACATCAGGATCTCAGTCTCTAATTAAGCTGCTTGTCTTTGTCCCATTTAAGCTCATCCCAGGGTTTGATAGTCAGTCTAATGGTCTTATCTTGTGCTCAATTATCGGTGCTCTTCACTGGCTGCTTTACTCGGCCATAACTGTTAAGTAAGTTGTTTCCATGAAAAACTACTTTAACATAACATAACAAGTCTAAAGCCAATGATGAGCAATGTCTAGACATAAGACCCCTAGACCCTGTCAGAGCGTCTTCCACTCCTTTAGTAACCTTATAGGGGATGCAGACTAAGAGTATGTTTAATACTGAATATTGTTTTTCTAAATAATTTCATTTTATTAATGATCAATCAAATATACAGTGCCTGTTGTGCAGCCATTACAGTGGTCATTTGAGAATGAAATAAAATGTTAATATGATAATACTTACGGATTGTTATCGTGTTATTTAGGTTGTACGAACAAGTAACATTGTCTATGTAACGGCCCAATACAAGTCCATTCCATCTTAAAGTAACTTTAAATTCCTCTACAAAAGAAAAAGTACTGATTTTATGTTTGAGCATGCAAAAAAAGTATTCCACTTCCTTCATAAATATGTATACAGATATGAGGAGTAAAACAAAGCCTCTGTTGACTTATAAAAATATATTTGATGTTTTAGAAAAATATATTTTGTTTTAAAGGAATTTCTTTAGGCAAAAAATATTTTATATACATGTTAATTTTATCCCACTCAATGCAAGTTTGCATATAAAATGTACAATTCACTTCACTTACTTTTTAAAAGATCCAAGAGTAACAGCCCTTTATAAAAGAAACTAATGCAATTATTACTGGAATGTGTTAAATACTATTGAGAACAATATTTAAGAACGAAACCCAATTCAATATAATACTTTATTAACCTTTAAAAACCAAAATATCACCCGGAACAGGCTAAAACGGACCGGATGCACCCTTTATAAAAGGAATTCATGCAAATCATTGGTATGTATTAAATATAAATCAATCTGATAGTATGTGTGATGATCTGAAGGTCGGGGCTATACCAGCCCAGGGACACCTGCTATAGACTACAGGTTAACTACCCACAAAGACCGTTTGGTTTCTTGGAAATCACGGCACCAGCACCCTGATACAGTATCTGGCTTCTGTATCGGTCAGGGTCCTTGCATCAGAAATCAGCACTTCCAGACTTCCAAGAGACTCCAGATCTGCTTCTTCTTAGGGGACTTGATACGACTTGTTACAGTCAAACCAACCCCAGCAGGATCCTACAGAGTCTCCCAGTACCTCCCTGCAGCCATCCAGGAGAACAGGAGCAAAATAAGAGACATACGATTTCTATATGTCTCTAGAAGTGAACTGATTTATTTAAGAAAAGTCAGCAATATTTATAGCAGATATAGAGGGGGTGTACACAATGCAACAATGGAGATGACGCCACATGGGGTCTAGTAGTAGCTTCCTGAGAGCAGTTGGCTTAACCTCCAATTTACATCCTGCCATCTTTAACACATATCAGATGTGATTGACTTCATCTGGCAAACAATGGCACAAAACAGATTACAGATACAATGGAGGTGTTTATGTACATAATCCAGTGGCTGGAGCCAATCTGTCTGTCCTTTAATGGTCTGGAAAGGCGTCAGTGACAGTATGCTTTATTAACTCTTTAACACGCCAGAATAAATATTTCCTAGAATTACTGGGAATAACCACTTTCCAGAGGGTTAGAAATACTGACTTAACCAAACATAACTAGGTGGGATTCATGTAATAACCGTCATAAAATCCACAAAAACTAATTTCAAGTACCTGTTCCCAGCCAGAATACAATATTTTGTAAAATTATCTGAAACAGTGACTTTCCAGAGGGTCAGAAATTCCAAATTTACCAATCCCACATGACTAGGTGGGATTCATGCAATAACCTTTATTAATTCCACAGAAACTAATTCCAAGTACCTGTTCCGGGCCAGAATACAATATTTTGTAAAATGACCCAGAACAGCCACTTTCCAGAAGGTTAAAAATACACACTTCACCAAAACACACATGACTAGGTTGGATTTATGCAATAACCTTCATAATTTCTACAAAAACTAATTTCAAGTACCTATTCCAGGCTAGAATACAGTAGTTAGTAAAATGACCCAGCACAACAACTTTCCATAGGGTAAGAAATGCCAGATTCATCAAACACACATGACTAGGGGGAATGCAGGACCTCCATGCCATTTATCTTAGATGTACATGCCATGGAGGTCCTTCACTCCACTTTCCTCTTCTGAAGCAATTTCAGAAACTCCTTTTCATTCTCACTATCTAGAAGCTTAACAATGTGTACAACTTGAAATTGTTTTGTCAATAGCATCCACAGTTGCTGCTTCTCTGTGTGTGACTATAACAAGAGAATCATTGTGGTTGTGTGGTATACGTTTCCTACAAATGACTCTTTGGAAAGTTGTCGTTTCGGGTCATTTTACTAAATATTGTATTTTGGGCCAGAACGGGTACTTGAAATTAGTTTCTGTGAAATTCATGAAGCTTATTACATGAATCATATCTAGTCATGTGTATCTGGTAAGTTTTGTATTTCTGGCTCTTTGTGTAGCTGCCATTCTTGCTCATTTTATAAAAAAATCTGGGTTGCTAAAAATGCTGTATTCTGGGCTGTTAAAGGTTTAATAAAGCATATTTTCAGATGGGGTTTGACCCTTAAATATAGTCATCAATTATATTTAACACATCTCAATGACTTTAGCATGAATTCCTTTTAAAAATAGTGCGTTCCGGCCTGTGCCGGTAATATTTAGATTTTTAAAGAGTTAATAAAATATTATATGTAATTGGTTTAATTTAGTTTCTTAAGCTTCTTAACACATCCCAGTAATATTAGGATTGATTTAATTTATAAACGGCCTGTTCCGGCCTGCTTTTACACCCTCCCGGTTACTCTGGGGACTTACCAGAAGTAAGTATATATACATTCTATACAACAATTACAGTGGGGAGTAAAATATTAAGTAATTTAGTTAAATCAAATTATTTTATATAAATGTTTTAAGAGTCCCTTTAATTGTGTTATCTATGTTAGGAGTTTGGGGATTCCTATGTTATTTAACTGATTCTATGCATGAAAATATTTAAGAGATCTCTTCAAAAAATTCTCAAAGGAACCTTTCGTGCCAAAGGGGTCATGATAAAAGACAAAAATGGCAGGGACCTAATATAATAGAAGCAGATCAGATAAAGAAGAGGTGGTAGGAATACACTGAAGCTCTATACAGGAAAGATCTTAACAGCAGTGAGGACCCCAATAATTTGTCCAAGGAGCTGGAGCCAGACATCTTAGAGAGTGAAGTTAGATGGGCCCTAGGAATGTCTTGCTAAAAACAAGGCTGCAGGAGATGAT
Source organism: Discoglossus pictus (assembly GCA_027410445.1). Classification (NCBI taxonomy): domain Eukaryota; kingdom Metazoa; phylum Chordata; class Amphibia; order Anura; family Alytidae; genus Discoglossus; species Discoglossus pictus. The sequence goes on from CM050163.1 coordinate 231,904,060, forward strand.
GGAATGCCAGCTGAACTATCAACATTCTAGAAGTTGATGCTTTGAAAGTGTTACTCACCTTATACCAACAAACTTGGAAAACTCAACTGTGTCCAATAGACTGGAAAATGTCAGTATACATCCCAGTGCCAAAGATTGCTCCATTTATCAAGCAATTGCACTATTTTCACATGCAAGCAAGGTAATGCTTAAGATCCTACAAGCTCAACTCCAACAATATATGGATCGGGAATTACCAGATGAGAAAGCTGGGTTCCACAGAGGAAGAGGCACATGAGATCAAATTGTCAATGTCCGATTAATAATAGAGAAAGCAAGAGAGTTCCAGAAAAACATTTACTATTAGACTATAGAGTATTCTAAAGCCTTTACCTGTGTGGATCACAACACAATGTTGCATGTTCTTAAAGAGATGGGAGTACCAGATTATCTCATCCGCCTCCTAAGGAATCTGTATGTGGACCAAGAAGCCAAGGTCAGAACCGAACATGGAACAAAAGAATGGTTCAATATCGGGAAAGGAGAGTGGCAACGTTGTATCTTGTCACCTTTTTTACTCAACTTACATGCGAGTACATCATGTGTAAGGCCGGGCAGGGTGAATCGAAATCCAGAATCAATATTGCTGAAAGAAACATCAGCAACCTCAGATATGCGGATGATACTACACTGATGGCTGAAAGTGAAGGGGAAATAAAGGACCTACTGATGAGGGTAAAAGAAGAAAAAGCTGGCCTGCTGCTCAATGTTAAAAAAACATAGATCCTGGCAAACAGCAATCTCACTTCTTGGCAAATAGATGGGGAAGAAGTGGAAGCAGTGACAGATTTTATTTTCCTGGGATCCAAAATCTCTTCAGATGGTGACTGTAGCCATGAAATAAAAAAAATAGCTTTGCTTCTGGGGAGAAACTCAATGACAAGCTAGTAAAATGTAAAGATATTACATGATCAACAAGGGCCTGCATATTAAAAAGTATGATATTCCCTCCCAGTAGTAACATATGGATGTGAGACCATAAAAAAAAGTGCCATAGAATTGATGCTTTTGAATTTTGGTGCTGGAGAAAACTGCTTAGAGTCCCTTGGACTGGTAGAAGATCCAATAAATCAGTACAACAGGAAATCAAGACAAACTGTTCACAAGAAGGTATGATCATGAGGCTGAAGCTCAAATATTTTGGCCATATCATGAGAAGTCAGTATTCCTAAGAGGTTGGGAAAGATTGAAGGTACTCAAAGAAGAAGGAGGCAGAGGCAGAAATGGATAGATGAGATCACTGAAGCAACGAACATGAGCTTGATGGTGCTCAGAGGGGCAGTGGCTTACAGATGTGCCTGGCGTGCTGCAGTCCATAAGAGGAGTCGTATACGAATGAACTACTAAACAATAAGAACAACAAAATGTATGAAAATGTGAACAATGTTATCCAGTTAGATTAATATGCTCCACAGAATTCAATCATGAGCTGCTTATATAGATAGAAATAAAGAGAGCACTGTTTGTGTAATGGCCCATGTAGGATAATAATTAATAACATTTCATCCTTAGGCTTACATACACTAAAGGGACACTGAAGTCATCATATGTACTCTACATCAGACAAGGGGCAGATAATCATGAGGGGAAGTTGTTTAAATTTAGTAAAATTATAAAAATGCATTTTCCTGTGAGACTATTGCGTTGTGTTCCAAACTTTTAATAAAGAACCTTGACTCGGTGACAAACTGGCGGTGGGGGTGGGGGTGTAGGGGCAAGACTTTGTGGGACTATTACCGTGGAATATTGGTATTCTTTCTTCCTTCTCGCCCCTGACCCTTTCCTCCCAGCCTGGACACTTGAACTTTGAAATTATTATTGTGTGCCATGATGTGTGGGTACTCTATGTCTCTCATCAGTGTGGGCTATTTACTAGCTTGTGTAGTAGATTTTGTGGGGGGATAGTTTACCACAATAATCATTTAATTTATGGTGTGCAAAAGGGCGATAGAAGCCCTCCACCGTACAATTCAGAGAAATACAGTTATTACACTGCATTCTGGGAACCTGGACAGGAACATGGAAATATGACAAAACAGGCTTTGCTCTTGTAATCCAATTCCATTTTAAACATGGCATCCTTTAAGCATATGATTGCAGTATTACACAGCTTTAAGCAAAGGCCAGGATGTTTCATATATATATATATATATATATCACATATATAGTTGTGGATCTTTGCGACTGTCTGGAACTTTTACGATGTTGGTAATGCAAAGCAAGGTCGCAACCACGAGCCTCGCTTTGTGAGTCATGCCAGCGGCGCCGTTACACATGCGAGCCTTGCGAAGCCAGGCATGCTGGACTTAGACAATACATGACGGCAAAGACAGTAGCACTTACACCAACAACGCCAGGCACGCGAGACTTTGAAAATAAAACAAACAGCCTTCAGCGTGTAACACACAAACTTTCAGCAGACACAAAGAGGACAAACACACAGGGAAGGGACAGGGGGGAGATGGTGGAAAGAGACACATGGCATTCCCTAGCACAAAACTTGCAGGCTAACGAAACAGTACAGTAGGTGAGAGGAAAGGCTTGCAATGAGCAAATCAATTTATAACTTTTTCGACAACATTTATCTTGTTTTTTTTTTTTGTTATTCTGTCTCTCACTGTTAATATACACCTATCATTAAAATTATAGACTGATCATTTCTTTGTCAGTGGACAAATGTTCAAAATCAACAGGGGATCAAATACTCCCCCCCCCCCCCCACTGTATATGTTTTCTATAAAATTTAGTTTTTATTCCCCGTATTTGCATTTAGCTGCTGATGTAAGATGCTGCCTCAACTCTCTCTGCATCACTGTTTATGTTCAAACTGAGTGTTTCATCTCATATCAGTGTTTTTGTGTTCTTTGTGCCTTATCCGTTTATCTGTCATTTACGGATTATTTCAACTACCTTTCCTCAGTATAGATGTATACTTTTGGTGGTGGGAGTGTCATGGTCTGGGCCTGCCTGAACTAAAGTTAATTGAGAGAACCATCGGCCAATTGAATAGGGCTCTATATAAGCACACAGCATATTTTTTTTACAGACATTTTTAGTTAGTGAGCTTCTATCCAAAAGCATGGTCTTCCCTAACTAAAAACTTCTGTAAAAACATATGCTATGTGCTTATATAGAGCCCTTTTCAACTGGCCGAATCACAATTTAATATGGCTGATAGCCTGCAGTCAAAGTAAAGGTAAACTGAATAAAAAATATCTTACCACCAACACAGATAGATGATGGGTCCACAGTCACAGATTCTCTGCATGCCTTCTCTACCACCTGTTTTAAAGATATGTTTGTTTGACAAGGCAATATGTAGAAATATGGAAAAGGTAACAATGTTACTGTATGTCTTAACCTCAAAAAGTATAATTGTTTTTTTTGTAAGTTTACATACCCCAGAGACTAGTTTGTGGGACTCTTTGTAGATCTTTGGCAGAAGGGTTGTCACTGTGGGTGTAGTCTCTTTGAGATTTTTTTTAGGAGGAAGTCTATTTTTTCTATTAAATCCTAAGTCCCTTTTAGCTACTAATAGAAGGTTGTTGTAATTCTCAGCTTTCTTTAAGGAGAAATTCTAGGTTATTCAATGCTTGTTCTTGAATACCTGTACCAGTAGATGAAACATTGCTGTTTTCATGTTAAGTTAAAAGTTTATGTAACATAAACTTTCTTCTGAATATATTTAAACCCTTAAATTACAGTGAAATTATGAAATTGGTTTAAGGTGTGTTTTTAAAGGCCTAAGATGTCCTTTTTGGTGCTGACACAATGCTTCAACTATGTTTTTTACAATGGGACAGTTTATCATTGAAAGCCTCCTACGGACAGATGCAAACAATCAGCCTACTAACCAGTCACATATTAAGCACAAGCCCTATTAAATTGGAGTTACGTGTTAAAACGTAGCCTGTAACTGTCATCTTAGGGCTATTTGCATGCTACAATGCCTCGTAATGTTGCTCACATTGGACTTTCCCTGTTAACACGCAGGACGGCCGAGAATAGGTTACGTGGAGATCAACGTTGAACTTTGCGCATGTAAATCCTTTGACCATCCCCCTAACCATTACTTGTTCTATTCAGCTATTAAATTGCAACGTGGTCACTCATGAGCAAATGGAGCTCTAGAGCACCTACAAGGGGAGTAAAGTACAATACATAGCACTCTACTATACATTTATTATAAGGGGAAATGATGTTAAGTCTTAGAATTAATAGCACAACATTCCCAAGCCCGCAAATCTGCCCCCAAAAATACTTTATTTCATGATTATATTTTGTGTTATATCAATCCCTGCAATCAATGTGTTACCTGTAACTACGAGAATTGTTTGTGGTCCAGCACGTAACCCTGACGGCTGCAAACTGGTTAATGAAATCGCGCCTCTCACAGATTTGAAGAATGCAGCCCTTACGTGCTACACTTTGGACTTTCAAGGCTGGAATTTAATATGGCTCTAGATCGGCCCGTAATACTAACTAGCTAAAATATCACACTAAAAATGATTACAGTTAGCAAGGGACCCATTTACATTACCTGCATGCTTATCTAAATGCTCAAAACAAGTACAAGAAGTGCAATCTCCCAGGGAAGATGGAAGGATCTTTCTAAGTAAATGATGCAAACCCTCAGTCTAGCCCACCCATTTGCCTTGTGATAGAACTCAATTGACTTCTTATTAAACAGAGGGGTATTAGGGTTTGTGTGAGTAAACAATAAATAATAAAAGCTCAAATATATATATATATTCCCATCATCCATCATAACCCCTATTTGCTCATATGGGCTTGGGTGGTTAGGCACTTTCCCATCTAGCTAAACCCTAGGAATCCCCTCTAGGACCTGTTAGCCTAGTGGACTAGCATTGATGTATTACTACAGCTACAGTTATTTGAAATAATGGATATAAGCCTTCAAGCATGGTCCATTGTTTGAGGGCTACCATTTTAAGTGGTACTGTGCCTTTCCTACCAAACGTCACTAGCAATGCTACACATGATAAAATGAAGTACTACTCCAACTGATCAAACACTGATCACTTAAGTGTGTAGAAATGCAGAGAATGGCCTTCATTTAATTCCAAGCCTATAATTACAATGCCACAGGCTGTAAATCTGCAGGTTAGAAAGTTGTTACAATTACAGATGGATTTAATTGAACAAGCCTGCAATTACAGGACTAAAAGCTAAAATTGTAAACCATGCTTCCGTATGTAGCATTTCAGGGCCTTGTTCAATTAAATACACCCGTAATTGTAGCAATTTTCTAATCCGCATACATACGGCCTGTATGACTGTAATTACAGGCTTGGAATTAAATAGGGGCCATAGTATAGTATTCAAAAAAATTGAAAAGTCTGTGTTTTATCTTTTTTTCTCCTACCAAATTTAGTTATCCAAAGAACCAGATAGAAAAAATGTGACTACAAAGGTTTAGCCATGTGCACATAATTTCTGATAGTAATTGCAAATTTTATATATAAAATATGTTACTTATTTTTAAATGTGTATATCATGATAACATGATAATTATGAAAGTACTGTTTTTAATGCATTAAATATTAGTAAGAGGAACTTACTGAATTGATGATTCCTCTCAGAGCTGCAGATCCACCTTCAACTGGAAACACATGATCCTCAGAATCAGTACATGAATAGTAGAGCTCATACTATGCTAGTAATCCTACATAAACCCCTAAAAACATCACCTGACCATAACTGACCAATCACAATGCATGGAATGTGACAGTTGCTCGTGTGCACAAGTATCTCCTGAGCATGTTCATTACATTATTTTATTCAGTTATTAGATCTCATAAAATCCCAAAATCTAAAAAGGTTGAACTTTATGGACTAAAGTGAAAAATTCCTATGGGAAAAAACACAATGTCATCACCCCAAAATTCAACATAAATCAGCTTTTTTGGCAGAATAGAATTTCATGAAAATTGCCAAAAAAAGGGACCCCCAATTCCTCCTAAAATACAAAATTTCAAACAGATACATCAAACCAATGCAAAGTTATATAATCTTCCATCAAATATACTTAGTATAGTTATTGTCAATCACGCTTGTTTATTGTTTGTTTAGATATATGATATTTAGATCAACAGCCTTTCCATAAACAGTATTTTCCATGAACATTTGACTGCCTTAGAGGAAGGCTTAGGGAATCCAAACATTGATGATTTATTTTATTTCAGGGCCCGAATAATATAGTGTTCAATAGTATAACACTGAAGCAGATACATACTGTATATCCAGCAGTCAAAGGAAAAGTAAACTAAATAAAAACATATCTTACCACTAACACAGACGGATGATGGGTCCACAGTCATAAATTCTTTGCATGCCTTCTCTATCACCTGTTTTAAAGATATGTTTATTTTAAAATGCATTGTCTTAACCTCATATCTAAAAGTTTACTTGCCTTTTTTTGTAAGTTTACATACCCAAGAGTTTTCTGGGACTCTTGTGAATCTTTGGCAGAAGATATAGGGTTGTCACTATGCGTGTAGCTACTTGGAGGAGTTTAATTTTTTTTAATGTAATCCTAAATCCCTTTTAGCTTCTAACTAATTTGATATCCCTATCTTCCTGCTACTAAATTAAGAGTTCCTCTTTACCCAGGCTGCTGACAGTAGATACCGGTGCTTTCCATCTGCTGCACCTGCAGTGGCTCCGCCGCTGTAACTCTGTAGAAAATCCTGAACAAATATATTTTAAAAGCATTGTACTTTATTATCTCACCTTGCGCCATGTTAAATTTTAAGCCCGTATCGGCACTGGTACACCCGCAAAGCCTGCTGGCTTGAAATTAGCTGGAGTTACAGAACTATTACATTAGCCAAGCGCGCAACAAACATGGCCGACATCCAAACCCGTAAACCGTTCTTGCGCACGTTGCATGCGCGGCCGTGAACATGATCATTAATTCAAACCCATAGTTACGGGTTTAGACAGAGCCAATAGTAAAAGAGATCGCCATCATTACATCACTGAAAATGGGGGTTAGATTTCAATCCCTTACGGGTTTGAATTACGAGCTACGATCGGATCTACATTCCAGAAATAAAGCAATATTAATAAATCAGTAAATATGACATTCAAGCCCATGTGAGTTCCATTATATGTATTAACACACTGATTGCCTGGATCCATATAACACAGAAATGAAACATTAAAAAAAGTATTTAATATTGCAGATTTGCGAGCTTGAGAATGTTGTGCTATTAATATTAATACCTAACATAACTTTCAGCGTAGGCTTTTTGACTCCATTTGCAGGTTACGGGTTTAAACGCCAGTGGATTCATAGCAATTTAATAGCTATTTGCGAATGTAACATTTACGGGCTTGATAGATCAAATTATTTTGACAGCCCGTAGGGTTTTTCTGCCTGTAATAATTTGCGGGTAGCTGTAAGAGGCCAATTTAATAGCCATAAGTCTTGCGGGCTCCGTTACCAGCTACAGGGATTTTATTAGGGCTGCCTGTCTGGGTTATGTGACCTGGGGTATTTCAGAAAAACTTACTAAGAGTAAAAAGCAGCATTTTACACAAGAGGCTTTGGACTATATGGGAAGGAGTTTAAAAACTTTTAAATCATGGATACTGCTCTGCACCATCATGTAGAGCTGTCAGAATCAAGTGGAGAAACTGTACAAACATTTTGAGTTGAAGCTAATTTCACTATATATATTAAACATTATATTAAACATGGCGGTTCTAAAGGAACAATAAATCATCAGCTCTTCTAAATGAATATACACTTTCTTCACTGCGTTGATAAATTCCAGCAGGCCAACTTTTACACTCATCAATAGGTCATTTAGTTCCTCCTCATTTTCAGCCATCACAGTAGTATCATCGGCGTATCTGAAGTTGTTGATATTTCTTCCAGCAATATTGATTCCGGCTTTGGATTTATACAGCCCGGCCCTACGCATGATGTACTCTGCATATAAGTTGAATAAATAAGGTGACAATATATATACAACCTTGTTGCACTCCTTTTTTGATCTTGAACCATTCTGTTGTCCCATGTTTGGTTCTGACCGTGGCTTCTTGGTCGACATACAGATTCTTTAGGAGGAGGACGAGATGATATGGTACTTCCATATCTTTAGGAACAAGCAACATTGTGTTGTGATCCACACAGTCAAAGGCTTTAGGAAAGTCTATGAAGCAGAAGTAAATGTTGTTTTTAGCTCTCTTGCTTTCTCTATTATCCAGCAACATTGGCAATTTGATCTCTTGTTGGCTTCTTACAGCTACCCGCAAATGATCTGCAGGTTACATGGAGAAAAAACGCATGGGATGTCGAAATAGCAACACCGAAGCCTGTAACTGTTATGTACGAAAGACGCTCTGGCGTTCAAACCCGTAACCCCCAAATGGAGGCAAAATATTACGAGCTCCAAATAGGACCCACAAAGGGTTTACAGACAACTTTGCAACACTGTAAAAGACAATATAAACATACCAATTACTATTATTATTATTATTAATATTATTATTGTATGTATTGATCTGTTGCATAGTAACTACGGCTTATTAATTTACCTATATAGGAATGTAACACAAATGCAATGTATGTGGATGTCCCATAACCCCAAGCATTGAAAACACACTGACACGGTTAGAATGGTATAAGAAAGCTTTATTTCATACACAAAGCACAATCAGCAATGGACAAGGCTGTGCATTTATATCATGTGTGTAGACCAGAAGGGCAAGAGACTGTGGGCCATCAAAGGATACCTAAAGGGTTAACTGTTAGACAACATCATACAGATAAAGCATAGCATCTACTAGGGTCACATGTGGTCAGGATACCACAGTAACCATAATCAGATGTTAAATTGGAACATCATATAACACTTCATTTCATAGAAATAACCATTAATGCGCATACAGCAACCATATGGTCTCCATCTGTTATGTTAATCAGATGCTAGAAATCATGGATCATGTGATACTAATCAATTCCACACACAGTGTATTTTTATACATTACTGCTGATTCCCAAATAGATTATAGGAATCTGGAAAACATAAAGAGGAGGTGTTAGAACAATCATACACAGTTATTATAGTACATAGTTTTTGCTCTGGACACTACAAAAAACCAATTAACATGAACGCCATCTAGTGATAACCATATTGATTCTGTCCTGTTTAATCAGCGTTTCCGGAATATGTTGAGGATGTGTAATACAACAAGGCATGCTTCACTGTGAACACAATCTTTTAGCAAAAAGTACTATCACTATCTACGTGGAATAGTTGAGCCATGCTGATATTCCATCTCCCTGGTGTCATGAATCAGCCAGTGGCCATATTGGATTTGGCGTGAACTATGCTGGGGCCATTTTGTGACTGGCAGCAGTGGCCATCTTGGGGCTGGGTTATCTTCCACATGCTGTTGCCATGTGGAAGAACAAAAGGTTTGGGCTCACAGAGCCACTGCTTGTGAATGGTATGAGATAGGGGAATGAGTAGGGGTTCCACTGTCACCATTAAATAAAGTCAGCATTACTGCATAAAATGGATTGACGTGGAAAACCTGCCAAACCCTGATACCATGTGGGAATGGGGAAATATGTTATGGGTTATAATATGTTAGTATTATATTGTATATTGTATTATGGAGTGATAGCTATGTTTTAATAAGTCAACCCTCCCCATTGTATAAACTCTCAGTCAGGAGTTGGCCATATGGTCCTTAGTGTAAACAAAGGAGATAGCAGAACAAAGAGATTTGCCAGACAGGCAGGCACCCAGAAACAATGGGATGGCCTGAGGCTTCTCAGCCTTTCTAGCATGGGCACAGGAGAGCCAAGGTGCTTTCCCCTGGAGATTCAGAGCCCAAATGAATTAGTTAGCCCCACCTAGTGGGTGGACCTGGGGAGGAGTCTCATGGTTCCCACGTAGGGACCCTGCCTGATTGGCCAGAGGCAGTTAGGGGCTGACTAAAGGTAGTCCCTCCTGGTAATGTTGTATGCCTGTTTAAAAGATGTTGTTTTCCAAATAAAGGTGTTCATAATTTTCATCAAGACTTTGTGTGCAGGTGTATTATTGACCCAGTGGCATATGCTGGTAGAGGAGATCGTTCTGACTCCCTTCCAGGTTTCCCAGCGCACACTACCTTAGGCTGGGACTTATGCTCTTGCATCTACAAAGAATGTCCATAGGTCCAGAGTCACCCAAACTTAGGTCTAAAACCTACAGGAGATAAGAGGACTAGGATCCTCTATGCTCCATCATCATTGTAGGTTGTGACAATTGGCTTGCAGAGGTGGGACGACTCTACAGAAAGACCAAGAATGGAGCAGCAATATGAGGAAGATATTACCAAAGAAGCACGGTTTAAAGAAGCCAGACACCTTTTTCCAGAAAAGTTCACAGCACAAGATGTGGGCTGCGTGCTTGACCAGATGTTCCAGAGAATATGGAAAGAGCGCATGTGGGTAAGCAAAATGGAGGCGACCACATATACGAGGCCGTGCCCTGGGCTGTCTGAGGCCCAGAAAGCAGAACTGGCTCAGAGTTGCCTGGAGGAGCTCTCTGAGTGGGATGTGTCAGAGGATCAGGAGGAGGGGGTAAACCCTGCCCCTGTACCACCTCCTGGGAATGGAGACGGTTTTCCCCTAAAAAATGCAGAGACTGTGTCAGAGCCTAGAAGGGATGGTAAAGTCACCTTGGGACCAAATCACCAGCTCCAAGAGCCAGAGACCCAGGGGAATGTTTCCTGGGTGGGGTCAGATAACCCATGTCTGCCCCCTGATACCCCAAGAGACTTAATCCCAGAGGAAATGCTAGCCAAGCACAGTTTCTCCAAACGGGTCACGCCTGAGGTACCGGATGTGGAAAAGGTCTCACCTGAGGACTACCTTCCAGCACAAATCCTGGCAGAAACCCCAGTAACTGCTCAACAGGTAGGGCCAGATGAACTAAGTCTGCCCTCAGAAGTTCTAGGCAATGTGTATGGGCCAGAACTGCTCATGGAGGCAGGGGCTCAGGATTGCTATTTAAGAGACTGTGGGGAGGGAAAGGAACTGGTTCCTAGCTACAGGGAACCGGACCTCACACAGGAGGAGGCAGTGGCACCAGGGCTAGGGATAGCCGTGCCTGCCTGGGAGAAAGAGCCATGGGTGCATTGCGGCACCCCAAAAGATTATGTATGTAGTGAGGACTTGCCTGAGATGACCAGTGTCCAGGAGTCCAATACAAACTCTGGAGCAGACAAAGCTCAGAGGGCCCAGGAATCCACAAAGGATGAGGCCCAAGTTGCCAAGCAAAAGATAACAGAAGAAGAGGGTCAGCTGAGGGCCCCAAAGCACAGCCTGGATGGGAAGAGCGTAGTTCTCCAGGCTGCAACACAGACAGACCCAGGGGAAGAAAACCAGGAGGGTCTGTCCAAAGATACAGATTTCCAGGAGCTAGAGCAAACGGAGCATCCAAGTCCGGACTCCATCAGGGACGCTGGAGTCAAGCGCAGACCGGTATGTACTTTACTGCAGTTATTGTGTTATTGGGCTCCCAACAATAATGATTTTGCTGAGAGAGGTACTGGACTGCCCCCTTGCAATCCCATAGGCCCAGAGACTGTTTTAGAGACCCCAGCCCAGCTGTGGGGACTGGCTGGAGGGAAAGGGGTTGCTATGGGACAGAAACTGTGGCCCACCTGTTGTTCTCTGGGATCCCAGAGTATTGTGTAGGGACCCTGGACTATTTGGGTGGGGGTGCAGGGGAAGAGCAATTTGCTCTATACAGTGGGAGTAAGGCCAAGTGCTGGGGGAGGTTTTTACTCTGCACCTTGAGACAGACAAGAACTTGCCTAGCATGCAGCGTCCTGGCCAAACCAGCAGATTCATGACTATCAGCGTAGCTGGGAAAATCAGGGATGTTCCCTGCCACGCTTGGGGGAGGTGTTGTCATGAATCAGCCAGTGGCCATATTGGATTTGGCGTGAACTATGCTGGGGCCATTTTGTGACTGGCAGCAGTGGCCATCTTGGGGCTGGGTTATCTTCCACATGCTGTTGCCATGTGGAAGAACAAAAGGTTTGGGCTCACAGAGCCACTGCTTGTGAATGGTATGGGATAGGGGAATGAGTAGGGGGTTCCACTGTCACCATTAAATAAAGTCAGCATTACTACATAAAATGGATTGACGTGGAAAACCTGCCCAACCCTGATAACATGTGGGAATGGGGAAATATGTTTTGGGTTATAATATGTTAGTATTTTATTGTATATTGTATTATGGAGTGATAGCTATGTTTTAATTAGTCAACCCTCCCCCATTGTATAAACTCTCAGTCAGGAGTTGGCCATATGGTCCTTAGTGTAAACAAAGGAAATAGCAGAACAAAGAGATTTGCCAGACAGGCAGGCACCCAGAAACAATGGGATGGCCTGAGGCTTCTCAGCCTTTCTAGCATGGGCACAGGAGAGCCAAGGTGCTTTCCCCTGGAGATTCAGAGCCCAAATGAATTAGTTAGCCCCACCTAGTGGGTGGACCTGGGGAGGAGTCTCATGGTTCCCACGTAGGGACCCTGCCTGATTGGCCAGAGGCAGTTAGGGCCTGACTAAAGGTAGTCCCTCCTGGTAATGTTGTATGCCTGTTTAAAAGATGTTGTTTTCCAAATAAAGGTGTTCATAATTTTCATCAAGACTTTGTGTGCAGGTGTATTATTGACCCAGGGGCATATGCTTGTAGAGGAGATCGTTCTGACTCCCTTCCAGGTTTCCCAGCGCACACTACCTTAGGCTGGGACTTATGCTCTTGCATCTACAAAGAATGTCCATAGGTCCGGAGTCACCCAAACTTAGGTCTAAAACCTACAGGAGATAAGAGGACTAGGATCCTCTATACTCCATCATCATTGTAGGTTGTGACACCTGGTATATGGGTGGTATAAAGGTCAGTCAGATTACACTGTTCACATTACCCATGAACACATGCACATTGATCCTAATGTCAAGCCAAGGAAATTATCCATTTTATTTGTAGATGACATGACATACATTAATCTGCTTTCATGCTGTTAATGGGATGAAATGCAAGAAAAACGCATGTATAACTACTGGTTTGGATTAGCAGATCCTAATGGGAGTGTAGAACTCTAAAGCTGGGATACTATTCATTATAATTGAAACACACAGCAGTCATGTTCATTAGTGAAGATATATGTGGTCATATATTGCATTTCAGATCCATCTGCAGTGGTTAATCACACCAATCGAATGCCTGTTGGGAACTGTGTTGAGTGTTCATTCACATGATGGTACTGTACTGCTCTAAGATGAAGAACAAGCCTTCATGGTAGTGAGATTTGGCTATTAACACCTACAGAAACAAGAACAAGATATCAAACATTACAAAATTCTGCTTAACTACAATACCACATCTCAAGGTCAAGCCACATTGAAGATCAACTGTTGAAATGTTAAACATAACCAGACATGACCACACTTTGTAGCCAGCCAATAGTATGTCAACATCTATACCAAGCAGTATTCAGTGAGGAGTGATCAAGAGGACTACTTATGCAGCACTGGGCCCCCACCTTCCGTATCCGCACCCCTTCTCACTCTTCCACGTCTTGGTGGTGTTGGAGCGTAGAGTGCCATTACATTGGGGGGCTGGGGATCAGGTTGAGATGGTGTGAGGTCTGAGATGAGGAGGCCGCTGTCGCGGGTTGCAGTTGTATGAGGTATGAGCTGGAGTTCAACTAATAGGATGAGTTGCTATCCTTACCGAGTGTGTCGGCAGCAAGGCACGAGGTGTCGACAGGAGGGCTGGGGTGTTGGCCCATGTTGGGGAAGCCCATTGTGTGGGAGCCCATGTTAGGGGAGGCTATTATGTGGGAGGCCATTTTGGGGGAGCCCATTGTGTGGGAGTCCATTTTGGGGAGCCCATTGTGTGGGAGGCCACCATTGTGTAAGAGTGGTTTTGGCCTGCCATGGCTGCAATGTTGTAGCAGGTGGCAGCTGTGATGATGGCTGGGGCAAGGACATGGCCGGTGGAAGGGGCTGAAACAGCTGTGCTTTTCCTGGAGAATGCTGTTGAAGGCCGGGCAGTGATTCCCACTCCTGATATGTCGGTGATCGTGAACTACGAGCTTCGGTGGGTGGTCCTGGGCCCTCTGGAATGTCCTGGCTTTCTTTGTCAACCACTCCCACCTTCAGTGGACCCTCCCCCTGTTCCACTGTGGTTGGCCATGTACTCCTGGGTACCGAAATGGAAAGAAAAATATATTTGAGTTTCTTTCCATACACAGTTGACAGCTATGTGTTTTAATAGCCTTGACATCATGGTCACCTGTGATTTACTTTGGTGCTTGTGCTACACAGATGAACTACGGCCTGCATAATATGCATTGTGGATCGTGGCTCATATGAATATGTGTACTACAGGTGCAGTGTGCATCAGACATGTGCTCTGATGGATCTGCTGTGCAGTGTGTGAGACTGACCAATCTGTGACATGTTCCCAGCAATGGTTGTTAATATGCAGCTGAGACATGGTCCAGGTTAGGATATTATATGACACGCACATGCAGTCTTACAGAGTCTGTATCCACATATGCCGCAGTGTGCAATCCCAGACATGTAGTCTCTTTTAAATGTCAAATCAATCTTGATCTAATAGGAAATCGTACTCAGACTCAGTTTTGAATGCAGGTATTGGCCAAACATTTCATTGATACAAATTATGAAAATGATATGTTTGCTACCAAGATTTCCATGTTTATTGATGCACCATATATCTTTAGTCATAACCATAGGGCTTGCAGTGCTATTGTATATCAGTTATCTATGTCTATGGGCAAGGGTCCAATGGTGTTGAAGCCAGAATAATTCTAGGGGGATACAGCTCAATGTATACACCAGCCAGAGAAAAAGCTTAATTATACATAAATACAAACATCATGATATCTGCAGGGTATTTGTTCACCCCATCCCTCACCCCAGTACATACACCAATGTGTGGGGTGTGATATGATACTCACTTTGTTTGGTTCTTGGCACACCTGTGTCCACCTGTACTGGTAGGCCCACTACTGCCGCTGGCTAAATCCACTCAGGGTCTGCTCCCATCTACAATATGTCATATTGGCTGGTGGCCCACCACCGGTTACACGTCCAGCTCTTGCCTTCTCTGCCATCTTCCTCTTCACCTTCAGCCAGCTGTCAATCATATCTGTGTTTGACAGACTTTACGTCCCTATTTGCAACCCCTAATGCTGCAACAGCTGAAGCTATTTCACTCCAGTCCTCTGCCTTCCGGCTAGGCCTCACATCTCTCCCACAAGGTATGATCCGATAGCGGGCACGGATTTCCCTGAGGAGGATGTCCATCTCCTCTGGGCTATAATTGGTGGCCCTGTACTTTGCCACAGCCTCTTGCTCTCTCAACTGTGCCTGGGGTTTCTGGCATCCCTGTTCTCTCCCTGGTCCCTCATCCCTACTACCCCCCCCCCTTGGGATCAGGCCCCTGATCCTCTGCCCATACTCCTTGTGTGCCTACCTCCCTGACCTGACCTGGTTCTCCCTCTCTCCATACCTCGACTACTAATCCTCTCCTTATCTTTTCACTTTCCTCCCCTCTATCCTCCTCTTGTTACTCTCTCCCTCCGGTGTTCCCCTGTCTCTCCTCCTCTCCTCACTTTTCTCCTCCCCTCTACTACCCTCCTATGATTTATGAAATAAAAATAAGGATAAATAAATATAATATATATATATATATATATATATATATATATATATATGTGGATGTGTATGTGGTAAAACAAGAATGTAAGTATTATGAGTAGTAAAGTAATTGTATGACGATGGGGTAGGTGGGGGTATGGTGGGGGTGCGGGGTTAGATGTGCTGTGGCCTAGCGCTATGTATAGCTATGTGTACATATTAATCTATGTGTGTGAATTATGTGATATCGGTAATTATGTGTGTTGTAAATTATGGGTTAATATATATTAGAGTTCAAAATATCATCAAACTATGCTCCTTCTCCTTCTCCCTCTCTCTCTCTCTCTCTCCAATGCTCAGAAACCGACCAACGCCTAGACCTGTGGGTTCACTTGCTTTCACACCCTTTAAAACTCCTTCCTGCTGTGTAAATTGCGGTTTCTCGCTTTCTTTTGGCTATGTCGCACTATGTTATACCGATCGCAGCTTGGCCAGTCCCTTAACAGTTTGTGTTTGCAGAAAGAGTTTACGGGCTTGCGTCTACGATCTGTAGCTCGCAGCATGGTTGAATGTAATAGTTCTGTAACTACGCAGAATTTCAAGCCTGCAGACTTTACGGGTGTGCCGTTGCTGTTACGGGCTTGGAATTTAATGTGGCTGTGTCTGTATCATGATACAAACTGAAAGAGGAGAAGATAAATGGAGCAGGCTTCCAGTGGAAATGGTGGGGACAAAAACAGTTGAAGATTTTAAGTATCCCAGGATAAGCATAAGGCTATCCTGAGGGTTAACTTAAGCAAAACATTTAGATAGATAGGCGGCCAGACCAAATGTGCTGTTTGGTTTTTCTATGTTTGTATGTGTATATATACACACACATTAACCATTTAGGTATATGCAAATGACAGGCTAATAATGTACAATAAGTCATATGTTGTCATAAACATGGCATATTAATTAGGTTTTTAGGTATTACATTGTTATACCAAAATAACTGCTTGCTTTCTTTTATTGACCCTTTCTTTGCAATGTGTTATATCGAAAGAGTTAATTGCTAAACCTCAATATGACATGTGTCATATCACATACACACTCAGCCTGTCATATCACACACACACTCAGCCTGGCACATCACACACACACTAAGCCTGGTCACATTACATACACACACACACTCAGCCTGTCAAATCACATAGTCAGCCCATCACACACACTCAGCCTGTCACATCACACACAATAAGTCATATGTCATATGTTATCATAAACATGGCTGTTTAATTAGGTTTTGAGGTATTATAGTATAGTACATTGTTATAACAAAATAAATGTTTGCTTTCTTTTGTTAACCCTTTCTTTGAAAGGGTTATTTGATAAACTTTAATATGACATATGTCATATCAAACACTCACACCCAGCCTGTCATATGACACACACACTCAGCCTGTCACATCACACACACACTCAGCCTGGTCACATTACACACACACTCAGCCTGGTCACATTACATACACACTCCGCCTGTCACATCACACACATACTCAGCCTGTCATATGACACACACACGCTCAGCCTGTCATATCACACACACACACACTCAGCCTGTCATATGACACACACACACACACACTCAGCCTGTCACATCACATAGTCAGCCTGTCACATCACACACACCCTGCATGTCACATCACACACACACGCTGCCAGTCACATCACAAACATACTCAGCCTGTCACATCATACACACACTCAGCCTGTCATATCACACACACACACTTAGCCTGTCACATCACCTAGTCAGATTGTCACACATTCAGCCTATCATATCACATACACACTCATCCTGTCATATCACAAGCACACTCAGCCTGTCACATCACACACACACTCATCCTGGTCACGTTACATACACACTCCGCCTGTCACATCACACACATACTCAGCCTGTCATATGAGACACACACGGTCAGCCTGTCATATCACACACACAGTCAGCCTGTCATATGACACACACACTCAGCCTGTAACATCACATAGTCAGCCTGTCACATCACACACACCCTGCATGTCACATCACACTCACACGCTGCCAGTCACATCACACACATACTCAGCCTGTCACATCATACACACACTCAGCCTGTCATATCACACACACACACTTAGCCTGTCACATCACCTAGTCAGATTGTCACACATTCAGCCTATCATATCACATACACACTCATCCTGTCATATCACAAGCACACTCAGCCTGTCACATCACACACACACTCATCCTGGTCACATTACATACACACTCCGCCTGTCACATCACACACATACTCAGTCTGTCATATGACACACACACACACTCAACCTGTCATATCACACACACACTCAGCCTGTCATATGACACACACACACACACACACACACTCAGCCTGTCACATCACATAGTCAGCCTGTCACATCACACACACGCTGCCAGTCACATCACACACACACGCTGCCAGTCACATCACACACATACTCAGCCTGTCACATCATACACACACTCAGCCTGTCATATCACACACACACACTCAGCCTGTCACATCACACACACACACACTCAGCCTGTCACATCACATAGTCAGCCTGTCAAACACACTCAGCCTGTCATATCACACACACACTCAGCCTGTCACATGACACACACTCAACCTTTCATATCACATAGTCAGCCTGTCACACTCAGTCCTAGACTCTCCTCCTAGGTAGCTGTGTGCCCCACACAGGTGGGGCAGCTTGTGATCAGATTAGCCCCAGATCTCACTCTCCCCCCTCACTCCTGGGCACTACAGAACAATCTGATCTCTCCCCATAGCTGTTAACCCCCTGCTTCCCTAATCTAGCTCCACACAAGCACACAGTGTGGAAATAGGGCAGGCACAATAAATATACTGAGTTATAATTCATAATTAGTCACCTTTCTAAGTAATGCTCCCATAGGCATCTGCCTAACTCGCCTAATCATACATCCGGCCATGTATATATTAGATTTAAAATAGATATATATCAGATTTAAAAGGCTTTCATCAAGTTTAGATATTCAAAGAACCATATAGAAAAAGGGACTGCAAAGATTTTCTCATATATATATATATATTATTTCTGGTAATATTTGTTGATTTTATAAATAAAACATGGCACTTAATTTAACATTTTTATCTCATAGTAATACTCTACATATCAAAATACTGTTTTTTAATACATTAAATATTAGTAAGTGGAACTTACTACATTGATGATTACTCTCAGATCTGGAAATCTTTCTACTTTAAACACATGATCCATGGTGCCAGCAACTTGTATCAGCTTTAGGAAACAAAGAAAATGTTTATTTATTTACATTTATATGATGAATTTAGGAGACACAGGGGAGAGGGGGGGGGGGGAGGAGACATGGGAAGAAGAAGACACTGGGGAGGGAAAAGTGAGGAAAACGTATTTTGACGGGCAAGTAGCTAGTATATATATATATATATTGTGATATCTCTGCTGTCACACTCAGGGTTTGTGCCTTTGTACACCACAATGGAGTACTCAGGAGCCCCTTTTAAAATATCAGCAGTTGTATTTATTTTGGTACAACAAAATAACATAAATGGTGCAAAACAAAAGCCTAGCTTCAAGCTGAAGCACTGACTAACTCTTGGCTGTAGTCCCCTCGCTGTCCAAGATAAAGTCCAAACAAAATAAAGTCTTTGCCACTAGCTGGATTTCAAGTCTCCCTTGTTGCAGGGGATTTCCACAGCAGTGTATTTTTACAGTTAAACCATAGATTGTCCCTTTTATGAAGCCAATCCATGGTTCCTCACATACCCACCTGGTGTCGGGGATGCATATGTCCAAGAGCTAATTTTGTTTCCTTATATATAAACTGTAACTAAAAAACAAAATCAAATTAGGAGGGTGAGGCTAAAGGAAACCGGATGGGGGGACACCGAGCAGAGTACACCATCTACAACTCACTGGGAGACAAACTCATTCATTCCCCCAGTGGACAAAGCCAGGGGGTACTCTGCCCTGATACGGGAGTGCACCAGTGCCCGGAACATGGCCTCAGGTGACAATGTGTCCAAACCTGTAACAATTGGTCTCCTCTATCAAACACTGCTCCCTGGACTTATTTATAGCCAGCTTGGCTAATGCCAGGAGCAGGTTGACAAGGAGGTCCCTGGCCCTATTGCTCCGGGACACTGGGTGCACAAAAATAAAGAGGTGTGGGGAGAAATGCAGCCAGAACTGCAGGAGGAGGACCCTCAAGAGTGACAAGAGAGGCTGCATTCTGGCGCAACTAAAATAAATATGATACACAGACTCTTCCTTGCCACAAAATGGACAATTGGAGGGAGAGTCAGTGAAATTAGCAAAGTAATCTCTTGTGCTCAGTGAGCCATTTTGGTACCAATGGCAGTCCCCTTCATCTGTAGGTAGGTATCTTGGTTAAAAGTAAAATAGTTGTGGGTAAGGATATATTCTGTTAGTTTAACAATAATATCACAGCCATATTTATTGTTTTGCATGTTTGTTGAAAGAAACTTAAAGCATCCCTCAGTGCCATCTTTGTGTGGGATGTTGCTGTACTTGGTAACAAGTAGTGTGTTAGCAGGTAGGTCTTTAATCTGACTGAATTTGTTGAGAAAGTCAGTGGTGTCTTAGTGTTACTTACTAATGGTTTAAGGATGTTTTCAACAAATCCAGATATCTGTTCAGTCAGTGTGTCCAAACCTGTAACAATTGGTCTCCCTGGGTTGCCTGGTTTGTGGATTTTTGGCAGTAGGTAGAAAGTCCCAGTTGTAGGATTGGCGGGGATGAGTTGTTCTAATTCCTGATGTATATTTTTAGGGAATGTTTTGAGGAGTTTCTTAAGTTGAAGAGTATTTTTTTTCTGTAGGGCCCTGGTTCAATTTCTTGTAGTAAGTATTGTCTGACAGTTGTCTGTTGGCTTCATTTATGTAGTCCTGAGTATTCATGATAACAACTGCATCTCCTTTGTCTGCCGGTTTGATGGTGATGTTGGGGTTGTTTTTAAAAAAACTTTATGGCAGTTCTTTCTGATGGAGTAAGATTGTGTAAGTCTGTATTATATTGTATTGTTACAATGGATGCAGTTCTGAGGTGAAAGCAACACTTACTACAAGAAACTGAACCAGAACCCTACAGAAATATATACTCTTTAACCTAAGAAACTCCTCAAAACATTCTCTAAAAATATATATCAAGAATTAGAACAACTCATCCCCACCAATCCTACAACTGGGACTTTCTACCTACTGCCAAAAATACACCAGTAGCTATATATAAGACACCACTGACTTTCTCAACAAACTCAGTCAGATTAAATACCTACCTCCTAACACACTACTTGTTACCATGGATGTAGAGTCTCTTTACAGTAACATCCCACACAAAGATGGCACTGAGGCATGCTTTAAGTTTCTTTCAACAAACATGCAAATCAATAAATATGGCCGTGATATTATTGTCAAACTAATAGAATATATCCTTACCCACAACTATTTTACTTTTAACCAAGATACCTACCTACAGATGATGGGGACTGCCATGGGTACCAAAATGGCTCCACAATACGCAAATCTATTTATGGCCAATCTAGAAGAAACATTCTTATCTGTATCCATTTACAAACCATACAAATACTACCATTACATAGATGATCTGTCCATCATATGGACAGAAAGAGAAGGCAAACTCAGAGACTTTCATAGTTCATTCAACACCTTCCATTCATCTATACAACTTAAAATGCACTACAGAACAGGTAAACTTTCTAGACACTAGTATATCCATCAAAAATGGCAGTCTCCACTCATCTGTATATAGGAAACCCACAGAGAGATGCCTTTACCTACACAGCTCCAGGTTTCATCCCTCCCACACTAAACAAGCCATCATCCATAGTCAAGCTATTAAATAATCGGATTTGCTCAAACACTGGAGACCGTGATAAAAATGTAAAACCACTGTCTGAATCTTTCTAACAAAAGGGTTACAAACCCCATAATATTAACCAAAAAATAACCACAGCCATCAAAATACCCCATGAACACCTGTTAGAGTACAAAACAAAAGAAACTACTGCACATATACCTCTAGTGACCACATACCATCTGATTTTAAAGAAAATTCAGAAAATAATCAAAGATTTACAGCCATTACTAATTGAAGATACTGAATTAAAAGATATATTCCTAAAACCTCCCATCATTGCATTTAAACAAACACCAAACCTGAAACAAAAACTTGTCAGCAGAAAATTGGCCAATGAACAACTGAATATAAAAAATGGAACTAAACCTTGTAACAAACGTGCCTGTAAATTATGTCAACACATTTGTAATGATGACACAGCCACACATGACAACAAGACCTATAATATCAAAGGATCATATTCATATACATTGTCCAATGTGGTTTATATAATACAATGTAATATATGTGACACAGGCTGTTATAATGCATTTAAGGATGAATTTACACAGGCATTCAATAAGAAAACATGATGAAGACAGTTATTGTACCCCAGTTGGATACCATTTTAGCCAGAATCACTCCATCCAAAACTTAAAAGTCAAAATACTCAGAGAAAAATGTAAAAACATCCAAGAAAGAAAAGCATTTGAAATAAAGATGGTCACATTCTTCAACACGAAAAATACAGGACTTAATATGGACTTGGGTTTTCTAACACATGATCAGAATTTCATGTGATTTTTTCTTATTATACCATAACAGGCTTAGCACTCTTAGTGAGATGTACATATTGATGTATATGTGTATATAGTATGTGTATATACATTTCCTTTACTATGTTGTGTTTATTCCCCATATATGTATTTACCTGATGATGTCAGATACTGTCTCCACTCTCTCTGCATCTGCTGTTTTTATTCAAACTGATGGTACCATCTCATGTTAGTATTGTTTCAGACTTGATAAAGAGAGGTTGAACCTCTCGAAAGCTCGTCATTATGAATAAGACGTTTCTCCAATACAAAAGGTATCAAATTATTTAGCAATACTCATTATTAATCTATATATACTGTATATATATATATATATATATATATATATTTATATATATATATATATATATATATATATTTATATATATTTATATATATATATATATATATATATATTTATTTAAATATATATATACATATATATATTAATAATTACTAAACTACCAATTATTTATCAAATCTCCCACCCTTCTTCCTCCCTATCTCTGGACAATTGGTTCAATTTCTTGTAGTAAGTATTGTCTGACAGTTGTCTGTTGGCTTCATTTATGTAGTCCTGAGTATTCATGATAACAACTGCATCTCCTTTGTCTGCCGGTTTGATGGTGATGTTGGGGTTGATTTAAAAAAAAACTTTATGGCAGTTCTTTCTGATGGAGTAAGATTGTGTAAGTCTGTATTATATTGTATTGTTACAATGGATGCAGTTCTGAGGTGAAAGCAACACTTACTACAAGAAACTGAACCAGAACCCTACAGAAATATATACTCTTCAACCTAAGAAACTCCTCAAAACATTCTCTAAAATATATATCAAGAATTAGAACAACTCATCCCCACCAATCCTACAACTGGGACTTTCTACCTACTGCCAAAAATACACCGGTAGCTATATATAAGACACCACTGACTTTCTCAACAAACTCAGTCAGATTAAATACCTACCTCCTAACACACTACTTGTTACCATGGATGTAGAGTCTCTTTACAGCAACATCCCACACAAAGATGGCACTGAGGCATGCTTTAAGTTTCTTTCAACAAACATGCAAATCAATAAAACATCCAAGAAAGAAAAGCATTTGAAATAAAGATGGTCACATTCTTCAACACGAAAAATACAGGACTTAATATGGACTTGGGTTTTCTAACACATGATCAGAATTTCATGTGATTTTTTCTTATTATACCATAACAGGCTTAGCACTCTTAGTGAGATGTATATATTGATGTATATGTGTATATAGTATGTGTATATACATTTCCTTTACTATGTTGTGTTTATTCCCCATATATGTATTTACCTGATGATATCAGATACTGTCTCCACTCTCTCTGCATCTGCTGTTTTTATTCAAACTGATGGTACCATCTCATGTTAGTATTGTTTCAGACTTGATAAAGAGAGGTTGAACCTCTCGAAAGCTCGTCATTATGAATAAGACGTTTCTCCAATACAAAAGGTATCAAATTATTTAGCAATACTCATTATTAATCTATATATACTGTATATATATATATATATATATATATATATATATATATATATTTATATATATATATTTATATATATATATATATATATTTATATATATATATATATATATATATATTTAAATAAATATATACATATATATATATATTAATAATTACTAAACTACCAATTATTTATCAAATCTCCCACCCTTCTTCCTCCCTATCTCTGGCACTGATGGAAGATATAGAGGTATAAGACCATTGAGGGACTTGCAAAAAAGCTGCCTTTGTAAAAGTAAGTATGGTTGCAAAGTCCTTTTTGGATCACTACTGTGTAGCGGAACCCATTACTGTTTTACCCTGTTTTATGATTATTATGGTTAAAATATGATCCTACTATATGTATGTTGGTTGATGCTCTGCAGAATATTGTCCCAGACATTTGCAGCTACTTGGCATGGGAGATAATCCTGTTACAGCGACTCCGCATAAGATAAAGGAAGTCTATTGTATACAGTGTTTTCATTCTCAGATAAGAACAAAGAAGTGTAATTGAATCAATGTCTGATTGTATCAAAGTTGCCAGGGAGGTGTGACCCACCTATTGTTCTCTTTATGTGTATTGTGCGGCCAAATATGGGCATGTGTATTACCTGTGGCCAAAGAGATGTATATATATTTCTGTAAAGGTAAATAAAGTCAGTATTCATTTGACTCCCAAATTGTGTGTCGTCCAATATGGGTGGTCGGGAATGGTGAGACTGTAGTGCCTCTTGGGGATTTTACTGTATACCAGCGGAGATATTGGACTGCGTGTTCCAGCTCCGTTACAACTACCTTGTTGTGATAAAGGGGCTTGTGTACCTCAATGAAGCTGTGAGCTATACCATTTGGGTCACCCAAGGTCAGCAGGTCATAGCAGAGAGATCAGACACATTGAGGTCCACTGGAGAAGGAACTGGCAATCCACTCCTGTATCTTTGCCAAGAAAGCCTTATGAAACAGATGAGTTTGACAGGTCAGAAGGTACCTACCACATTACTGGGAATTAGCAGACAACAAGTAAGAGAAGCAACAGATCTAAAGATCTAATGCAGTGGTTTGGCCAAAGTCGAGAGGACGCCCTGCAGAGCATGTGACTAAAGGGGAAAGAATTATTTTGTTATATGTTGTGATTACCTGTGTGAAACAATTGTTAATAACATTCATAATGTACATTAATTATTTAGGAACACATTGATTCATTAATTATTAATGTACATTAATTTAAGAACTATTTTGTGATATGTTGTGATTACCTGTGGGTAAGAAATTAAATAATAGAAAAATAATATTGTGCTAACCTGTGTGAAAGAATTGTTAATAACATTCATAATGTACATTAATTAATTAATTAATTATTAATATCAAAATTAAGAATGTCAATAAAAAAAATGTATTAATTAATTATTAATGTACATTAATTTTACAAATATTTTGTTATATGTTGTGATTACCTGTGTGAAACAATTGGTAATAACATTCATAATGTACATTAATTATTTAGGAACACAATGATTCATTAATTATTAATGTACATTAATTTAAGAACTATTTTGTGATATGTCGTGATTACCTGTGGGTAAGAATTGTAATTAACATTCATAATGTATCATTACTATCATTAATAACGCTCAAAAAAAAATAAAGGGAACATGCTTATGTGTTGATGTTATATTTAGTCAGACATTAATTTAAGATTAATACAGATTCATTGATTCTTATTTAAAGACTAACAGTAATATTGAGTGTATGTTTAGAATCTATGCTTACATATGTGTGTTCATGCTTATTTATTGATATATTGATTTCATGTTTTTAATCTATGCAAAAATAGGTATGTTAAGCCTCATTGATTAATACAGATGAAGTAACATATTATACATTATTACTATTTTGTATAATTGCAGGGAAATCTACGTGAATGACCAGAGATAGTGACGTTTGCACAAATTGAACAGCATAAGGATCATTTGGACAGGTACAGAAATTAAATTATATTACTACGTGAAAATATTACAAATTATGAGGTTTTTAATGTAGCCAAATATATGTATGTTGATGTTCATTTAAGGATATTGATGAAGCAAAAGTTTAAAAATAGTATCTATTTGATTTTACAGTTTAATCCGATCTGCAAGGGAATAAACAGACAGTGTGACGTTTGCAGCCTTTGAACAACATCAACATCATCTTCCCAGGTAGAAAATGTTAAAGGCTATTGTATTATATATTTGGGGAAAATTGAAATTTCTTGAAAAGGGATAGTACTTATTGAGTCATTAATTTATGATAGTTAGTCAAAACTTTACAAAACTTGAAAAGAAAATACTAATTAATAATAATATTGAAAGAAAATAAGAAGCTTAAAACACTTGCAAAAAAAAAAAAGGATGGTATGCTGTGAATTCAATAAAGAAGGAATGTCATTGAAGGAGTTAATATTATATAGATAGATATGTGCAGCTATTTCAGATTTCATATATGTCAATAAAATACTTTGAAAAATGGTTTCATTTCTTTCAGACTAAAGTGCAACAATTGAAAATGTTTGATTAGTTTATTCATCTACTAAAAGTACAAAAAGGAATTTTTAAAATTACAGATTAACATGGCGGACAATGGAGAAGACAAAGTTGAACGCAAAAGAAGATTGGCAAGGGAAAGGAAGCAAAGGTGGAGAGATGCTCAGACACCAGAAACTTCACAACGCTTGCGAGAAGAAGATCGAGAGAGACTTTTAAATAAAAGAAAGATGAGTAAGAAAGCCGCAAGTGAGTGTGTTGGGGCTTTTAAGAAACGTAAAAGTAAACAAAAACATCTCTCTGAACCATTGTGCAATGATTCCATTTTGCAGAATGACTTGAATGTAGACACACAAGAAAAAAATGTACATATAGAATGTGGGTCTGATATTTATGTTGAAGAAATGCATGATAATGTGTTTACTACTGCAGTACAAGTAGATACTCATTATTGTGGATTACTTAATGTGGTTTGTCAGTTTTGTGGGGCCTATCATTTTATAAAGGAAAGACCTTATGACGGAAATTTCATTAGTTGCTGTCAGAAAGGAAAGGTCAAACTTCCACTAAGACACCCATTTCCATATTATTTAGAATGCATTATGAGTGATCCAGCATTTCCAAATTATAATAATTTTAAACAAAACATAAGGTCTTATAACAGTGCAATTTCATTTGCTTCAATGGGTGCAACATTAGCAGAAAATGTACCTGGACATAGTCCTTATTGTTTCAGAGTTCAAGGTCAAATATACCACAGAACTTCGCATTTACACCCACAAGAAGGACAGCAAAGGAAATTTGCACAGTTATATGTCTTAGATACGATGGAAGCTGTGGAACAAAGAATGACACTTCCAGAAAATAGACAGTGTTTGCGCATAGTCTTTGAACAGCTGGATAAAATTATGAAAAAAAAAACATATAGTCAAGCATACAAACAATTAGCAGAGCTTGAAAAAGAACAACAGGAACATGCTCAAAGACATCAATTGCCTACACCAAGAGTCAATATGGTGTTAAAAAGAGATCGCAACACTGATCAGAGAAGATATAATTTACCTACTGTAAATGAGGTTGCCATGGTGTTTAAAAATGAAGATGGTGAACCACCTTTTCAGCTGGATATTAGAATATATCCACGCAATGAAGAACAACCATTTATTAACATCAATATATTAAGCTGTAATTTAGATCCAATGACATATCCCATTTTCTTTCCAAATGGGGAACCAGGATGGGAACCAAAATTAAAATCCCAATACTAAACTTCGTATTCGATCTAATATTTCCATGCTGGAATATAAAGTGGCACAAACTGCTATCCGTGATTGTTTTAATCCAATTTTACATGGAGGAAAACTCACTCAACAATGGATTATTGATTCATATTTACAAGTTGAAGCCAATAATCTAAATTTTATTAAATATCAACAAAATAAATTACGAGTAGAACAGTATTGTGGATTAATGGATTATGTGGCAGATTTAGCTTCCAACAGAGACATTCCAGCTGGAAGAGCAATTATTTTGCCATCCTCTTTCTAAGGATCTCCTCGCAATATCCGAGAAAGGTATAATGATGCCATGGCTATTTTTACAAAATTTGGAAAACCAGATTTATTTATTACATTCACGTGTAATCCACAATGGCCAGAGATCAAGGAAAATTTGAATCTGGGACAAACTACTTCTGACCGACCAGATTTAGTGGCAAGAGTATTTAAAATCAAACTCAATTCATTAATTCATGATATCACTAAAGCACACTTATTTGGACAATGTGTGGCTTTTGTTTACACCATTGAATTTCAAAAAAGAGGATTGCCACATGCTCACATATTTTTAATACTGCAGGAAAAAGACAAGTTGAACACTGCAGAGAGAGTGGATTCAGTAATTTGTGCACAATTGCCAGACCAAGAAAAATATACAAAACTTTGGGAGATTGTTACACATAGAATGATTCATGGCCCATGTGGAGAGATGAATCCAAATTCACCATGTATGGAAAATAAAAAATGTACTAAAGAATTTCCAAAACAATTTCAAATGGTTGATAATAGATTTGTCGTTCCATACAATCCACATTTGCTCATGAAGTACAATGCACACATCAATGTGGAAGCTTGCACTTCGATTAAATCAATTAAGTATGTGTATAAATATATATACAAAGGATATGATGCAGCTACTGTTGTTGTACAAGGTGCTGGAAATGAAAAGGAAAATCCAATTTTACATGATGAACTATCAAATTATTTAGATGCTCGGTATGTGAGTGCTCCTGAAGCAATGTGGCGCCTTTTGAAATTTGAGATGCATGATCGGTCACATGCTATCTATCGTTTAGCTGTACATTTGCCTCAAAGTCAGATGGTTTGCTTTACTCAAGGAAATGAAAGAACTGCATTATATCAAAGTGAAGACAGAGATACTAAGCTTACTGAGTGGTTTAAATTAAACTGTCAGGATACGCAGGCCAGACAATTTTTATACATAGAGATCATATCACTATGTATTTGTAAATGGTCTATGGCGAGAACGAAGAAGAGATACACATAAAAATCATACCACGCATTTATACCGTCAGTCCAAGGGACATTGAACGTTTCAGCTTAAGATTACTTCTGTTACATGTTCCCGGTGCACAGAGTTTTGAGCATTTACGTACAGTGAATGACATAGTTTATGAGACATTCCTATTAGCTGCAAGACATCAAAATTTCATAGCTGATGATACAGAATGGGAGAGGTGTCTGGAAGAAGCAGCACTATGTCAAATGCCTAAGCAAATGAGACAACAATTTGCATTCATTTGTATATTTTGCAATGTACCTGATGCTTTCACTTTGTGGGAAACATTTAAATTAAACATGTCAGAAGATTTCTTGAAACGTTACAGAGAACCAACAGCTCTGTTAAAAACATTGATGGAAATCCAAGAAATATTGTTGGCTCATGGATGAAATTGTGCAAGTTTTAATTTACCAGATCCAGGACTTATAGATGACATCAATTTTGATGATTATGACACTGAGCTTCAAAAACAAAAAACCCAAGAAAAACTGGCAACTTTAAATAATTTACAGTTAGAAGCATTTCATGCCATCACAAATGCTACAGATGATGAAATGGTCAAAGACCGGTATTTCTATCTAGACGGACCAGGTGGATCAGGAAAAACTTATCTGTACAATTGTTTGATGAGTTATATTCGATCACAGGGTCAGATAGCTATGCCATTTGCAACAACTGGAATTGCTGCACTTTTGTTAGATGGTGGTAGAACTGTGCATAGTGGATTTAAGCTGCCAGTTCCCATTTTGGAAACATCAGTGTCAGATATTCCATACAAGCAAAAAAATTCAAACTAACTAAACTAATTATCATAGACGAGGCAACTATGATGTCATGTCATGCACTGCAATGTATTGACAGATTCTTAAAAGAAGTGATGGATAATAAGTTGCCATTTGGTGGAAAGGTGATGCTGTTAGGAGGCGATTTTAGGCAAACATTACCTGTTGTGCCACACGGAAATAGAACAGAGATCATTGAAACATGTATCAAGACCAGTAAACTGTGGCAAATATTTACACATCTCAAATTAGAATTAAATATGAGATCTGAAGGCCAAAATGAATTCAATGACTGGCTCATTAAAATCGGAGATGGAAAACATCCAGAAATACAGCATTTACCAAATGATACCATTGAAATTCCATCAGAAATGGTTTGCAATGAATCACTCATATCAGCCATATTCCTAAACACTCTTAATAATGAGGATTACACAGACATTGCAAACAAAGTAATATTAACATCAAAAAATATCGATGCCTTGAATGTAAATAACAAAATTTTAAAATACATCAATGCACCACAAAAGAATTATTACAGTGCAGATTCGATTCTGTCAGATGATAAAGACAGTGAATCGAATTTTAGTATCGAATTTATTAATTCGTTAACACCATCTGGAATGCCCCCACATATTTTACAATTAAAAAAGGCGCAATTGTTATGTTATTGCGAAATATGAATCCAAAAAAAGGACTTTGTAATGGGACCCGATTAATTGTGCATGAGTTAAAAGATCATTTTATACATGCAGAAATTATAACTGGTACCCATAAAGGTGAACGAGTTTTTATACCAAGAATTGATTTAGCTCCAAGTGAGAGTGGTTTGCCGTTTGTCCTTCAACGGAGACAATTTCCAGTTATCATGGCATTTGCTATGACCATTAATAAATCCCAAGGACAAACTTTTAAGTCAGTTGGGATTTTTTTAAAGGAACCAGTTTTTGCACATGGACAACTCTATGTGGCTTTTTCAAGGTGCACTAATCCAAAAGAAATTAAAGTGCATGTTGAAGAAAACGAAACTCAAGGTCATTTATTGGACGATGGATGTGTTTACACCAAAAACATTGTCTACTGTGAGGTGTTGGAAAGATAGTGGACAATGGTTTCATTTTAATGCCAACATTTTATGGGACTGAATAAGATTGCACAAAAACAATATTTCAAGTAAAACATCTAAAGAATGGACTAAAAAACATAGAGAACAGTGGTTTGACTTCCAGTACTAAATTAAAGTACTCTGGGACTCTTTAAATAGGGGACCACTATTTCACTTATGAAAATATATCGGATATTTGCAGAATGGACTAAATGAAAAAAAAAAACAACAGTAAAATATCCTGAAACAGATTGGAATGGTTTCAAAGTCTTATATTTACATGATTGGCCCCACAAAAACAATTCACTGATTTTTTCATAATTTACAAGAGTTAAATGTTATTGTTTTAAGTTACAATTTCAAATGTTAAATATGTGTTTTTGGAATGTTTACAAAAGTTGGGTAAATATATATGTGGTATAGTCAAATATGTATTGTTAGTATAAAGTTGAAGTATTTAGTAATAATTGAAAATGTATTATTTAAAGACAAAGTATTGATTCAGGGAGAAATCCGATCGCCAGTTAATGGGGTCAGGAAGGAATTAATTTTTTTTCCCTCTTTGATACAATTGGACAAGTTTCAATAGGGGTTTTTTATTGTTTGCCTCCTCTGGATTCAATGCTAATTTAGTTTAACAACAGTTTAACAAATATGTTACAAATGTGAAAAAGTATGTGATTGTTAAAACAATTTACTTACTCTAAGTTAATATAATCCGCAGTTACTCAGTGATAAATATGTATTGAAAAGTGTTAGTATTGTTAAAAAAATGTTGAACGAATGTTTCATATACAAGTTGCATGTTACAAAGTTTAATGTTTGGGAAATATAAGTTGAAAGTTAAAAAAATAAAAAGTTAAAAATAATTATGTGTTTTTATTTTTAGTAAATTTTATTGACCGTCATTTTTTGACGGGCAAGTCGCTAGTAACAATATTATGATCCAAGTGTATGCTCAAGGCAACACAAACAATATAAATATTAACATATTGAAAAGGGTGGGGGCCCCGTCTTTGAGTTTGGAATCCAGTATCCATAGTGCTCTTCCCAAAGCACCATGCAAGATTGAAAACTCGCAAACTTTTTTTTTTAGGTTTTGAGTGTGGTACGAGAGGGTGAGAGAAGTGATGTGCATGTTAGGGTGGAAGGTGATAAGCTTCTTTAAAAATGTGTGTTTTTAGTGAGGTTTTGAAGGTTTTGAGGCATGGAGATAGTCTGGTGGAGCGAGCCAAGGAGTTCCATAGAATAGGGGAAGCACAAGAAAATTCCTGAAGGCAGGAATGAGAGGAAGTGACAAGAATGGTCGAAAGTAAAAGGTCAGAGCAAAGAGGGCGGGTGGGGGAGTATTTGGATAGGAGGGAAACATATAAGGTGGTGCACCAGTGTTGAGGACTTTGTCGGCAAGGGTCATGATTTTACATTTTAATCTGGCGGTTACAGGAAGCCAGTGGAGTGATTGATAGGGAGGTGCTGCAGACACTTAACGTTGTGTACGGTAGATGAGTCTAGTGGAGGCATTCATTATGGATTGAAGTGGGGATAGACAGGTGATGGGCAGCAAGAAGCTAGTTACAATAGTCAAGACAAGAAATGATGAGAGAATGTATTAGAATCTTAGTGGTGTCTTGTGTAAGGTAATAACATATTTTTGAAATGTTTTTAGATGGATCCAAAGGAGATTATTAGGGTACCAAGTAAGAATGCGTAGATGGAGACTATTCTAAAGCTTTTGACTGTGTGGATCATAAGAAAATGTGATAAGCTCTTAAATAGATGGGAGTACCAGATCACCAGATGTTTGCGGACAAAGAAGCCATGGTCAGAACTGTACATGGAACAACTAAATGGTTCAAGATTGGGAAAGGTGTACAACAAGGTTTTATGTTGTCACCTTACTTATTCAACTTAAACTGTATGCAGAGTACATCATGAGTAAGGCCGGGCTGGATGAATCGAAAGCTGGAATCAATATTGCTGGAAGAAATAGCAACCACCTCGGATAAGCAAAGTACTCTGTATATGGACCTACAGTAGATGCTACGGTCAGAACTAAACATAAAACAACCAAAGTTTGTGATAGGAGTGCTACAAGGTTGTATAAATGTCACTTATTTATTCAAATTATATGCTGAATACACATGTACGTAGGAACTATATATACTTATGATTACAAATATATATTTTTGGGCTCATGTCCCAGTTTAGCCTCCCAGAATGCAGTGTAATTACTAATTTTCTCGGAATTCTGAGCTGGAAGAAGTTTTTTTTACTTGTTTTAGACATTCAAATGTGAACACAGATGTACTATTTATTTACTATATATATATATATATATATATATATATATAGTATATATATATATATATATATATATATATATATTTATTTACAATTGCACCCACCTCTTCTACATTTTAGGGCACTGGGATCACTACTATATGCTGGGAATTAAGAAATGTCAACATTGTGATGACTTGTTTTAGTTGGCTGAAGAGTTGGTATGACATAGTCATTTTTAAAATGGCAGATGAATCTAGTAAGGTAAATAGGTTATGACTAGGATAAGGTGAATTTGCCTAGTTGTAGGAAGCCATAAAATGCTAATTTGATAGCAGCTGCAATGGTGAGAGAAATGTTGTTGCAAAAGGTATTGTTCCCGAAGTGGGAGATGAATTGCTTAAAGATGGGGCTATCTATATGTAGGCTTTGGCTAGATGGTGGTGGTTGACAATTAAAAAAGTCCTGTAAAGCATAGTTTCACTGATGATGATGACATTAAGGAAACGTTGATTCTAAACTAAGTGGATTGTTTGACAATGTGTAGATTTTTTGACAACTTGGCAATCAGCAGATAATGCATTTATGATGGACAAAGGACAAGGAGGACGGATTTATTATAAATACTTCTAGTGTACCCGACTAGTCTGTTGTCCACTAGCAGGCTGAGGTAAGGAGGTCATTTATGGCTGTGTGAGACTGTTGCTCACTGTTCCTTAAGGACTACAGCTGCACCTCACTGATGAGGCCCACAGAGGCCAAAACGGGACTTGGGTTTGCTGTTTCTCCTGTTCAGGGTAGAATTGCCTGATATTTCGGGGCTGGGACACACTATTGAGTGAGACCAGACTGATATACTACAGGATATTTCTCTTTGTGAAGGGCACAAGTGAACTAAAAGAGGTTGCTGTCTGAGTAAGTAACCAGACCTAGGGAGCAAACCTACTTAGGTATTGTTTTTTCTCAGATTTAGCACCTCTGATTTCTTTGTTCTGTGTGAGACTGAGGACTGATCATGGCTGGCATGTTCTGTATCCTGGAGGGATCAGAGCAGTAGCCTCAGGCAGTAAAGCATTATAATGAAGGTCTTGAATTTGAAGATGTTAAAGTGTTAGGTCAGAGATAGCAACGTTAATCATCTCAGAAAGAACATTGAAGAACGATTCAGGAATCTGAGCTTAGTAAAAAAAAAAATGTTTGTTTGTGGTTAGCAGTCATTCAGCAAATGCCCTCCAGGAGGAGCCCCACGCCATGGCTGCTGATAAAGTGGGTATGAGATGAGTATTAGGTTGAAGTTTCGTAAATGGGTCATAGGGACGTAATGATTTGGTCCCCATATGTGATTGTGATGTGAGTCTTGTATTTAAATGTGTTGAAGATCTTCATGCTACTCTGGAATCTGAAAGTATATCTGGTGGTAAAGCAGTATTTGTCATTCCAAAGAATACCATGCAGATTCCAGAGATTCGGTATCTATTGGTAGTTGTTTAAAGGCATCTTTGATGTCGGTCTTGGATAATCTTAATAAAAGCATAGTCAGAGTCGTTCTCAGAGAATTTGAGAATGAACAACACCTAAGTGTGGTAACTTGTCTTCCTTGCATGGTGGTTTATCTTCCTTTTGGGACCTCCTTGGGCAGGTCTAGGTGGGAGGGCTAAGAATCTTTACTTCCCTCCCACAATTGCTAAAGGAAGTGATGCATGGACAGGATGTGATGTAAATCACATCATCTCAACTAAGGGTATATCCAGGCAGGAAACTGCTGTTGCTTCCTGTTCTTCCTTGGTGGATGTGATGGTGATGGCCTAACCGTGGGTGAGATCAAGCGTGTGGGGAAGGGGATTACTATATAGGTAGATAGATTTAAAAAGGGTTGTTGCTCCGTGGGTCTGGGCTGTGTGTTTGTGATACATTTATAGTATTGTGTTGTTGCCTTTTAATAAATACCTTTTAATGTAGACGAACCTTGTGTAATATATATATATTAATTTGGTGATACACCACATTTGGCGACCACGAATTTTAGACTTCTACAAAGGTTATTTATGAGGTAATATCACA
Source organism: Discoglossus pictus (assembly GCA_027410445.1). Classification (NCBI taxonomy): domain Eukaryota; kingdom Metazoa; phylum Chordata; class Amphibia; order Anura; family Alytidae; genus Discoglossus; species Discoglossus pictus. The sequence continues at coordinate 231,939,444 of CM050163.1, forward strand.
TTAATAGATAGTCAGATTTATTTTTGGGGGGAAGAAGAAAAAAAAAAAAAGTACTTTGTCTAATTATCCTCTGCATGGGAAATCAAGTGCTGATTGTGTGTGGAGTCTAGTTCGGGCCTCCATTTTAATATACAAGCTTGGGCATATGCCTCAATTATTATTTTTAATACAGGTTGTTTTTGTGGGTTTCAAATATCTGAGTTGAGTTTTGTTGTGCTTTTGACTATCAGAGTACAGGCCTAGCCCTGCATTTGAATACAATATAGTAGGCTCCATGCGGCTTCTTTGTGTATTTGAATGCTGATTTGATATCCTAGTTCGGGCCTCCATTTTAATATACAAGCTTGGGCATAGGCCTCAATTATTATTTTTAATCCTTTATATCGTACTAGCTTCTGAGTTGAGTTTTGTTGTGCTTTTGACTATCAGAGTACAGGCCTAGCCCTGCATTATAGTAGGCTCCATGCGGCTTCTTTGTGTATTTGAATGCTGATTTGATATCCTAGTTCGGGCCTCCATTTTAATATACAAGCTTGGGCATAGGCCTCAATTATTATTTTATATCGTACTAGCTTATTTTGCTACATAAAACAAAAATATCATACAGGTTGTTTTTGTGGGTTTCAAATATCTGAGTTGAGTTTTGTTGTGCTTTTGACTATCAGAGTACAGGCCTAGCCCTGCATTTGAATACAATATAGTAGGCTCCATGCGGCTTCTTTGTGTATTTGAATGCTGATTTGATATCCTAGTTCGGGCCTCCATTTTAATATACAAGCTTGGGCATCAGGCCACAATTTTGAATATATTAGTTTGTTGTGTGTTTCAAATACCTGAGTTTGTTAATACTATTATTTTTGTTTTGGTTTTTTTTTTTTTTCTCTTCTTTCTTTTTCTTTCTCTAATCCTTTATCATAGTACAGGCCTGGAGAAAAATAAATAAATAAACCATTTTAAATCTTATATATATATATATATATATATATATATATTATGTCAGGCTTGCATTTTAATACACTATAGACTTCCATACCTTATACATTTTGGGTGTCTTGCATATCCTAGTTCAGGTATATCTCCTACCCTGCAGGCCTTGCTATTATATTCTATTTTTCTACATATTACACCTGGCCTACTGAATAGTCATCAACTATTGTTGGCTACTCAGAAGCATGCTACTTTAGTCGCAAATTGATTTGGATTCTTACTTGGGTGAGTAAAAGAGTAGGAATGTCTTTTCAAGGGGCCAAATACTTTCCCACAGAAGTGCGTGAGTACTTTAGGAAACATATTCAAAAACATGATGGGTCCATATGAGCTTCCAGAGCCAGCAAACCCAGACAGTGAAAAAGAGGAGAGATTAATGGATGTTCTAACACAAATTGTAAATAACAAAAAGTATAGAACAAAGAAAAGAAAAAGTTTGGTCACACAAGCTGTTGTAGCCACAATAGGAGGCCTAATAGACTTAGTTGTAGAATTACGGCAGCATAATTTGGAAACAACAAATAAAATGGAGGAAGCAATGGACAAAAGGGATTGTTTAAAAATTGCAGCTTTGAGAACAACTACAATTGTTGGGGAACTAGAAAGGGAGTTAAGGGAAATAGAAGAGCAGAGGGATGCTTATGGAGTAAAAATAACAGAACTTCAAAACATAATAATGGACTATAAAAATAAAACAAAGTTAGAAGGGATAAAAGGAGTCAGAGACATTGCCAAAATATATCCAGATCTGGATCTGTTCGTGGCACAAAATAAAGAACCAGTGCCGAAAATGAACCAAGATAGAAAAGAGTTCTTATGTTATTCTGTTCCACAAGTAGATACCATACCACAAGCACCAGTTATTGTTTCAGAATTATTTAATGCAAGGCAAACACCTACAGGATTTTCTATGCAGACTCGACCGATGTCTATGGCAGATAAAGACAATTTCCAGAAATGGTGGGGAAGTATGCCAACTAACAACTTTAATATGTTTACACATTGGTTTATGAGGGGAGCAGATAGAGCTAAAAAAGGAGGTCTTAACTTAGAGGAATGGACAGAACTGTTAGAATACGCTATGGGTCCTTTGGCTAGTAGACTATTGGGATTTAATAACAGTGTGTCTGATCAGGCAGGAAGAATTGCTGCAACTAATTTCTATCTACTTAGCATAGAGATAGAAATAGCAAATATTACCATGAGGCCAACAGATGGTCCTAGAGAGGTAGCTCAAAGGATATTTTTTTGGTATACTCTACGACAACCTCAACAGCCTCTAGTGCTGGGCTCACCAGAACATATAGCAAAAGTAATGGAAGCCCTTCCCCGGGAGTGTCAAGAATTTGTCAGGCTTTTTGATCCAACACCAACAGACTTGGAAATGGTACTAACTAGAGCTGATAAGTGGTGGATCAAGCATCCTTTCACAGAACAGGCCTGCTCTGTTTCAGCTGTAAGAACATTTAAGGTCGAGTCTGGTAGAGATATAGATGGTAAATGGAGAAACCATACGTGGGATGTACCCCAGAACAAGAAGGATGATCAAAACTGGAGACCAAAACAGAACTTTGACAAAAGATGGAGAGATCCACCTAGGGACTATAGAAATAGGGATGGCAGCAACTGGAGGGCTAATCAGGAGGGAGATAGAAACGGTAACATGGGCTATTGGGAACTCAGGAGACAGAAGGATAGGATAGAAGAGGAAAATCACATACTTAAAAACAAGGTAGCTGAGTCAGAGAGGAAATTGAAGGAAAATGAGGCAAAGATGCAATATAGTGTTATAAAACAGGGACAGAGTAGAAGTGAGTCACAATGACAAATCCCAACCCCTGCGCCTCAGCATCTCATTCACTCAGCTAATTTAACCATGGATGAGGCAGGTCGGCCTACCATTTATACAGTCATCGCAGGGGTAGGAAAAAATATGTTGGTAGATACAGGAGCAGCAGTTACAATGACCAACAGGGTCAAAAATGGGGATTCTTCAGTAAGTATTATGGGAGTTACTGGGAATCCACAGGAGGTTAGAGCACGTCCAATTGATGTAGCAGTTGGAGAAAAAACAATACAAGTAGAAGCAATAGTGGGTTGGCCAGAGGAAATATTGGGAATAGAAGCTTTAAAAAAGGAAATTTCATTGTAGATCTTGCCAATTTTTGTTTGTGGAAGACAGAAAAGGTGAATCAGGTAAGTACAGAGTTGACGAAAGGGGTTGTGCTCCCAATGGCATATATTGTCTCTCCGATAAAAAGTCTGGAAAAAAACAAACTAAAACTAGACGGACAACCAGAATGGCTGCAGAAGCTAATCCAAGACATACCTGTTTGAGCTACAGATAAATTAGACTGTGGAAGAATGAAAGGAATGGTCTTGTTGGAAGGAGGAGACCCACAATGGCAAAAGCAATATCCAGTCCCAAGAGAATCAGTGGCATCAATCACCGAGATGATAGAAATGCTGGAGAGACGTGGAATAATTAAATCTGGAAATGGGTATGCATGTAACTCACCATGTTGGCCTGAGAGAAAAGCTGTGTTAAAAGGGAATGGTGATGAAAAAGCAGCCTCATCATGGAGACTTACCATTGATTACAGGGCCGTGAACAAACTTGCAAAAAGATATTTTTTATTTTTTTGTTTGTGTATGTATATGTTTCTAATGATGGAATCTAGTGTTCCCACAGAGCAAGGCTGTATAAGAATGAAGATGCGTGTCAACAGAAGATTGTGGTGGATCCTTGTTACAGGATGGATAAGTATAAGCTGTATCACAGTAGGAATGGGGAGACAGGCAATAAGGCCAGAAGATACCGCAAATAAGGGAGAGAGTTTGAAAAGATTGGAGTTACATTACGTTCAAGCAGATAGATTTATTTGGCCCAGGGAATTGGAAGTAAAAGAGGGTGGAGGGTTACAAGTAAACATTATTTTGCCACATAATAGTACCAGGGGATTAGCTCTCAGAGCTCCAATAAAAAGTATAGAGGGACATAATTGGGAATGGGTTATAAAATATTTACAGATAATGAATACAGGAAACTTTAAAGGAAGGACTAAAATAACAACAAAGGTACAAGGGAGGTTTACAAATACTACAGTAGTAGTGAGTAACTTAACATTAGAAGAAGGTGGAGAATGGGACGCTGCAGTTATAGCTGCCCAGCCTGACCTAGAGGATTTCTGCAATTTTGATACTGGAAAGGGGTGTGTTCTAACAATAGATGAAGCATTTGTCTCTGTAAAGGAGCTGCAACATTGTAAAGATCAGAAGAAGGTACCATGGCCAATAGGCGGATTGGTGGTGGTACCAACACATGAAACAGTTGTGCAAGGGGTTGGGTGGACTTACTACCCAATAATTCTAAATTTTAATGATTTTTCTATTCCTCCAAAGTGCCCGGAATCACAGAGGCAGTGGTTTAAGCAAAGTATACAAGAGACCATCATTGAGTGGACCGGAGCAGGGAGTCGAGAAAAACGGGACACACTTGCAGCCCTTTTAGGAGGAGTCGGAACTGGATTGGGAGTATGGAATTCAGCAGACATCATTGGACTGAACAGCAGGATAAACTCCCTTACTGATGGCATGGGACATGCTATGAAAACAGGTGGAGTAGCTGACTCCCTTATAGTGAGTAGACTGACAGACAATGTTGATGACATACACACCATTGCCAACAACCTGCATCTAGTTGAGGAAAATATTGCTTCCATTGCTAACAGCATTAAGAATGAAATAGTGGGAACTGCCATTTTCTGTTCTATGATTGGAGGAAAGCTGTTGGCAGATTCTGGGACAATAGGACTAATCCTGGCAATTCCCCGTTGGGAGGGGCAGGCAGAGCAACTGAACTTTATACATAGCATTGGCACGTTAAGTGATGGAATCTACAAGCAACACTTCCCATCAAAAAGACTGGCCACTATTACAGGATTGGAGATGGATGAAAGCTGTTGCAGGAAATCTCAACACCGATGGCTGTGCAGTTGTGTTTGGGAGAAAGGAGCTGAGGAGGATGGCTGGGTGCAGTTGATAAAAGAAAACCTGGTGCAAGAGGTGATCCGCATAGTGGACATTGCATGCTTTATCGGCCACTCTGAATATAGGACAGTTGATGAAATATGTTTGGTGGAAGAAGGGTCTTGTATCATGGTACATGTAGGAACTCATACACTATTTCCATCAAGAAACCTTACCACTGAAATGATCAATTTTACTGCAAATGCAGATTGGACAAATTTGACAATGAAGCTTTTTCCCCCAATTCCAAAGCTTACCTTGGAACTTCATGAGTTAATAAAACGTACCAAACAACAACTACACCCCATCAGCTTACTGCTGGAACAACAGAAAAAGGAAATAAAAAATTACTACAAAAAACGTTGAGCATCCCTGGTGGGGAATTCTTACCAATGCAGAGACACATCCAGTCCTACGAACACTGTCGCTGGTACTCATGTTCATTCAAGTATTAACGACAATTATATTAATATACTTTTGTGTGGCAATGAAACAAATGAGGAAGAAACTTGCAAGGAGGATATATAATTTGTCTTTTTCCTCTTCTTTCTCTCTCTCATACATTCTTCAATAAAGTTTTACATTGCACATACATAAACATTTATCACCTAAATTCTATAAGTTCTGTTTTTGTGTAATATGTGGATTGACAGCCATAGGAAAGTACAGGAGAACTTATGTCGCTGAGGGAACTATTCCGGAGGGATGGTGGGTTGAATTTCTCCTGTATATCAGGTTTTTGCTCCCACTAGGTTCTCCTGTACTAGAGGGATAACTAGAAAACTGAGCAACATAGAAGAAGAAAAAGTGAGGGAATGTGGTAACTTGTCTTCCTTGCATGATGGTTTATCTTCCTTTTTGGGACCTCCTTGGGCAGGTCTAGGTGGGAGGGCTAAGAATCTTTACTTCCCTCCCACAATTGCTAAAGGAAGTGATTCATGGACAGGATGTGATGTAAATCACATCATCTCAACTAAGGGTATATCCAGGCAGGAAACTGCTGTTGCTTCCTGTTCTTCCTTGGTGGATGTGATGGTGATGGCCTAACCGTGGGTGAGATCAAGCGTGTGGGGAAGGGGATTACTATATAGGTAGATAGATTTAAAAAGGGTTGTTGCTCCGTGGGTCTGGGCTGTGTGTTTGTGATACATTTATAGTATTGTGTTGTTGCCTTTTAATAAATACCTTTTAATGTAGACGAACCTTGTGTAATATATATATATTAATTTGGTGATACACCACACTAAGTAGGTTTATTATATAGGCCTGGTAACCCGCTCAGAGAGCAGCACTCTTTTTGATCAATTGAGCCCTTCACAGCGAGAAATATCCAAAAGTATATCAACCTGCTCTGCCTCAAAAGGGTGGGCCTTGCTGTTTCTTCTTTTCAGGGTGAAATTGCCTGGTATTTTGGGGCTGGATCACTCTTTTAAGGGAGACCAGACTGATATGCTACCAAATATTTCTTTCTGTGAAGGGCACAAGTGAGGTAAAAGTGTGCTGCTCTCTGAGTATGTTATCAGGCCCATAGAACAAACCTACACAGGTATTTTTCATGCTCAAATTGGCTCTGTTTTTTCTTAGGTCTTGGTTAACCAGCAACCGGCTGCCAAGTTGCATAAAGAACAAGATTACATTGTTGACTTTGGAGTATAGAGATAGAATTCTTCAGATGGAATTAATGAGTTTTACCTATAAATTATAAAGAGGTGTTATGGGGGCGAAGAAGTATATCACTAATCTTTTCTTGAGGGAATATTTCTGGATAAAAACTCACCATGTAGGTACTGTAGGAGTGTCAAAGGCCTTGATCATGTATTCTTTTTTGATTTCTGAAGATAAGAGGTTCTGCACAACCTCAGGTTCTTTTGTGGCAAATATTACGTTATTGATACCTGAGGCAATGTAAAAACCCCAAGTAGTGAACCTGCCAGCCTAGGCGGCCCTTTCTGCAGACTCTGGGCAGAAGAAGAGGGAGTAAATATAACTGTGTGAATGGGTGCTGTGCTAGTTTTAGGTAGAATAGGTGATGGACAAAAGTTTGAGTTATGAAGGGGAGATTGGCAGTACTGACATACAGATGCCTTGACTCAATTGAAATGATGGCAGAATAATTCCTGGTTGAGAGATGACCATTTAAGATGATAATTGAATTGACTGAGCACAGCAGCCACTTTTGTCAAGAAATATCTATGATAATCATAATTTATGAACTTGTTATACTTGTAGGAAAGATCAACTAAATACAAATAATTATCCAACTGGCATTGGCGAGAGAATGATGACCAGACAATATCATGATATAAACTAAATCCAAGTACAAATTCAGGTACAGTGAGTCTTCAATTCAGTCTTGGCCTTGGCCATGATGGAAATGTCTCCTTGAGACATCAATTTTCTTTTCTCAATTTTTTATTTTCTGTGATTTCATGAAACACTATCAGTAGAGAAACACAGTGTATATCCTTGTCTTCCACAATATCTCTTCTGAGCTCATCTGAAATTAAGTGGGCTGGCATAATCTTTTTGGGTGGAAGTAATGCTTTGCCTTGGACTGAGGGTGAAAGGCGTGGGAAAGCATCACATTTTTTGATTTTCATCACTGTTATCAAGCGAGTTGATTGAAGCAGCTACATATGAGAGCAATTTTTGGATTTGTAACAGTTGATTATGAATCGTACCAGATGTTGAAGGCTGCTTTGCCAGGTTAGAGTGAAGGAGCTTGCACAACTTCGCCTTTCTTGATCTCAAGTTCTTGTATAATTTTTGGCACTGTCTACTGACAGAGGGAGACTTAGTTCCCTGGAGTAGACAATGGCCTCGCTGGGGAGGAAGCAGTTTGAGATATGATGCTTTTGGCATTAAATAGTACAAGTTCAGTCGATGTTTGGTCGAGGAGATACTAATCTGAAAAGATAAGAATGCGTGGTGAGCGGTAGGTAGATGGTGAGGTTTCCATGAATCCGCTGCTGGGGCTGTAAGTGGTAAGAATACAGTTATTTGAGGAACCAATGAGTACAGGCTCTGAACGAACAACGGGGAGAGATAGTAGAAAGGTGAATGATGAGTGAAACGAGGACCAGGACCTTTCATAAGGGTAAACTGTGTGTGACTAGAAAGTAGATAGTGTCTGGAGAAAGGCACTTGCGAGCCTGGATTGAATGGAATTTTGTGCTGTGACCATGAATTTTGAACAGTGACTTATGCGGGAGAAGTTTGCTCTGGTGTGCTGGTATTAGGTAGGGAAAATGGAAGAGCTGGCTCGATATGGTGAGAACATGATCTAGTGAATTACGGCACTAGCCTGTTATGAATGTGGTGAGCCAATAAAACAGGAAATGAGTTGAATGACTAGGATATTAAAATTGAATGGTTATGAGATGCATTCAAAACTGCTGAACAGAGATGGTTGGAAGGGAAGGACCTACAGATGTCAAGGATACGGAATAGAAAGGAGAGTGGGTGAAACTGTGGTCCTGTTGTCACAGCCAACCTTTTCTCGATCAGAGTAGTAGTAGAGGAACAGGAAGAGCTTGGAGAAATTGTCCAGATAAGGTGATGGGAAAAGAGAAGAAGCCTGAGCAGAGCACAGATGTTGAAAATTCCGAATGGGCAGTTAGAGTCCCAGATAAAAGAACAAGAAAAGATGGAGGGAAAAAAAAGGCAAAACTGTGAGGCAAACCAAGAACGCCTGGACATGAACAGTGGAGAAGCATTGTGAGGTGCAGCTTTGTGAAATTGCAGCTTCCTGACCCAAAATGAGGTGGGCACCAGAGGCTAGGAAGCACTGGGAGTGCAGACAGGAAGAGGAAGCAAGTACACAGAGTGGTGCAGGGGAAGCAGGGAGGTGAGAGCACTGGGCCACCGAAGAGATCCACAGTTGATGTCACCCAAGAAGGAGAAAGGAAGAGTGGGAGGGGAAGATGGAGTAAGATAGAAGGAAGAAAGCAACAGGGAAGACACACCCAGAGCGGAAGGCGAGGGTGAGAAACAAGCAGCCGGGAAATGAATGAGAGAGGTGAAGAGAAAATGGAGCTGCTGAAGGCCAGCCGAAGGAGAGAGAGGGGTCACCTGAACGATGAGTGTTTAAGTAGGGGAGAAGAACCCTCTTACAACTCCAACTGAAAACACCTAATAATATATGTATGTTTGAAACCTTGGAGTCTCACTAAGAGCATACTTTTTAAACAGAGAAAAATACTGTTGATGTCTCTGCAGGACCCTGGAGGAATCCATGATATGTTATTGGACCTGGATGCAAACTTTGTACTTCAAGAGCTTTGAGGGGGAAGTGGTGTTATATCAATTTTGGTCTTATCCAATTACCTGATAAAGGCTTTGGAATTCTCACTCTTCCCTCCTTCACTACCACTCCCTCTTTTGAGAGTTATAAAAACAAACACACTCTATGACCCAGCTCTCAGGATGTGATGTAACAAACACAAAATGGATTCTTGAACTCAAAAATTCTTATTTTCCCATAAATTGTTTTTTTCCTCCTCTGGCTTACACAGTTGCTAATACGATTTTGGTACACACTTGACAAACCAATGCCTTTTTTTCTTGAATTACCTGATCATTTTAATCTAACATATACTCTGTTCAAGTCATATGCTCATAGAGTAAAATCATGCCCATTTTTTCAATGAAGGCAGAATCTGTTTTTTTTTTACAAACTAGAATTGACAATGCAGGCTTTGGTCCCAAGCGTGCTTAAAAATTAGGTACATTTTAGGTGTTTCTTTAGATTTTATTATAGCTATATTTTAGCTAAATAAATATATACAAAAACAACTTACAGTATGTATAAGAATGGAAAGGCATTATCTTATTGGCACACTGATAATTAGCAGTACCCACCTGGTCATAAACAAAATCCAGAACTCCAACACAATACATTCTGGCTCCCATTTTTCGTGCTCTGTCTGCCTAGGTTGAGAACCACAATATTATTTTGGCATCCAAGCTACAATATCTTAAACAGAACATATAGAAGAGTCTTGTGAATGAGCTCTCACCTCCTTTAGAGTTAAAACAGAATTAGACAACTTGCCATCTGTAAGAGCAATAATTAAACTGGAAGTATTTTTGCCTCCTTTCTCAATTTGTTCATTTGCCTAAAAAACAAAACAAAAACAAAAATCAGTCCTGAATAAGATTTTTTTGCAAATTCTAGAAACCTAAATATGAAGACACTTTATAATTTTTGTTATTGAGACTTTGGGCCACTAGTTTGAAATACCTTATCTGAAAGGATTGTGAAGTACAGCACAAACTTGATCTCTTGAAACAGCAACAATAAAAGCAACTTATGTACATAGGAAACATCCTCAAAAGGCATATAGTGGAGCCCACTTGTTCTTTGACCTTCATATTACCTGTCACTCTAGCAAGACTCCTCTCTGGTGCCAGGTAGTCTGGAGGTTATTTTAGAGGTGGCCATCTTCTCCCCCAGTTGACTACTTCCTATATCTGGATAGCCAGCAAATGCCCCAGTCCAGATACACAATTTACTCCTATCTGCCAGGTTTCCGACAGATGGAGCCTAACCATACGTCTACACAGTTTTACTAGGACCTCTGGGTTGCGTGGGCATGGCTGTTCCCTGTGGCACACACCCCTGACACATAGTGTAACATCTGTATGGTTGTTTTGATTACCTGCTCAGTTCTCTTTTCCACAGTAATTTAGAAATCTTATATATATAAATATTGATCACATTGGTGGATATATAAATAAATAATATGTTACCTTGCTGCAGAGAGATTTTTTTATTTCATTTTAACCCAGTTAAATTAACAATGAATCCTCATGTTACAATGATCAGAGGAGATATAAAAGTTTGAACTTGATGGACTTCAAGTATTTTTTCAACCTCAATTACTATGTAACTATGTAACTGGATTCTGTTTGATAAATATACTTTAACATGACTTAAAGGATAATTCCGTGTTGACTGAGTTTGATTAGTCTTTAAACTCCTGAAGTTTGAGAATTTTCTGAAGAAAAGCTAGAAAATGAAGGGACATGGAAGGTTTCTGGAATTCATTAGAAATATAATATACCATTGTATCTATTTACTTTTATGTTCTTTTTTTTATTAAGCAATTCCTAAAAAACTCTGTTTTTTTCTGCCTAAAATCATACAATTTGTACTTGCTTGAGTCTACCCTCTGTAGTTCATGCAGCTCATGAATACACAGATGGTGAAGTGCAGTGTTTCAAATGAGGCTATCATAGTTACATAGTTACATAGTAATTGAGGTTGAAAAAATACTTTTAGTCCATCAAGTTCAACCTTTTCAGATATCCTCTGATCTGCAATATGCATATTAGTTGTTAATTGTTAATTGATCCAGCGGAAGGCAAGCAGAAAAAACCCAGTTAAACTCTACCAATTGTCTCAAAAGGGGAAAAAAATATCAAATTCCTTCTTGACCCCAGATATTGGAGATCAGACTCCTCCCTGGATCATTACTACCTCTCTAATTATCCAGGATAACCCTGAATGCCCTTTTTATTAAAAAATATATCCAATCCCTTTTCAAAATTATCTATGGAATCCACTGTCACCACCTCCTTTGATAGTGAATTCCACAGATTAACCACCCTTACTGTGACAAACCCTTTTCTTTCTTTAAGGTGAAATCTCTTTACTTCTAATCCCCTTCTCAGTTGAAAACCTATTGGCACAAAAAAAGTTCACTTGACAAAGCCTTGTATTGACCCTGGATATATTTATATAAGGTAATCATATCCCCTCTTAGATGTCTTTTTTCTAGAGAAAATAAGTTTAATTTGGTTAGTCTTTCTTCATAACTTAGCCCCTCCATTCTCCTTATTAGTTTTGTTGCCATTCGCTGTACTTTTACCAGCTCTAAAATGCCCTTTTTATGAAGTAGTGCCCAAAATTATACTCCGAATTCCAAATGAGGGCGTACTAGGGATTTGTATAGTGTCAGAATTATATTTGCTTCCCTTGATTCTATACCCTTCTTAATACATGCTAATATTTTACTTGCCTCTGCAGCTGCTGCTTGGCATTGAGCACTGTTACCTAGGTGGTTGTCTACAAGCACTGCCAAATCCCTTTCAATATCTGATACCCCTAGATTTGCTCCATTAAGATTATACATTACTTGGCTATTTTTCCCTCTCAGATGCATAACTTTACATTTATTCATATTAAATCGTATCTGCCATTTAGTCGCCCATTTCTCTAATTTATACAAATCCATTTGGAGGGAAAGTACATCACTAGCTGATTTAACTATCTTGCACAACTTAGTGTCATCAGCAACAATGGAGACAATACTTTCCAATCCTACTTCTAAGTCATTAATAAATATGTTAAAAAGGAGAGGACCTAATACTGAACCATGAGGAACCCACTTACCACATTAGTACAATCTGAGTATGTTGCATTTACAACAACCCTTTGTTTCCTGTCTTTTAGGCAACTCTAGATCCATGATCAGATATTTACTGCAATTCCTGTATCCCTTATTTTGCTCAATAGTCTCCCATGTCGCACTGGATCAAAAACCTTTGCAAAGTCCAGAAAGACTATATCCACTGAGTTGCCTTGATAACTATAGGTATCACCTCTGATTTTCTCCAGTCATCTGGTAGAGACCCTGTGTTGAGTGAATCTTGAAAAAAATAGATATAATGATTTGGCTATTACAGAGCCCAGTTCCCTCAGTACCCTTGGAGGTATTGCATCATGACCTGAAGTTTTATTAACATTTATTTTTTCCAACCTCTTTTGTATTTCTTCCTGCGTTAACCAATTATTAGGGGAAGGTAGTATAGCCCCATTGTGTTGCAGTGCCCCAACCACTGGTACCTCCCTTGTGTATACTGAAGAAAATAACCTATTTAGCTCATCTGCCTTTTCCTGGTCACTAATTGTCAGACAGCCTGTTTCACATTGTAATGTTCCTATAGTTTCCTTCCTGGCCTTCTTCCCATTAATAAATTTTTTGTATAATTTAAATGCCTGTTTTTTTTACCTCTCATGTTCATCTTTAAGTCATTGTTAAGCCACATGGGTTGTGATTTACTCCTACTTCTATATCCACGTGGTATATGGTGATAAATATGTATACTTAGTAAGGATTTGAACGTTGCCCATTTATGTTCAGTATTTTTACCTATCAGTTCCTTGTCCCAGTCTATACGTTGTATTGCTGCCCATAGACCATTAAAATCTGCCCTTTTAAAATTGAGAGTTTTTGTTGGCCCCTTACAGTTTTGTTTTTTTAATTTAATCTCAAATGAGACTGTGTTGTGATCACTGTGTCCCAAAGGTTGCCTATTTCAACATTTGATACTATATCAATATTATTTGTGATGACTAAATCCAAGATAGCTTCATTTCTAGAAGGCTCTTGTATAACCTGGGCCATATGATGATCACTGAGTGTACTCAAGAATCTCCTCCCCTGCTGGTCTCATTCATCCAGTTTATTTCAGGGTAGGGAAAATCTCCCATTATTAAAACTTGACCATGCTTAGCTGCATTTCGAATCTGTAACAGTTATATTTGGTGGTTTATAGCATACTCCTACGAATATTCTTTTAGAATTTGCTCCTCCTGCTATTTAACTCTATTCACAAACATTCAACATTATCGCTAGTTCCACCATAAATATCTTCTCGGAGAAATGCTTAAATTCAGGCTTAACATTCAGACAAATCCCTCCCCCTCTTTTACCATTGCCCCTATCTTTCCTAAATAGGTTATAACATCCAGGTTTACAGCCCAGTCATGAGATTCATCCCACCAAGTTTCAGTAATGCCTATTAAATCCCATTTCTCATTAACTGCTAATATTTCTAATTCTTCCATTTTTTCTGGCAAGCTTCTGGCATCGGCAAGCATACACTTTATGTTATGAGTCTGTAGTTCTGAAGTGCCTGTCACTGTACTTGAGTTACTTAACAATACCTCCCTATTTACTATAGTAACCCTCCTCCCCCTTGACTAGTTAATTTGTTTCTTACCCCCTCTACACTTTCTACCCCATTACTTCTATCTAGTCCCTCCCCCCACCTACTAGTTTAAAAACTCCCCCAGCCATTTTACCATCTCCTAGCACACAAGCTCTCTTATCACTAAGGTGCAATCCATTCCTGCTATAGAGATTGTACCCACGTGCGAAGTCAGCCCAGTGCTCTAAAAACACAAACCCCTCCTTAATGCACCACTTTTTTTAGCCATCCATTAACCTCCCTAAGCTCCTTCTGTCTCCCTGGGCTAGAATGTGGCACAGGTAGTATCTCAGAAAATACAACCTTGGAAGTCTTTGCCTTCAGCTTATTATCTAGTTCTATAAAATCATTCTTTAGGACTAGTGATGTCGCGAACAACAAATTTTCGGTTCACGAACCGCGGACGCAAATTCCATCAAACGGGCGAACTGGCGAACATCGGCGAACCGCCATAAACTTCAATGGGCAGGCGAATTTCAAAACCCACAGGGACTCTTTCTGTCCACAATAGTGATGGGAAAGTTGTTTCAACGGGACTAACACCTGGACTGTGGAATGCCGGAGGGGGATCCATGGCAAAACTCCCACGGAAAATTACATAGTTGATGCAGAGTCTGGTTTTAAGCCATAAAGGGCATAAATCACCTAACATTCCTAAATTGTTTGGAATAACATGCTTTAAAACATCAGGTATGATGTTGTATCTATCAGGTAGTGTAAGGGTTACACCCGCTTCACAGTAACAGACCAATATCCCCGTTTAATGCACCGCAAACAACCGCAAACAGTCCCTTTGCACAACCGCAAACTCCCCATTTCCCCAAGGTTGGATACCAAGCTAGCCATGTCACGTTCCTTGTCCTCACTGATGTCATTGAAGGTCTCTTCCTTCACCCAGCCACCAAGGGTCCCCGAAAGGGGACAACAAGCCCCCTGGGACGCCTGCTGTGTTTGGTCTTCCACCTCCTCAAAGCCACCTTCCTCCTCTGACTCCTCTTCTTCAGACTCCCAGAGTCTGGGGGCTTCCACTGCCCAGCATAGAAGATTATACACAGGTCAGAGTCTGGGGGCTTCCACTGCCCAGCATGGAAGAATATACACAAGTCAGAGTCTGGGGGCTTCCACTGCCCAGCATGGAATATTATACACAGGTCAGAGTCTGGGTGCTTCCACTGCCCAGCATGGCATATTATACACAGGTCAGAGTCTGGGGGCTTCCACTGCCCAGCATGGAATATTATACACAGGTCAGAGTCTGGGGGCTTCCACTGCCCAGCATGGAATATTATACACAGGTCAGAGTCTGGGGGCTTCCACTGCCCAGCATGGAATATTATACACAGGTCAGAGTCTGGGGGCTTCCACTGCACAGCATGGAAGATCATACGCGTTGCCTCTGTCTGCGTTATTATAAGGTGTGTACTGTTAAGTAGTACTATTCCTATCGGTTTAATCCCTGTTACGCCCACTATTAGGGGACGTGTATATGGCATGGATTTTTGGAACAGGGAGATGGAAAAAGATGCTTGGTTGGACCTCCTACTTCGAATTTGGGGCACTGCACGTGCAATCTAAGGTGCCACCAGATAGGAGAGTTGTATTAAGTTGTAATACTCATTCCTATCAGTTTAATACCTGTTACGTTACCTATCAGGGGACGTGTATATGGCATGGATTTTTGGAACAGGGAGATGGAAAAAGATGCTTGGTCGGATCTCCTACTTCGATTTTGGGGCACTGCACGTGCAATCTAAGGTGCCACCAGATAGGAGAGTTGTATTAAGTTGTAATACTCATTCCTATCAGTTTAATACCTGTTACGTTACCTATCAGGGGACGTGTATATGGCATGGATTTTTGGAACAGGGAGATGGAAAAAGATGCTTGGTCGGATCTCCTACTTCGATTTTGGGGCACTGCACGTGCAATCTAAGGTGCCACCAGATAG
This sequence comes from Discoglossus pictus, assembly GCA_027410445.1. Classification (NCBI taxonomy): domain Eukaryota; kingdom Metazoa; phylum Chordata; class Amphibia; order Anura; family Alytidae; genus Discoglossus; species Discoglossus pictus. Next base: position 231,955,405 of record CM050163.1, read on the forward strand.
GAGAGTTGTATTAAGTTGTAATACTCATTCCTATCAGTTTAATACCTGTTACGTTACCTATCAGGGGACGTGTATATGGCATGGATTTTTGGAACAGGGAGATGGAAAAAGATGCTTGGTCAGACCTACTACTTCGAATTTGGGGCACTGCACGTGCAATCTAAGGTGCCACCAGATAGGAGTGGTGTATTAAGTTGTACTACTCATTCCTATCAGTTTAATACCTGTTCCGTCACCTATCTTTCCTCCCAATAGCACATTCTATATGTCATCAACCGGCCTGTGTGTATTTAGAGAACCACACTTTAAGGCCCTTAACCTGGGACAAGGTGGCTTGGCTATCAGAATTGCCTTAGAGCCTTAAAAACTCGCAAACCCCCTAATCAGACATTCACTATCATACTGGAAATGGGCCAAGAAACACACGGGTTTGTTCCCTGGATCCACCCAAATGACCCCAATTCTTGACCACCCTCAGGCCCCGAAACACATGAGCACAACATCACAACACAGGTGGAGGTCAAGGAAACTAGATAGACTGGGAGACTGGTTAGTAAAGGGCCAGAAGCTCACCTATGAGGAACTGAGGGACCCGCATGAGCTACCGCTGTCAGAACATTACAATTACTGTAGGCTGAGGCATTTCACACACTCCCTGACCCAGAAACAGGGGACACCGGTCTTAAATGGGTTCTCCAAAATTTGTAAAGATAAACCTCTATCAAGGGGGATCATTGGGTCGCTTTACAAATATAAAACATTTGTTACTGGTTGAAGCGACACTGGGGGAAGGACCCGAGTGGGGGAGCCCTGGAGACCTTTCAGAAGCAACCGGCGGCAAAATCATCCCAGGAAAGGAGAGGTCGCTTACTGAAGCCTGCCATAGGGTAACCCAAGGGTGATTGCCCAGGTTAGATATTGTAAATAATAAGCTAATACTGCTGGAGGGATGATAGCTAATAGGACTTTGGTGTCTCCTGCAGATATACTCTTTACTATTGTCTGTTTTACCATATTTTAGGTATCTCTTAAACTGCAATCACAGTAAAAAATAAGAAAAATTATTAACCTAAAAAGTAAAAATAAGAAGGAATAGCCAGCTAACTTTCACAAAATGTCTCTATTGTAAATATGTATTTTTGCACAACTGTTATGCAAGACTGTTCAAAAATGCTTTATTTTTCATTACATGCTGTACGCCTTCTAAAATAAAAAAATTTAAATGCAAAAATTAGGTATTGTTGCAGCGACCAGAAAAATTGATGTTAGTTTGCCAGGCAGAAAGTGCCCTAAAGCATTGCGTCTTGAACCCTAGTTGGTGGCGGATAAGTCACGCAAGTCATCAGGCATTCAGGGATAAAATACAGCAGCGTGTGGACCATTATTAGCTCAAGGCAGCTCATCTATCAGGCCTTTTTTAATCAAATGTATCGCCCACTGTCAGTCCCTTCGGGATCCATCCCTCATTCATCCTAATAAAGGTGAGGTAATCTAGACTTTTTTGACCTAGGCGACTTCTCTTCTCAGTGACAAAACCTCCTGCTGCACTGAAGGTCCTTTCTGACAGGACACTTGAAGCGGGGCAGGAAAGAAGTTCTATGGCAAATTGGGATAGCTCAGGCCACAGGGCAAGCGTGCACACCCAGTAGTCAAGGGCTTCATCGCTCCTCATAGTGTCGATATCTGTAGTTATGGCCAGGTAGTCTGTTACCTGAGGGTCGAGTCTTTCTCGGACCCCGAAGGGCTGTGGCGATGCATAGGACTTAAAAAGCTCTGCATGTCCTCCATCAACAACACATCTGTAAAGCGTCCTCTCCTTGCCGGCGTGGTCGTGGGAGGAGGAGGATTATGTTCACATCTTTCGCTGTTAGATTGCCTTTGTGCTGTGACATCACCCTTAAACGCTGTGTAAAGCATATTTTTGAATTTATTTTGGTAGTACTGCATCCTTTCCAACTTGTGGTAATTCGGTAACATTTCAGGCACTTTTTGCTTATACCGGGGGTCTAGTAGCGTGGACACCCACTACAGGTCGTTCTCCTTCATCCTTTTTATACGAGGGTCCCTCAACAGGCACGACAGCATGAAAGACCCCATTTGCACAAGGTTGCATGCCGAGCTAGTCATGTCCCGTTCCTCGTCCTCAGTGATCTCACTGAAGGTATGTTTTTCCCCACAGCCGCGTACAACACCACTGTTACCAGATAGGTGACAACGAGCACCCTGGGATGCCTGTTGTGGTTGGTCTTCCTCCTCCTCAAAGCCACATTCCTCCTCTGACTCCTCTTCCTCACAATCCTCTTCCAGCGTTGCCGCAGGTCCAGCAAGCGATGCTGATAAGGCTGTTTCTGGTGGTGATGATGACCACAACTCTTCCTCTTCAAGCTCATCTACGGCCTGATCCAGCACTCTTCGCAGGGCACGCTCCAGGAAGAAAACAAATGGTATGATGTCGCTGATGGTGCCCTGGGTGCGACTGACTAGGTTTGTCACCTCCTCAAAAGGAAGCATAAGCCTACAGGCATTGCGCAGGAGCGTCCAGTAACGTGGCAAAAAAATCCCCACCTCCGCATAGGCTGTCCTAGCACCCTGGTCATACAAATACTCATTAACGGCCTTTTCTTGTTGGAGCAGGCGGTCGAACATTAGGAGTGTTGAATTCCAACGTGTCAGGCTGTCTAAAATCAAGCGCCTCGCTGGCATGTTGTTTCGCCGCTGGATATCTGTAAAGTGCGCCATGGCCGTGTAGGAACGCCTGAAATGGGCACACACCTTCCTGGCCTGCTTCAGGACATCCTGTAAGCCTGGGTGCTTATGCACAAAGCGTTGTACAATCAGATTACACACATGTGCCATGCACGGCACATGTGTCAACTTGCCCAAATTCAATGCCGCCAACAAATTTCTTCCGTTGTCACAAACCACTTTGCCGATCTCCAGTTGGTGCGGAGTCAGCCACTGATCCACCTGTGCGTTCAGGGCGGACAGGAGTGCTGGTCCGGTGTGACTGGAGTCAACTCTAAGACAGCGTGACACTGCCGTATTCGGGATGTGGAATAGTACCTGTGGAGCTGGGGGGGTGCCGTTGATGTGGAGCAAGACATAGCAGCAGCAGAAGAGGACTCAGCCGAGGAGGTTATGGAAGAGGATGGATTAGGAGGAGTAGAGGAGGTCGCAGCAGGCCTGCCTGCAAGTCGTGGCGGTGTCACCAACTCCTCTGCAGAGCCACGTATTCCATGCTTGGCAGCCGTCACCAGGTTTACCCAATGCGCAGTGTAGGTGATATACCTGCCCTGACCATGCTTTGCAGACCAGGTATCCATGCTCAGATGGACCCTTGCCCCAACACTGTGTGCCAGAGATGCCATTACTTCCTTTTGCACAATCGAGTACAGGTTGGGGGTTGCCTTTTGTGCAAAGAAATTTCGGCTGGGTACCTTCCACTGCGGTGTCCCAATAGCTACAAATTTTTCGAACGCCTCAGACTCCACCAGCTTGTATGGTAAAAGCTGGCGGGCTAAGAGTTCAGACAAGCCAGCTGTCAGTTGCCGGGCAAGGGGGTGACTTTGTGACATTGGCTTCTTACGCTCAAACATGTCCTTGACAGACACCTGACTGTGGGCAGATGAGCAGGGACTGCTCAGGGCGAGACACGGAGTGGCGGATGGTTGAGAGGGGGCAAGCAGGGCAGCAGTGGTTTACGTGGCTGAAGATGCTGGACCAGGAGGAGGATGGCGGCTTTGACTTTGTGTGCTGCTTGTACTGATGTGTTGATCCCATAGGCATTTGTGATTTGAGATCATGTGCCTTCAAAAAGAAGTTGTACCTAGGTGGGTGTTGGACTTCCCACGACTCAGTTTCTTTTCGCACAGGTTGCAAATGGCATCACTGTTGTCACAGGCAGACACACAAAAAAAATTCCTCACTGCTGAGCTCTGCAATGACGACATTCTCGTGGTGGCAAAAGCATGCGTTGACTGGCTTGCTGTCTGGCTGACCCCGGGTGCCGATGCATGCTGTCTGACTGTGCCACTAGCTATTTTCGACGACCTCCCGCTGCTTCCAACTCGTCTCCTCCTCCTCTCTGTCTCCCCATCTGAACTTTCCTCCTGTTCTTCTTCTCTTTTAGCGGGCACCCACGTGACATCCACGGGCACATCGTCATCATCAACCGCTTCACTTGTATCTGACAACTCAACAAAGGAAGCAGCACCGGGTACAACATCATCATCATCATCAGACCGTACGTTCATGTGTGTAATGCTGCCTGACTGGGACATATCCCTGTTATCTACATCCTCTGGCACTAATGTTTGTGCATCACTCATTTCTTCCAACGGATCTGTAAATAACTCTGCTGACTGATCAAGTGAAGCGGCTGTGGTGCTAGTGTTGGTGGTGGTGGCAGGCGGGCGAGTGGTAACTGGAGAGGTGCCCGAAGCTAAGCTGGAGGAGGATGGTGCGTCTAGGTTCTGAGCGGAAGCTGTAGAAGATTGGGTGTCCTGTGTTAGCCAGTCAACAATGTCCTCAAAACTGTTCAAGTTCAGGGTACGTTGCCTCTGAAAACTGGGCATTACAGTAAAAAAAGGGTTGTTTTATTTCACTGCACACTACGGTTGCACTAGATATGAGTGTCACTGTGCACTGGCAAAAGTTGGCAGACTAGATGCAATAGGCCTCACACACACGCCTGTAGGCAGGCTACTGATATTCAATCGATTACAGTAAAAAAAGGGTTGTTTTATTTCACTGCACACTACGGTTGCACTAGATATGAGTGTCACTGTGCACTGGCAAAAGTTGGCAGACTAGATGCAATAGGCCTCACACACATGCCTTTAGGCAGGCAACTGATATTCAATCGATTACAGTAAAAAAAGGGTTGTTTTATTTCACTGCACACTACAGTGGCACATGATATGAGTGTCACTGTGCACTGGCAAAAGTTGGCAGACTAGATGCAATAGGCCTCACACACACGCAAGCAGGCTGGCATATGCAATTAGATTACACAGAAAAAAGTAATAAGATAAAATAAAAAGGGCTTTTTGGGTTGCTGTCCTTGCAGCAGATATCAAAGGAGTCCTTCAGGTGTGTAGTTAAAGCTAAATACACAGCCTGGCTATCTATTTCCCTATGAAATAGCAGAAAAAAATAATAAAATAAAATAAATGATGCTCTAGCCCTAAAAAGGGCTTTTTGGGTTGCTGTGTTTGCAGCAGATATCAAAGGAGTCCTTCAGGTGTGTAGTTAAAGCTAAATACACAGCCTGGCTATCTATTTACCTATTAAATCAAGAGCAGGTAGAATATATCTCCTCTCTCCACGAATGCAGCTACAGAATGATTCTAAAATGGAGGCTGTCATACAGATGGAAGGCTCTGGAAGGGAGTGTATGCTGCTGATTGGCTGGAATGTGTCTGCTGACTGTGATGTGCAGGGTCAAAGTTTCCTCAATAATAAAGAATAGGGGGCAGACAGAAAAGCGCATATGTTCGCCGTTCGTGGCGAACATGCGAAAATCGCTGCAAATAGTTCTCTGGCGAACTGTTCGGGACATCACTATTTAGGACTCATCATCTTCCACTAACTTTGTCATTGGTACCAATATGTACCAAGACCACCGGTTCATTTCCAGGCCCTCCCAATAATTTATCTACCCGATAAAACAACATGCCGAACCTGAGCACCAGGGAGACAGCAAACTGTTGGTTTGCTGGGATCTGGGTGACAAATCACCCTTTATACCTTCCTAATAATAGAGTCCCCTACCACCAAAACCATGTTTTTATCTGCCTATGCTGCCCTCCCACTCATCCAGTAGAACTGTTCTCCCGGCTGTTAGAGGGAATAGATCTGGCATTGCCATTCCTGAATGGACATCCACAACAGTTTTACCTAATCTGGCAAATCTGTTGGTGTGTGCCAACTCAGAAGTGGCCTGCTTCCTCCCACTGTTTCCCCTGCTTTCCCTTGTAACTATAACCCAGCTACCTCCCTGGACATCCTCACTAGCCGCATCTCCACCCTACATGCTAGGCCCAGCTAAACTGTGCTCCGTGAGCACCAACTCCCTTTCCAATGGAGCAATTCTCCTCTCCAGTTCTCCAATTTGAGATTCAAGATAGGCAACATGCTTACACCTTTCACAGAGGTATGGACTCTGGATCAGCTGTTCCAGCAGTGCATACATGTGGCATGGTGTACACTGAGTGAGCTTGTCACCGGACTGACCCATAATTACTAATTACAGTGGGGGTAAAAAAATGTTTAAAGCACTATAATGTTCTCCTCTATTCTTTGAGCTCCTACACTTATACTAGAACTGCACTTGACACTAGAAGTGTTTGCAAGCTCACAAGCAATCAGTGACCATTAAGGACCCCATTGCATGGGGTTAACATTTTAGGTACCATGGGGGTCTTAATGGATACCCATGGTAACGTAGATGGGTTGATCGGGTAGGGTGGTGGTGTTTGAGCAGGGAAGGTGGGCGATTGTGAAGTGAACGGGGAGGGGGAAACCAGTCACAAAGGCATTTTTATTAAACAAAGAAAGAGAAAAGAACACCTGTATATCCAAACCGGTTTAACCTCCTAAGGTAGGGTAGTAATTAATCAATTATCCTTCAATCTATTCATTACATATATATACAATTTCTCAATTTATTCATTACATATATATACAGGCCCTCATTCAATTGCGATTTGGCCAATTGAATAGGGTTCTAAATAAGCACATAACATATTTTTTTTAAAGAAGTTTTAAGTTAGTAAACATCTATCCAAAAGCAAGGTTTTTACTAACTAAAAACTTCTTTAAAAAAAATATGTTATGTGCTTATTTAGAACCCTATTCAATTGGCCAAATCGCAATTGAATGAGGGCCATAGTATATAAATACAACATGTTAAAAACAATTAAAATTAACATATAGCAGCAATGAACACACAACAGAACACTGAGAGAAGTTAAGTATAATAATGTAATTACTATATTGACACCGGAAAAAATGTACATTTTACTATAACCTAAATAAAGTGAGAAGTGCACAGTGCTATAAGGTGATGATTTGATGTAAATGTATTATAGTTCTGATTTGGTAGTAGCGGAGCCCACCATTTACTCCTTTACACTAATTCTAAATATACTATCTGCACAAACCTGAAAAACCTGAAAAAACTGATGGTGGTACTGGGGATCCACCAATTACCCCCTAATCTAACATACCAAGGCAAGCTAACCTAGTCTAAAAGTGACTAAGTGCTGTGCAAACTTTAAAATTTATATAATAAGCAAATTTTAATAAATGTGTTAAATAAATGTAATAATAATATAAATAAGTAGCAGTGTACTCTAAATTTAAGCAGTTTTAATAATCTATCTTGTTTATCATACAGGAAAAGATTATTATATCAAATTATATCTCTATAGTATAAATGTCTCCTTATATATTATACAAAAATATCATTGTTATCCAATCACTTAATATTTGGAGATAGTGTTCAACATTTCTCTATGTATATTATCATAACAGTTATACAAGAACATGATATTGACAAAGGAATATAACTGTGACTTATCCTGTATGTTGATGTTTGCTTTCTTTTATAAATCTGAGTTCTGTGACTCCATCGCTGCCAATTTGGCGCCAGTATATGCTGAACTTCTCTCTAGGTCCTGGTAACGTCACTGCTGCGAGACAAGTCCGACGAGCGCGTTTCGCGTTGCTTCCGCTTCCTCAGGGACATATTGGAAGTGGGCAAATGCCAGTTTTTTATAGTAATGCTTATAAGTAGATGGGGGAGTGTCAGCCTTTAACCCTATAGTATTCAAATGATTCTCACAATGTAGCTTTCTATTGTTATTGATAATAGGATTGATGTGGATTAATATAGTAACAATAATACCCATCATCTAGAAGAAATAATAAATAAACATCATTATTTAATACATATATAGATGTTAAAGCATATAATATGTTCAATAAATATATATCGATGAGTTAATTTACATCTTTATTGCATATCCTATCATTGGATTGAACTTCATGTGTTTTGACTAATATAGGTATAACTAAGTTATACCCTATTTACTATATAATGATTATTAAATTCTTAAATACATCTTTCATGGAATCAGGACAAACTTTACTTTTGGTCCAAATATAACATTATATATCTTATGTTTCAAGCTGAAAAATTGGAGTACTAATTTCTTATATATAGAATTATTATAATATTCGATTTTATAATACTATAATAATTTAATTTGAGCAACTATTAAATTACAATAAGGACATTAGTATATTTATATTTTCAAAAGTTTTTTATTTTCAAAAATATGTAAATATCCTCCACAGTTTAGATTATTAAATTATCAACAAATGATTTGTCACAGTAAAGATAGCAATTATTAACAATAATCCTAATAAGGGGCTTTGTTGGAGGCTTTGTAATCAGCAGGGGACGCACAAACATATTTGGTGGGACTGTGACCCCATTAAGAAACTTTGGAGTTTGATTTTTGAATATATTTCTAAAATTTGCGGTAAAATCATTAAGCCGACATGTGAAATGGCTATTCTTAATATCATGGACAATAGGCTTAAGTTGGAAGAACAAGCTTTAATTATACAGGTAGTCTCAGTAGTCAACTGGCTTATTGCCAGACGCTGGAAATCAGAACTTATTCCATCACTGAATGAAGTATTAACAATTCTGAAAAAGAACATAGAATTAGAAAGGAATTTATATGACATGGGCATTGTTTTATCCAGGTTTAATAGTTGGCTGATTTGGGATAAATATTACCATTCTTTAAACTCATAAGACATAACTCTTTTTTTTTTTTCTTTAGTTTTTGTATGACTGTAATATATCTTGTATTTGTATATTTGTGTTTCGTATAATTTTGTAATATCTGTTTGTAATTTGTAGAAACTGAAGAAAAAAAAAATGATTATCTCAGTTATTAGCCCGATTAATACATTTATATCACAAATAGACCTATTCCATCACCTAAACTTAAGATCATATCCTGCGGTTTACTTGGAAGAGTGATATATTGCAATATTATTTTATTCTATCTAAATATAAGATGTAAAGCTATTATTCTCATTTAAACCATATGGGACTGTAGAGTTCATTAGTGTAATCCATTTTGTTTCTGTTTTGAGGAGTTCTTGTTCTAAATTGCCTCGTCTTATTCCTAATCTGGTTCTATGAAGAACTCTGCATTCTAACGTAGGTTTACTATCATGACATGTTAAAAAATGTCGCGCTACGAATGTAGGAACTTTATGTTTAGCAATGTCTGACTTGGCATTTTTTATATTGGACAAATGTTCGCCAAGCCTTTTTCTCAAAGGTTCTAGTGGTCATTTCCACATATTTTAATCCACAAAAACAAATCAGAGAATAAACAACAGCTTTTGTGCTGCAGTTGAAAAATCCCCTGATTTTTATCTCTCTATTCAATCTATCATATATTTTGGATTTAGATTTTACATATTTGCACATTTTAGCACTGCCACATGCATATGTGCCGTCAGGTAATGAGCCAAATAGTTGTTTTTTGTTATCAAAATGGCTATTCACCATATGGTCATGTAGATTTTTGGGACGTCTCCAGCCCATAGTGATTTTATCATCTATTAACTCTTTTACCACAGGATCAGCTGTAAGAACTGCTGTATGCTTATTCAATATGCTGTTGATTGTACATGCTAATAAATCTTATTGGTTGTTGTATTTCAGATTGTTGTTTCCGATTCAATAATTGTTGTCTAGGTGTACTAAGAGCTCAATAATAAGCTCTCTTTAATATTGTATTTGAGTATCCTCTTGCCTTTAATCTGCTTTTCAATTCCAACGCTTGTATTTTAAATTGCTCATCTTGAGAACAATTTCTTCTTAAACGAAGAAATTCGCATATGGGGATAGCCTTTATTGTAGCAGGATGGTGTGCACTATCACTACGTAATGTAGTATGGGTAGCTGTGGGTTTTCTGTATCCCACTGTGCTTAATTTGCCATCAAGTTCCTTTTTAATCATTATGTCTAAGAAATGTATTGCTTTTTCACTTATATCATAAGTTAATTTCAGATTGAAATCATTAAGATTTAAATGACCAATGAATTCCTGGAGTAATTTCTGTTTTCACCGTCCCATATTATAAAAAAATATTATCGATATATATCTCAGCCACATTAATACTTTATCAGTGTACATTTTATTCTGCTCTGCTCATTGAACACATGCTCACGCTCCCACCAGCCCAGATACAAATTGGCATATGTGGGAGATCAATCAGAACCCATGGCCGTTCCTCTAAGTTGTAGATAGAATCTGCCATCAAAGACAAAATAATTGTGTTCTAATACAAAACGAAGCAATTCTAAAATGAAATGCTTCTTTTCTACATTGTCTTCGGGCTCCATCTATAAAAAGTAGGAGGCAGCATTTATACCAATGGAATGATCTATTGAAGTATACAGTGATTCAACATCACATGTTACAATAAGTGTGGACTTAGCGCAATGTCTTCTAACCTATTCAACACTTCTGTGGTGTCTTGTACAAAAGAAGGCAATCCTTTTACAAAGGAGTGTAGTCTTTGATCTATAAATTTACTGGCCATCTCACATAGGCTATTATTGCCTGATATTATCAGACGTCCCGGAGGCCTATTTACACATTTATGTATCTTTGGTAACATGTAATATGTGGCTATACGTGGGAATTTTACTTGTAAAAAGATTTTCTCTTTCTCTCATAATAATACCTTATCCGATGCTTCTTAAATCATTTTTTTCATACAAGTTCAAGTATGTAACAGTGGGGTCACTACTAAGTTGTTTATAACATTCTCTATTATCCAATTGTTTATGGGCTTCTACCAAATACAGTACATGGTCTTTGGCCATATAACAATGTTACCTCCCTTATCAGAGGACTTGAGGATGACATCATCCCATTTTTTTATTTTTTAACGCATCATTTTCTTCCTTGGATAAATTATACAAGGGTTTAGGAGAGAATTTTTCAAGATCTTTGGTAACCAACCAAACAAAAATGTCCACGTTTGGACAGCTATTCAAGGGAGGATTAAACACTGATTTGACTTGCAAGCCTTTCATCCAGTCTTCATTGGTGTTATCCAAACTCCTATTGATATTATTTTTATCCATATTTAAATCCACCACATTCAAGCCGGGATTGACAATTTGTTCTGTGATGTTAGCATTGGTCAGCTTCTCCATTTCTTTTTTATCAAAGAAAACCTTTTTTTATTAATATTTTCCTTGCAAATAAATTCAGGCCCTTGACTGTGTCAAAGAAATCAAACTTCGGTGAATTATTCGGTGAATTATTATTTGCATGTCAGTTAGAATTTGTTCTGACAAATTGATAATTGTCATTTCATCTTTGGTTACCATTTGTGTCTGTTCTTCCAATTGCCTCTTTTGGGTATTGGTTCTTGTGTTCTGTATCCCCATCTTTCCCTGTCTCTCAAGTCATTGAGCGCTTGTAAATGTGGGACATATTGTTGGTTTGTCGATTGCGCCCTCTGGGCGATCTCATCATGTCCTGACCTAAAAAACGGTTAGATCAGGCTCTATCTCCATGTTGTCTATTTGTTTGAGGATTATCATCCTTAGCCCCAGATGTATATGTCTCAGATGGTAAAGTATGCATCATGCTACGATGGTCCAACCTAAATCTGGACCTACGTCTGTTCTCACCTAAACCAAGTCATATACACAACCTTTTTCAAAGTCATTCATATCTCTCAACAACTTTTTAGTGTGAATTATATCACTCTCCTTCCTTTCTAAATCACTTTGAATTTTTTGATATGTCTTTTTAAATTCTTCTATACTTTCAAATTGTTTAAGATTTTTATGACTTTTAATATTTCTGCCTCACATTCTGAAAGGACTGTCAACAAGGTTGCAGAACATTTTGATAATGCCTCTTCCCATCTAATCTTGTAACTATCTATATGAAAACCAAAAGAGGGGAATATTTTGATATGCAGACCCCTAGGTATTAAGTGTCTACTTAGATATCTCCCATGTGTCGAACGATTCCAGAATGCATTTAAAAATCTACATGACCATTTGGTGAATAGCCATTTTGATAACAAAAAACAACTATTTGGCTCATTACCTGACGGCACATATGCATGTGGCAGGTGTAAAATGTGCAAATATGTAAAATCAGAATCCAAAATATATGATCGATTGAATAGAGAGATAAAAATCAGGGGATTTTTCAATTGCAGCACAAAAGCTGTTGTTTATTGTCTGATTTGTTTTTGTGGATTAAAATATGTGGGAATGACTACTAGAACCTTTGAGAAAAAGGCTTGGCGAACATTTGTCCAATATAAAAAATGCCAAGTCAGACATTGCTAAACATAAAGTTCCTACATTCGTAGCGCAACATTTTTTAACATGTCATGATAGTAAACCTACGTTAGAATGCAGAGTTCTTCATAGAACCAGATTAGGAATAAGACGAGGCAATTTAGAACAAGAACTCCTCAAAACAGAAACAAAATGGATTACACCAATGAACTCTACAGTCCCATATGGTTTAAATGAGAATAATAGCTTTACATCTTATCTTTAGATATCATAAAATAATATTGCAATCTATCACTCTTCCAAGTAAACAGCAGGATATGATCTTAAGTTTAGGTGATGGAATAGGTCTAGTTGTGATATAAATGTATTAATCAGGCTAATAACTGAGATAATTTGTTGATAATTTAATAATCTAAACTGTGGAGGATATTAACATATTTTTGAAAATAAAAAAGTTTTGAAAATATAAATATACTAATGTCCTTATTGTAATTTAATAGTTGCTCAAACTAAATTATTATAGTATTATAAAATCGAAAATTATAATAATTCTATATATAAGCAATTAGTACTCTAATTTCTCAGGTTGAAACATAAGATATATAATGTTATATTTGGACCAAAAGTAAAGTTTGTCCTGATTCCATGAAAGATATATTTAAGGATTTAATAATCATTATATAGTAAATAGGGACAAGATGGGTTTGGTGGCTCTAGATGTAATTGGGTATAATGACCTATTACTTAGGGTGCCACTAAGGGTCGAATATAAATATATAACAATTGAAGAAAAGAAAAGGGACCCTTTTAATAGTGCACACCTATGAATCTCAATAGTGTAAGAGACCCAGTTGATTAAAACTTAGCTTTTAATAATTTATTTTAAAAATAGATGCTACAAAAGCTAAAAATATGGACGATGCAATTTAGAACAGGAGGTGGGAAAGGATATGGGGATATGATATAACTGGATATATAAATGGGCACAAATACTCCTTTAAATATTGTCTTTAAGGTGCTGTGATTCTAAAGTGCTATAATAAAGTGCTATCATAAAGTGCTGAGGGTGCTTGCAAAACAAATTTTGTTTTGCCCTGTTAAATAAATATTGCATATAACTTGTGTTAGCTTAAATACAATCGTGATGAATTGTATTTATAAAGTGCTGAGTTGTGCTATATTGCAGGAGTATAGGACTGCCTAATACTTAGTTGCAGTATATCCCCTATATTATTCCTTTAATTCCCTTTTTGTTAAACTCCTGTTAGGAGTGACTAGATTACTCAGGAGCCTTTCCTTAGTATTAGTTGGGCATTTGGATATATCGCTGTGTCCCTGATAATCTGTATGTCTCCTAAAGCATGGAGATCGCGGTTAGGACGCCTCACGATGACGTCACTAACACGCGTCTCACGTTGCTGCGTCTCTCCCGACGCACGTTTCTCAATTTCCTCAGGGGTTACCGCCATGACACTAAGACATCCCTCTTTATAGTCTCTGTTGTCATGGGAACCAATTTTAATTAAAACCAACGTTAATTTAATATTTAAAATGTCTTTAACGGTCTCAAAACTTTGAACGCTGCTAACTCACATATTATAATGTTTTTAAAGCCATGCTTGTTTAAAAGCTTACTATATTTAAATAACATTGCACTATATCTCTCCATATTATTTTATTATACTTTGAGAGTCATAGGATATATATGTTTATTGCAATTGTAACAAAGATTATAAACTATATCATTGATCCTAACTTGTTATTTAAAAGGTCTTATAAGATCTCAACAGTAAATAAGGTTTCATGTGTTACTTAAGGTGACAATATATTAGTGCAAATTGGCATATCCCCATCTAGCTTTTCATTATATTGTAATAAATTATTCCTCATAGATAAAGTCTCGTATTGGGTTTATATGTTATTAGGGCAATATCTTGAAAGATATAGTATAATATATATATATTAATACCAATGAATAAATAAAAATAATAATATTCTTATTAAATTATTAACATAGTAAGCAATTTCATAATATGATATTATTGAGTTAGTATCAGCTTCAATACTTAGAGATTATTGGATTTTGTTTTTTATATATAAGGGGAGAAAGTAAAGCCTTCATTTAGGCCATCAGGTTTTCAATAAATAGATTCATCTTGCTTCCATCTTTAGTAACTCTTTGTCTATGTCACCTTTTCTGATGGTTTGTTCAATGTGATCTATGGCCATAAAAGAAAGTACTTTCACATTCCCTTTAGATGGGGATATGCATATTTGCACTAATATATTGTCACCTTAAGTAACACATGAAACCTTATTTATTGTTGAGATCTTATAAGACCTTTTAAATAACAAGTTAGGATCAATGATATAGTTTATAATCTTTGTTACAATGGCAATAAACATATATATCCTATGACTCTCAAAGTATAATAAAATAATATCGAGAGATATAGTGCAATGTTATTTAAATATAGTAAGCTTTTAAACAAGCATGGCTTTAAAAACATTATAATATGTGAGTTAGCAGCGTTCAAAGTTTTGAGACCGTTAAAGACATTTTAAATATTAAATTACCCTTGGTTTTAATTGAAATTGGTTCCCATGACAACAGAGACTATAAAGAGGGATGTCTTAGTGTCATGGCGGTAACCCCTGAGGAAATTGAGAAACGTGCGTCGGGAGAGACACTGCAACGTGAGACGCGTGTTAGTGACGTCATCGCGAGGCGCCCTATCCGCGATCTCCATGCTTTAGGAGACATACAGATTATCAGGGACACAGCGATATATCCAAATGCCCAACTAATACTAAGGAAAGGCTCCTGAGTAATCTAGTCACTCCTAATAGGAGTTTAACAAAAAGGGAATTAAAGGAATAATATAGGGGATATACTGCAACTAAGTATTAGGAAGTCCTATACTCCTGCAATATAGCACAACTCAGCACTTTATAAATACAATTCATCACGATTGTATTTAAGCTAACACAAGTTATATGCAATATTTATTTAACAGGGCAAAACAAAATTTGTTTTGCAAGCACCCTCAGCACTTTATTATAGCACTTTAGAATCACAGCACCTTAAAGACAATATTTAAAGGAGTATTTGTGCCCATTTATATATCTAGTTATATCATATCCCCATATCCTTTCCCACCTCCTGTTCTAAATTGCAGCGTCCATATTTTTAGCTTTTGTAGCATCTATTTTTAAAATAAATTATTAAAAGCTAAGTTTTAATCAACTGGGTCTCTTACACTATTGAGATTCATAGGTGTGCACTATTAAAAGGGTCCCTTTTCTTTTCTTCCATTGTTAAATATAGTAAATAGGGTATAACTTAGTTATACTTATATTAGTCAAAACAGATGAAGTTCAATCCAATGATAGGATATGCAATAAAGATGTAAATTAACTCATCTATATATATTTATTGAACATATTTTATGCTTTAACATCTATATATGTATTAAATAATGATGTTTATTTATTATTTCTTCTAGATGATGGGTATTATTGTTACTATATCATGTTTTGAAGGACAACAATGGAAATCTACATTGTGAGAATCATTTGGATACTATAGGGTTAAAGGCTGACACTCACCCATCTAATTATAAGCATTACTATAAAAGACTGGCATTTGCCCACTTCCAATATGTCCCTGAGGAAGCGGAAGTAACGCGAAACGTGCGCGTCGGACTTGTCTCGCAGCAGTGACGTCACCAGGACCTAGAGAGGAGTTCAGCGTTTACTGGAGCCAAATTGACAGTGATGGAGTCAGAGAACTCAGATATATAAAAGAAAGCAAACATCAACATACAGGATAAGTCACAGTTATATTCCTTTGTCAATATCATGTTCTTGTATAATTGTTAATCAAAAATTAGAACAAAAGGTAGCTCAATGTTAGTCAAGTAGAATGAACTAATAGGGTGCTACTAGGTATAAATATAATCATATATAACAAGAGACACAAGAGGGTTCCCTATTATTGTGCACACCTATATTAACTCAAAAAAGAGCTAAAAAAGTGTAAGATTAAAACTTAGCCTTTAATAAATAATTAAAATATTTATAAAAAATGCAGAGGCAGGATGTGCAATTATAAGTCACTTGAATGTGATATAATAAATATATAATAGATCCAGATATTAAAAAGGAATAGATACCAAGTACATAAATATATCACTATAAAGATTTTATAAAGGTGCTAAATCAATAAGTGCTAAAAGTGCATAAAGTGCTAATGCATAATAATCTTGAACCAAAAAAATGTAGGTTCTATTAAAGTGCTGAGGTTAAATGGTGGAAAATAATATACATCTAGTACAAGGATATGGATTCCCTTATATCTGGGGTAAATAATACTGTGCCACTTATTAAATATTTCCTAAAATTTCCCCTAATATATGGGACCGTTTAGGCAGCAACAAAGTGACTAGTGCAATAGCAAAAACGTATATTTCATTCCTTTCTTCTGTATTGTTAAGTAATGTGATATTGGGCTGAAAGCTCAGTTTTATATATATCTATTCCGAGGCTTTAAGTGTATAAAATACATATGCTAAATTGCTGAAGCGACTAGGAAACCTCCTATCGTAGTGTATTCACGTTAATGGTGAAGTACTGGTTTGGGAGCTCCTACACTGCGTGCCACGAGGTTTAGATGCCTAGCAATAACGTCATCAACCTATGTGTACGCTCCTGCGTCTGACCCGACGCACGTTTCTGGATTTTTTCAAGGGTCACCGCCATGTTCTCAAGGCCTCCCTTTATAGCCTTCACATTACCATGGAGACGGTTTAAAATGGGCTAAAAACATTATATCAAAGTTAAAATTGAATATTATGAATAGAATTGTCTATATATAGTCAGCATAGATGATTGAAATATAAACATTGAACTTTAGAATTTAAAAACGAAGAAGGCACAATATTTTGAATGTTTTAAATGGCCTCTTGATAAAGAGCTACTTTATATTTGGATCTTATAATCTTAACTTCCTATATATTCAAATCAAATACTTGGTGGTTAAACCGGTTTGGATATACAGGTGTTCTTTTCTCTTTCTTTGTTTAGTAATCCATTTACACCTTTTCATTCCGAAAAGTATGAATTAAAGAAGTTTAATTGGTATTTACCATTTCAGCAGATCTATACAGTTCTTTCATACTACCTCCCCTCAGATTACTAATTTCATATTTTGTATTAAAGGCATTTTTTTGCCTTTGTGAGTGCTCAGGGATTTTAGGATTTGCGAAAGCCAAGTCATTTAAAGTTATTTGAAACTGAATAGCTTTTTGGAGCTCAAGCAACTCATAAAATACCTGATGTGGGAAAATCAATGGGAAAGTTTGTTGTATCTTGCGTCTCTGGCTTGCCATAGTCATCGGGGGTAGTTCTGTTGCAATCATGCTGAGAGGGGGGAATAGAGTAATAGGGAGATTTACTTTACACTTAAATATGGTTTTATTTGTGATATAGGGGAGTTGAAAGTGTACAGGAGCCGGTGTTAAAGAGGGCACCCATTTATACACAATCTATAACTAACAGTGCCATCATTTCTGTTGTAACCATATATATACGGTTATATATTTACTATGCCATATAAATTCTTATTATATTTGTTTAGAGCACTTCTTTTTAAGAGACATACAGGGAGCTTAAAATTCATCTGTGTAAAGAATTTGAAGTCTTTCCAGTTGCACAGATCTTATGTTATCTGTTTTGAGGTGCGGCATTGGCTTGGTATTGATAATGTTGATATATATGTGTGTGTCTGTTTATTTATTTGTTATTTCAAATAATTTTGACACAAGACAAATGTGTGTAATGGATATAAAGTATGGTGGTAATCTAGTTGTTTTGGTGCTAATTTCTTAGGTGTGGTAACAGACTAAAGTCTTTAGGGGTGTATTTGCTCTACATGAGGTTGGTGGGGAACAGATGATCAATGCAGTTAGTTTAAATATTGTGACGCACAAGTACTAAATTATATGGTTTATTACAGTACCATTTAAAGCACTATAATGTTCTCCTCTTTTCTTTGAACTCCTACACTTATACTAGAACTGCACTTGACACTAGAAGTGTTTTCAAGCTCACAAGCAATCAGTGACCTTTAAGGACCCCATTGCATGGGGTTAACATCTATAATTTTGGCATTCACACATATTGGGCTGGACTGGACAGAGACTCAGGGTATAAACATAATCAGTGAACTCTCTTTCATTTCACTTTTTTTAAACTTAAGATTCTTCATTTTGCACACAAAAAAAGTTTATTTTTTTCCAGTGATTAACAAATGGCCCTTTCAGTTTGGTATATTTGATTATTTGATAATGGTCATATATGATAGTTTAAAGCCTTGGGGGGCAGTAAAATATTTCTGCACCCGGGTAGTGCCCTAGATGCGGACCTGAGGTGAAAGATACCCTCATCTGGTCAGGGACCACAGGGATGTCTCCACGGCCCACATGCACCCACAGGGCAACTGGTAATTAACTTACACTATTATATTATCTATGCACAAACACGCTACATCCAGAAGTGCTCCCGCACTGCTAAACAACTATGGAGAAAATCTCGCAGCTCAGATGAATTCCTCCATTACAAGTTTATCCTACGCTGATATCACTATGCCCTCAATCTGGCCAAACAGCACTACTTCTCCACATTAATATCAAATTTGGCCTCCAACCCCAAACATTTGTTCGCCACTTTAAACACTCTCCTCTGCCCTCCCCCACCTCCCGCCCTTCCTGTCTTAAAGCTGAAGACTTTGCTAGCCACTTTAACAGTAAAATTTAAAATATTCTTTCAAATATGCCTTCTTTCAACCTCTCGTCTTATAACCTGTCCATCACAGCTGATCCCTCCTCTCTCTACCACTTTTATCCCAACTCTTACACATCTATTCAACCTTTCCCTAAACACTGTCAAGTTTCCATCACCTATGAAACATGCCATAATTATACACATTCTCAAGAAACCCTCATCTGATCCAGCTGCTGCATCTAACTACTGCCTTATCTCTCTACTTTCCTTGGTTTCCAAACTGCTTAAGCGTGTCGTCTACAATCGCCTTACCTGATTTGTTTCCTACAACTCTCTCCTTGATCCCTTCCAATCTAGCTCTAACAAAAGTTACTAATGACCTGCTAATCGCCAAGTCAAATGGTCATTTCTCTATCCTAATTCTCCTGGATCTCTCTGCTGCCTTTGACAAAGTTGATCACTCTTTTCTTATACAAACTCTCCATTCCCTATGCATCCATGCCACTGCTCTCTCTTGGTTCATATCCTATCTAAAAAATAGAACATTTAGTCTCCTTCTCTGGCATATGTTCTTCCCCTCACCTTCTAACTGTCGGCGTGTCCCAAGGTTCAGTCCTTGGCCCCCTTCTTTTCTCCATCTACACATCCTTCCTCTGTGCCCTAATTAAATATTTTGGATTTCAATATCATCTCTATGCAGATGACACTCAAATCTTCCTCTCCGCACCTGAACTATCACCCTCTCTGCTAGCTCATATTGCCAATTGTCTTTCTAGCATATCTCGTCAACTTAAACTCAACATTTCTAAGACAGAGCTCCTTATCTTTCCACCCTCTTCCTCAGCTCTCATCCCTCACTTATCTCTCACTGTTGACAATGCCATCATCTTTTCCACCTCCTAGGCCCACTGTCTCAGGGTTCTATTGGACCCTGCCCTTTCTTTCATTTCTCACATTCAATCACTCTCAAAATCTTGTCACTTTCACCTAAAAAATATCTCCAAAATACGTCACTAAATCACCCAAGACACAACAAAAAATAGAATTCACTCTATAATTACTTACTAATATCTCAACTTGACTACTGCAACTCTCTCCTTGCTGGCCTTCCTATCACCCGTCTCTCTCCACTCCAATCCATATTAAACGCATCCGCTAGACTCATTTACCAAAATCAACGCACAGTGTCCGCAATACCACTCTGTAAGGCACTCCACTGGCATCCCACAGCCTCCAGAATAACATTCAAAATTATGACCCTAACATATAGAGCCCTCCACAATATTGCACCCTCCGACATCTCTGTTCTCATCTCAAAATATGCTCTCATCCACTCTCTTCGCTCTGCTAAGGACTTTCTTCTCTCCTCCTCTCTCGTCACCTCCTCTCACTACCGCCTACAGGACTTTTCTCGTGCTGCTCATATAATTTGGAACTCCTTGCCTCGCTCCAGTAGATTATCTGCATGCCTCAAATCCTTAAAAATCTCTTTAAAAATGCATCTATTCAAAGAAGCCTATCATCTTTAGCCTTTACATGCTCTATTAATCTATCACTCTCCTGTACACCACCCACACCCTTTAGAATGTAAGTTTGCGAGTTTTCAATCTCGATAGGTGCCTTAGGTAAAGCACTGTGTATATCTGATTGAAAGCTCAATAACAGGGCCCTCCATCCTTTGCACTGTCTAAAATTGTCCTTGACTTGTACTTAACCCCTGTATAGTGCTATGGAATATGTTGGCGCGTTATAAATAAAGGATCACATATTATATTTGTCATGCTACGAGTCGTCGTCACGCTGTTTGCGTGGTCCGTACGATTTAGCGGGCTTAGCGATGAGCACCGCAGGCGCTTATCGCCCGGCGAGCCTCGCGCAGCGAGGTGAGCCGTTAAACCGTAGCACTTTGGCAATGAGCGCTGCAGGCGCTCATTGCAGGCGAGCCTCGCATAGCGAGGCGAGCCGTTAATACGGAGCACTTTGCCAATGAGTGCCGCAGGCGTTCATTGCAGGCGAGCCTCGCGTAGCGAGCCGGGACGTTAATATGGAGCACTTTGGCAATGAGCGCCGCAGGCGCTCATAGCAGGCGAGCCTCGCGTAGCGAGGCGAGCCGTTAAACCGTAGCAAAAAAATACGGCCCAACTCGCGAACAGGGAAAAAAATACAAACACAATAAATACACACAGCACATACATAAAAAGCTTACCGACAGCAAGAAGGAGCATCCACGAGCTTAAAAAAGAAAGTTACACCTTCATTTAGCTCAAAATAAAAGAGTTTAGATACTAAAAAATTATCGAAGCGAGAGAAAAAATGGCGGCCGAACAAAACGAAAACGAGGTTACAGCACTATAACCACGGAAAACACATACGGATAATCCGATAAGACGCATAACACTCATTACGACATCGCAAAAATCGGATGCAACACTCTTACAGGAATAAAGCAAAAACACAATAAATACACACAGCACATACAGAAAAAGCTTACCGACAGCAAGAGGGAGCATCCACGACCTCAAAAAAACAAGTTACACCTTCATTTAGCTCAAAATAAAACAGTTTAGACACGCATACCGCACATTACCCGCCATTAAACGACGTACGGATGATCCGCTAAGACGCATACCACACATTACCCGCCATTTTACGATAATGTGGAAGTAAACAACTACACTAACGGTTTTGGCTCGCGCCAGCACACTATTACACTGCACACGTTCATCACGCTTACACAGCACCTCCACACCACTAATGCTGCAGCAACATCAACACAGATTGCCAGCTCTTCAACACAATGCATAAAAATAGGTAAAGTATATTCATTTATTAATTGTATTATATATTTCAGTAGTACACACAAAACAACATTAGCTACCTTACAATTCCATATGTATATTAATAACTAAACAACTTTCCAAACATACACATCTCATTGCCGTCATTTTTTGACTGGCAATACGCTAGTAATAATAATAATTATAGAACCCCTTACTAATTTGATGCCTTCATGCATGTATGTGTCACCTACAGGTTTAACATTGCTCAAATCTTGAAGTCCCTTTGTGATATGAGTTCTGAAAAACACAAATAAAAGCAAGGTACAAATAAGAGATAAGATTATTACTATTAAAACTAGTCTTTCATATGTAAAATAACATTTAGTGGTTGCTATGAGAGTAAATTTCAATGCAGCAATTCTACTTATTTTATTTGTTACCCTATTCTTTATACCAGTGACAAGCAAAAACATTTCTTTTGAAGAGCCAAATAAATGATAGACAAGTCAATAACATGGCCACACAATAATCTTTAGCTTATTATTATGACCAAAAATGGAGAAACATGGTGAAACATAGGAAGAGGTTGATTAATTGGTAAGAGCGGTATAGATAAAGAGGACATGTCTTGAAGAGGACATGTCTTTGCCAATTGGGGAGAGATAAAATGAGTTCTGCATTATTGAAGTGGGAAACCAATATGGCTGACATGGTGTGACAGGAAGCATACAAATAAAAAAATACCACATTCTGTCTGTGACGTTACTTTTACCACTTGTTAAAAATAAATATCTCAGTAATACAGATCAGCTGATTATGGAGCAGTATAATTCTTCTTATGGAGAATATTGGATCTAAAAAATAACTAGATGCTGAAAAAAGCATTAAAATCTCAGAGTTATGTGTGAACTTTGTACTTCTGAAAAAACTTCACTTGTGAAGTATGTACCAGACTAACAACAGTAGCATCTATGCAAGACATGGGCATACAATAGGTGAAAAGAAATTCAAGGAAATTAAGATGCAAATGTTATTAGTGTGTTACATACTTCCTAAACATGTGTAGTTTTTATCAAGCTACAGTTGATCTTTGAAATTGGTCTATTAAACTATAAATGCAACTTTTAAACTTTTTCTAATTTTCCTTGAAGCGGAAATAATAAAAGTAAAAATTTGTTAAGTCTTAAATACACGCTTTGATTTCACAGAAGTGAAGCTTGTGCTGGTTCCCGTTTTAAATGTAGATTTTTTCTTCAACTTGAAATAATTACATTTTTACAAACAGCTTTCAAACCGGTTTACAATTTATGAACGTCAAGATAATAAAAAAAACGGAGACACCCTAGACATTTCATATATAATGTCACGACCCAGAGACAAGGGCTCCACTTACCCCTTATTCTCCTACCATATCTTACAGGAACAATCTGCAGATTGTGACTTTTTTCATATCAGCACCCAGCAGTTCAATTCAGATCAGGACATCATTCACAGAGAAGGAGGAAAAATCACACCATTTCTTAGTGCAGAGATAGACTGAGTTTATTTATCTTACACAGATGTTTAACAATCCCCAAATGAACCATCCCCCGAGTTCTAGTCCATCCTCTTGGGCAAGAGAGGCTTGTTTGATCTCCACCTCTGATTGCCAGATGTATAGGGGGTCTGAAAAGATCCCTTGTTTTAATTACACATTTTCTATCTATAGTCTTTATCTCTTTTTCCTTGTCTGTTCATTATTGTTCCCTCTTGACAACACAGGAGATGGCAGTCAACTATCCAGAGTCATTGTGGATTTTATGTTTATGCTTAGTTTAAGTAATCCGCTCTGCTTAGAGCAGGGGGGGGGGGGGGGGGTTGATGGTAAGTCATTCTAATTAAGACACCTGGGAGCTTATGCAGCCCGGGAAAGAAACAGTCAAGTTGGCACCCAGCTAAACAACATGTCTGACTACAATTAGGGCCTTGCAGGTCCCTACACTATTCTGACTGATAATAAATTCCATTAGAACCGGTAAGACCCTGATAACATAATGTAGAGCCTTTGAGCCATATTGTATTGTGTTCATTACATCAATCATATTGCCACTGTACATCTATAACAGCACATACATTTTAACCAAGAAACCATGACAGTAACTGTATGCACACATTCATTTTCTAAACATGACACATAAATTAAAGACAAATTGTCCCAGTCCTTAAAACACATCTAATTTCCATTTTGATAGTCTTTGATATTAGCAAACAGTGTCCCAGTGTCCCAAATTATAGGGTTGCTTGTGAAGTTCTGAGGAGTCCCACATTCAGTCATGACAGCGAGTCCCCCCTTTCAGATTCAGCATCCAGGATGTAATCCACATAGATGACTAACTGAATGCTGTTAAACTCAATCTGTCCATATGCCTTTGTCTTGGGTGTGGTACCAGCCCGACAGCAACCCTTATCCCCAGTAAAAATAGATCCCAAACTCCATTGGGGAAAATGTGGAAGATAAATCCCCCAGGCCTCCTTCTCTATTATACGAGACCGGTCCTGGGTGTGCAGGGTAGATTGTCTTCTTCTCTTCTACCAATTCCAGGGGATTATTCAATTCTAGGAATGACCCCCATGGTTCCATGTGCGCCCAAACCCCAAATCTCAAGGCAAGTGCCTATTTCTTCTTATGGGATTAGGAGAGTTAATATACTCCTTTGTGGCAACAACAATTAATAATTCCAGTAGGGACCCTGCCAGCTGAATCTGCTGGCTGGCATCAGAAACCTGGGCCTCCATCCCCCTGGGCTGAAACATGGGCAGGGCACTGCACTGCATTTTCCCCTGCACCACGGACTGGCCACGGTACCCCTGCTCAACTCGAGTCTGGGCATGGGACTCCATTTCTCTCTCTCCTTGGACCTCAGCCTGTGCACTGCATTCCACCTCACCTGGAAACAAGGTGTGGGCATGGTACTTTCCCTTTCCTTAGACCACAGTCAGGGCACTGTGCTCCAGCTTTCCTTACTGGAGTGCTGTCCTGTTTAGCTTATTGGCTTGGTCTCTGTCCAGCAGTATCTCAGGGTTCATCTCCTCCCCTGCCCTTGCTAGGTCCCTGACCGTTTTTATCAGCTAGCGCTCCTTCAATGGTTTACAGTCCATTACAGCCTTTACCAAGGACCAGTGAGCATAGCTACTCCCATCCAGACTTTTATGCTTGGCCTGGATTCTGCCAACAGTCCTCTGTGGCAGGGTTATCAATGCAGTCCATCACATCGTCTCCCCAGACCCCTTGAAAATTGTTAGGGCCATCTGAGGGCAAGTAATTTGTGGACCCCTGGTAGGCTCTCTCTGTCTCCTTGTACTCTGGGGTGTTCCCATCCTCCATGCCTGACTCGCAGGACTCCTTCCCACTTGGTGGCCAAAACCCTCCAGAGATGCCTCATCCAGCAACTCCATGTATTCAGCGTCTAGCTGTAGCTCTTACTGACTCAGGGGTGCCAACAAATTAGCCTACTGGGACCATAGTTCTAGTCCCATCCCTTGCAAGTGTTTAAGAGACAAGTTATTCTGCCTCTTTACAGTCCCCAGGCCACACTCAGGATTCCCATACACTATTTACCAGAGCCCTTCCATCAGCTCCAACTGAAAGTAGGGATCCCATCTTGGGGCACTAACAGATTTTGCCCACTTGTCATATTCATTCTCCAGGGCAATCTCTGTCAATACTAGCTCCTCCAGCCAGCCTGACAGGTCATGGCCCTGCCACCGTCCCATGAATTGTGTCCATTGCTTTTGAAGGGCCATTCCCTGACAGTTCTTTGCCTCCCTTGTCACCTGGCTCTCCTCCTCTCTGTCTCCTTCAAGCCTGCAAGAGATTTGGGATAAAAGTTCTACATCCACAGGAACTAGGGAAGTACAGTTCAGTACTCTTAACTTCTCCCGCTGGATCTCCTGCACTATTTGTGTCTGGAGGGTCACCAGCTGATCTGTGTTAGCTCTGGTATAATAGCCCTCCACATCTGGAACCTCCTGGACACCTCTGCCTCCTCAGCTGCAGATAACCTGGGTCCAGAGACTGGGGCTGGGGTGATCTGCACAACATTATCACCTGCCTCCAGTTCATCCTCCCCTCTGGTCTTAAGCAATAGAATATGGTCCAAAGTTTTTAAAAGGCTCGCAGAGGGCTGCAAAAGCAGTTAAAGAGCCAGCAGAGTACTAAAAAGCCATTACAAAGCATGTAAGTGCATTCAAATATGATGCTTAACAGCCCCATAGGCACACCGGTGCAATTTTAAAATAATTATTTTTTAAATTATATGTTTGAATCATTATAAAATTTCCAGGGTAACATAGAACCTAGTACTTATCAGGAATCCCACGTGGTCTACCACAGATACTCTGATGCATTGTCTATTAAAGGCTTAGCCCTATGGGCAAACATTTTACGTTTACTCGCAAAAACGTTTACTTGCAATTGCCGGTGCTTATTTCTTATCATTTTACTTATATATGCAAACTCATAACATTCTTGTTTGCTTTTGGTTCCTAGGAATTTAAGTAAAATTCAGGGTTTGGTGTAATTTTATGAGTAGATATGTTATTCTACAACTTGCATTTCACTCACAAGACATAGATTTACGTCTTTCCATTGATATTCTTAATATGTAGCATTACTGAAAAAAGTTAATTTTTTTGCAAAATAACAGCTTCTCGCTAGATACTTTAGACTTCTCCATTTCCTATATTATACTATATATCTGGTTATTCACATATTGTGTATTTATCTCTATAGCTTTAAAAAGCTCCTGGGAATAACATATGAAATTAAGAGATTTCACTTCACTAGTAAGAAGTCTCATCTTGGTGAATAGAGCCCATTGTGTTTAATGATAGTTTGATCAGCTAGTCTACACTGTGACCCTACCCTTGAAGTGAAGAGCATAACTGTGTTACTTGGAGAAGTTACTTTGTGTACATTGCTTTTTAGAAAAGTGATTGTCACAAAACTTCATGTTGCGTCTTTGTTATAAGATATTTGTACAAGATTTTGAAACACACCATACCATATCCCATATTTATAGCACTGAAAGTGATAACAGAAAGTAATATTAGGAAATATTCAGAAAAGTTTGAGTTCAGAAAAGAACACTTGGTACAATCTTGCCATATGAATATGAAGCAGGTTAAAAGACTTCCGCAGTAATGTGAAGCTGGAAACAGGACCAGCTAAAGGATTTCATTAAGAATGTGAAGCTGATAACAGAATCAGTTAATGTCTCTCAGTATGAATATGAGGCTGATAACAAAACAGTTTAAAGGCGTTAAGTAGGAATGTGAAGCTGGTAACAGAACTAGTTAAAGGCTTTCAAAAGAAATGTGAAGCTTATAGTCTGAAAGGCCAGATAAGAAATTATTGATTATATGAGCTATCTGTACCAATGTGAAGCTGTGAAGCTGCAGACATTATATATCATATTTCTAGCTCTGCACCTCCCACCAGGTGTGATAACAATTATCTTTATTCATGAACACAAATAAGAATAATCAATGTAAGTTGTGGCCTACTAATAACTGTAATAACATTTGTACCCATCATAAATGTGTTGGCAGAGAACTTTCAATATACATATACTTACATATAATCCCATATAACCAATATCAAATACATCCTAGACTGAGGATTAATTTTAAATTTAGCACTTAATTGAATTGACTAATTAATGAATGTCAAAGCCAGGGGCAGTAAGAAGATCATAAAATGTCAATGTCAATTGGTGCATACATAATCTACGTCAATCCTAATTGCTTACAGTGATATAGTTAAAGTTAGGGCTCTTGTGGTGACTCAGGAGTATGCCAGGGAAAATAAATAATTACTCCTATGGTATAAGTGCAGATCACTACACCAATATCAAAATTATTTACAGTTCCACAGTCAGTGTTAAACATTTTGGCTCACATGTAAGAAGGTGCAGTTAAAATATAAAATTTTAATTAAAGAATAAAATATATATATAAACGGAGAGCAAACAAAGAATTCACCATGTATGCAAAATTGTTAACCCCCAACATACATTTATTAGCTTTGATTATCTGAACAAAGCTTTACAAATCTGAACATATCTGAATACATTCGAAAGCCACCTTGCAAACATGTCCATAAGCATACCTGTCTCCTGTGAGTGGCATAATTATTTTGGCCTGTGTAGAAAATACAATAAAGGACAATCTCATCTGAGGACTGGAAAAAAAGAAAAGAGAAACAAAAATGTAAGTACATTCTTAAGCACGGTCACAAGCTTTTTCACATGAATTGCAATTACTTTTGTTTTTACCGACCAAACAAACGCTGTAGACAATGAGGAGTCTGTAACTTCAATTCACTTACTTCTGTTAAGTGTCCACATTGCATAGAAGAAAGATCACAAATGGCATTATTAGGCCACAAGTTGACAGGCATAGCAGGGTGAATAGATAAGACTAAGGCACAGTGCATTATTTCTGGAATGTGGGTTTGATCATAACTCGTAATTGAAAGCCGTAAGACTTTGAAATCCCACCCCCATTTTTCAGTGACGTAATTGTGACGATCTCTGTTGCCATTGGCTCCATCTAAACCTGTTACTACGAGTTAGACTAATTGATCACGTTCACGACCGCGCATCCAACCTTCGACAAATAGTTTACGGGTTTGCGTCTCAAGACCGTAACTCGCTGCTCAAATTTAATAGCTCTGTAAGTTGGCCAAATTTCAAGCCCGCAGCTGTTGCAGAACTCACATTGCACTTACGGGTTTGGAATTTAATGTAGCTATGAGTGATTGATACTGAATGCTACTCTGTAGACCAATTATCATTTGCTCTTAGTTAATCTAGATACAATGTTATCTGGATGACTGGCCACCCTTTATATTTTCCATACAGCCTGACGTCTGGATAAATCAAGCATGAGTTAGCCAAGTCTGAATGCATTTACAATGTTTCAAAAACAGCCATCACATATATAGTTCTCAGCAGCGCAACCTTGCCAAAATCCGTTAATAATGCAACATTAAAATTGCGGGCTCGCTGCAACTGTGCCCCCCGCGAAGTGAAGGCCGCAGCCGTGGCCGAAGGCACTCCTTGCGCTGGTGGAGATGAGCGCCATAGGCACTTATCCCTACGACCCCATACGATTTAGGCAGGGAGCGCTGAAGGGGCTCACTGCGCTGGTGGAGATGAACGCCATAGGGGCTCATCCCTACGTCCCCATACGACTTAGGTAGGGTGCGCCAAAGGCTTTCACTGTGCTGGTGAAGATGAGCGCCATAGGAGCTCATCCCTACGACCCCACACACCTTGCGCATCATACCTACAACCCGCGGAACTACACATCAACACAAAACTCAAATACACAATTCAAAGTGTGAGACCCGTAGCACTTTGAAATAATCGCCTAGAAAAGTTAAGGCCTGTAACACTTACAAAAGAAAAACGCTACTGAGGGAAAAAAAATACGAGCCGCAAAAAATACGACCTTAAAGGCCACAACACACACACCAAAAAACACGAAAAACACACAAAATACAAAATAAAATACATGATTAAATACACACACAGCAAGGGGGAACAGCCAGGATGTCTGGGAATGAGGTTACACGCCAATTTAAATACAATTTAACGATTTTCGCCATTCGAAAATCCCCTAAGCGACAGAAAAAATGGCCACGAAAAAAAACGAAAACGAGGCTACACGACCCCTAAGCATGCAAAACACCACCAAGCACATACGCCTTTTACACAGACCTGTACAATCTAATAAATACACTATTAGGAAGGACGCTAAATGCTCAACACCCGCCTAGCACATACACAATTGCAGCCATTTTACAACAATCACTACATACTGTATTGAGTGTGGTTTCTAATAATCTATCCATTAAGTCTCTGAAAGAAATAGTGTCCTAAAAATAAATATTTACTTTTCTTGCAACTTTAATAATAGCAGCATCTACCTATTTTTCCAGACTTTAGCATCCGATTCTAAGATGGAATAGAGCCTTGCTATTCTTCCTTGAAAACTTTTTTTCAGTTCTGTCCTATTTTGAAAGTGCCCCATCCTTGATGTTTTTAAGTAAAAGAAACAAAGTCACTTTCTTTTTAAGAATGGCATACCAGTTAGAACATGGAGGATAGCTTTTTGTCGTCTTAATATCCAGAGCTTTCCATACTGCTTGAACCACTCAATACAGTATATTTTTTGAAAAAATGCAAACATTTCACAATTTCTGCCAGGGTATCCAAACTTTTGAGCACAACTGGAGTGATTTTGTAATAAGTAGATACAGTAGATGTGTCTTCCCACATTTTTATTCAGTAATAATATGCTGTGTACTGCTTTAGGATTCACATGACCTGGTGCATCTACTGACTTTAACAATCTTACTGCTTGACAGTGGTTTGGCCAAGGGGTCACTTGAGCAAGTATTAAATGCATATTTAATCTTCATGGATTATGAGTGCATCTGATAGATGAGAATCAGTATTGTATGAACAAATTTTTAGTATGAAAAAATACCAAAATAAACATTATTATACTTTCCGCAAAGTTTACTAAATCTCTTGAGCTTGTCAGCAGTTGATTTTCAAATTTAACTCCCCTAAAAATCCCTGCTAAAATGTGCATACAATTCATATTTTGTTTTGGACAATCGCAAAGGAGGAGTCAGAAACTACTCTGTAGATCTCTGCATTGTGCTGCGGTTGGCATGAAGGATAATATAGGCTTAAACCATACCCAAATTCAGCGTTTCTATTGGTAGGTTCACTGTGCCTATGTAAGCACTTCTGGGTGTGGAAAACAAGTTTTATTTTTAAGTAAAATAAATCTGTATGTGTATAGAATGGATCAATGTAAAGCATGTTTACTGACATAAGCAGCATGTGTTAGATTAGAAAAAGTTACAAACAGGGGAACTTATATATACATTTAAATGAGAGACTATTGTTTGCTGTACTTATGGAGTAGCTGACAGTTTATAAAGCACAGTCTTTGGGCAAACCTAATGTGTATTATGGTTTACTACCAGAAATGCTGAAGAAAGCTACTTCATTCACAGGACTCAATCTACACCAACAAGTCATTATCAAGTGATAAGCTCATCCTAACATGTGATGAGATATGCTTAGTACTAGAGAGTGAGCATGTCAATTGAGTTAATTAGTAAGAAAACAAATGATAGTGTTGAATTACCATTCATGTCTAATTTTGAATAGATAATATCAGTTTTATTAAATACTCAGTAAATGCCAAATGTGCTGCAAAACATAAAATTGATAGCATTCATTTAATTGCATAGCTGTTCCTTTGATCAGAGAAGTCAGTTTTTTTTATTTTTTATTTCTTACTGTGATCCTTTTATCAAGCATTTATCAAGCTGTGGATTTTTGTCTTTAACAACAGACTGTATGTTGTTGTTTGGACATTAGTGCTAATCACTAGCTCTATCATTGATTCTTCGTGAGATTTTTATTTTTTTCTTAATAGTGGGGGGTTGTCTAAAAAAATTATGTGGAGGTGGAAAAAGTTTTTTTGCACCAGGGCCCTCCATTCGCTAGCTCCGCAACTGCTCTTGGAGAGTCTGTGTCTCCCATGTCCTAGTGAAGCTCTGTCCATGCCTCTTTTGACTGCCTTAGAGATCCAGTCTGAGATGTCAACTCTTTATTGTGGTTAAGGTTGGATAAAATAACCTGTTAGCCATACAGAAAATAGATGATTCACCACATAACCTTGGTATGTCACAGTTCTTGAACAGTATCTAATAGATTAAAAGCCTCACAATTCTATAAAGAGGATCAAAATGGAGGATTAGCTGAAAAAATGTAAAAATTATATAATATATATATACACATACATACATATGGTCTCTATATGAATTGTATAGATACTGTACATCACCATAAATAGTGAATAGTACTATATACATATTCCATATGTATATCAATATTATTAAAACCAATCAGGAATCAACAAAGCAATATAAGATCACCAAGTAATTTTCAAAGCAAAAAATAAAAATACAGATCAGAGGAAGCTTTAGAACTCAAGCGTGCCTGTGTTGAAAAAGACTAGACTAAGTTTTAGGATATTTCACATTTACCTACAATGGAGATAAGCTATTTTAAGACATTCTGGACCTGTAGGTATAATCAGCTTCAGTCAATGACATACAATACAACTGTAAGATCAAGACATTGCTTTGAGCAAGCAAAACACACTTTAAGAGTGCAGCTGTATTGTTCTGCTCCAACGCATGAAAAAAAAAGACAAGAAAAATCCACTAACTTAATATTCATGTGGTCTGCAACAACCAAATAAAAGTGATTCACATTCATACTGGTCCCTGAGTTCTCTGTGGCTGTGGTTCTGAGCTTGTAATGGCTATTTTTCATTGTAAAATTCGCAGAAAACAACCATTGGGGTTCATTCTCAGTCAGAGAGAACCTTAAAGGGCCAGTTGATTCAGCACAATGTGGATCACACAATTGTAAAGATCTACTAAAAGCATGTTGAAATACTTTTAGAATTTCTGAAATACACACATATTTGACATAGATATCAGATAATTTGAAATGTATGTTTTATTGTTTATTGACATTTCACAGCCAGCTCAGATCCTGCCTTGGATCAGACAGAGTGTTGTTCCTCCTCTTAAATGTCTTCAACCAATCAGGTTGCAAGAGTTTGTTCCATTTAAAGCTTTTGACTGACAGGGAGGGTGTACTTAGCACAGCAGTGACATTATGGATAGTAGCGGGACTGCCTGACCTGCCCTCAGTCAGTCATCCCCTTTAGAAACAAAGAGCAGATCAGCCTTCCTTTTCCTGTACATATCTGTTCTCCAGTTGAGCCAGTGTAGGTTGTAACACAGAGTAGCGCTTAAATGACCCCTGAATCTATCCCACATGGCCCTTACTGTTTAGTTTCCAATGCTTGGAATTAACTTATAATACCATTTTGTGGTTTTTCTAAACATGCATATTTTTTATGAAATGTATACAAAATATTAAAATAACTAGAGTGTAAGTGTTTGCTTATGAATATTAAACATATTATATATATGAAACACAAAGATGCATGCACATATATACGGCAAAAAATATATATATACATACACAAGCACATATGCGCACAAAAACATATATAAAGACACACATATGTAAATACATATAGACACCAGTACATCTATCTATATCTTTATATATATATATATATATATATATATATATATATATATATATATATATACATATATCACATATATAGTTCTCATATATATATATATTGTGACAGATTCACTGTCACTCTCAGGATCCGTGTCCTGATATCCAGCACCAAAATGGAGAAAGCAGGCGCCCTTTAAATGTTTAGCAGATTTATGCTGTTTATTTGTCAGCATACAACAGAAAATAAAGCAAACAGAAAATAAGTCCTAGCTTCTCCTTGAAGCCCTGCATAACTTAACTGTAGTTCCCTTACTATCTTTCATAGAAGTGAAAACATACAGTCCAAATATAGGTAGCAGAGGTGTCTTTCTCTCTCACCTCAGCTCTGTATCTCCGGCCTCTTTTCCCAAAGCAGATCCCTCCTTTGGTCATTACCTCCAGGGACTTTCTGATCCTCTTAACTGCATGCTCGCTTTTCAAAGCTTCTGGCTTTGGTCGTTTAGTTTTCAGTGCGGCTTCTGACTTCAGCCCTGCACACATCCACAGCACTCCAGCTCTGTCAAACAGCTCTCCCCCTGGAGACAGCCGCAGCAGCCGGTCTCCATTGCAGCCACACCCCTGCCTTTTGAGCAGGTTGTTAACTCTCTCACTCCTGGGGAAAAGTCTTGAAGGGCTCTCTTCTGCCCTCTGGTGGCACTTCACCACATATCCCCCACCCCAGCTCGACACCATGGGGTTGAGCGTCCAACGCCGTGAGGCCGTATCCGCAATCCAACGCATCCTCTGTATCATCAGTGTTCTCTTCGGTACCTCCTGCAATCTGCTAGTGATCGTGACCTCTTGGTTCACTATCGCTCTGTGAATCTTCGGAGCCTCAACTTGTATCGTGGCATCCCTAACTTCACTCTGCGACATCTGTGATACCCCTGGTCTTCCATCGCTGAGGGTATTCTCCATTGTAGGAATTTTGGCTGCTTTCCACCTTGCACACTTTTCCACTTTATTAATTTGCGCTTTCAACTCGCCCATTTGGGTACTTGTGTCTGGCTCAGATAGCAGCTGGTTTTCTTTGGTCGATCTGTACAACTCTTGGTCAACCTCCGTGACCGCTTGAGCTTGTCGGGCTCCCTTCAGACCTTTCTGTAGGGTCTCCAATACTCTTTCATTAGGATTATCATTATTATAATTTCCATTTCGCAGCTTACCTTCTTCCTCACTGCTTTCAAATTCCTTTGTCTTTCCTTGGAACCGTGTTTTCTTTCTGGGTGAAGAGACAATTCTTTTTCCCGCTCTTCCTTTCACTTCATATTTTCTGCTTTCTTTGCCGTTCGGCCTGCTGTCACTTAAACTTTGAGGGTAGGACACCGGCCCGCCCATCTCTCTGAGTGTCCTGCCCTAGGGACCCTTGAAAAGTACTTCTTGTACTTTGGTATGAGAATATGTTTCTCCATACAGTCGCTTCCCTGGGGGTACATCACCGGTTTCTGTGACTTTGTCTTTCACCGGATGCATCTTTTCTTTTAGACCCATCATCTTATTCTTGCAGCTCTGACTTATCCTATTTATAGCTTTAATGCAAGGACTGATGTTCGCCAGTTCACTCTCCAGCTTGGTTACTCCCTGACAGTTCGTGGCCAGATGGTGTGGTTTCGTCTGTTCAAATCCACCCCAGCAGCATCTACGCCTCATCTGCAGACCGGGAGCCTGGGACTGGAGCTTCCTCACTTCGGCCTCCTTATGCTTGGAGTTCATTTGCTCCTTTAATACTGTTAAATGTTCTTTCTTTTCCAGGAGATTATCCACAGCTTTCTCATCCCTTTCAACTTCACTATGAAACAGCAACTTCTTGGGCTGCCTTTCTTCCTTCTGTTTCTGGCTCTCTTGGTACCAGGTGCTCCTATTGGCTGGCTGACAACTCTCACCAAAACGTATCAGCCTCATCCAGTCATCTTGCTTCTTTTCTGGTACAGCATCCTTAAGAGGCTCCACAAGCATGTCCTCTCTCAGGGCTGCTTCTTGTGCCTGGGTCCGCACCTCCTCTTTCTTGCGGTTCACAGCAGGACTACTCGTTACCACTGTGCTTTCAGTCCTGTAAGGTCTGCAACTCTCTACTTCTGCCAGGAAGGATCTCTCAGATGTTGGGTTTTGCTGGAATATCTCCAGCTGTTCACCAACTTCAGGCTGACACTCAGCAGATAGGCCAGTACACTTCTTAGTGGCCTCTTGAATCCTAGATTCCTGGAAAACACTTTTATTTCCGGCATCCTCAGCCTTCATCCGTATTATATCTTCTTTCAGTGGCTTGTCCACTTGCTTTGCCTCCAAGGCTTCCAGCTTTTCATCGTCTTTGGCTTCCTTCAGCCGCAGTTTCTCCTCATTAGTTTGTTGCAAATCCAGTTCACTCTGCTTGTACTGGATCTTTTGCTGTATGTTCAATTCAGGAATCTCCTCTGACTCTTCTATCAGGTCCTCCCCGATTATCTTTGGCTGCTCAGCCGTGTTTTCTTCACCATTCTGTCTTTCTTGTACAAGCTCCTTGGCTATGCCTCGCATATGAGCTTTCTGCAAGTATCGCTCTGCATTCAATGTATCATCTTGTGCACACAGTTCCTGAAGATCGGACTTAGTCTCAACTCCAC
This sequence comes from Discoglossus pictus, assembly GCA_027410445.1. Classification (NCBI taxonomy): domain Eukaryota; kingdom Metazoa; phylum Chordata; class Amphibia; order Anura; family Alytidae; genus Discoglossus; species Discoglossus pictus. Next base: position 231,991,163 of record CM050163.1, read on the forward strand.
TCTGCTTCAACTGTGCCTCAATATCAGGGAGTGTGCTCACCCTCTGCTTTTCTGGAGTATGGAACAGGAGCTCCTTTTCTATTGCAGCTGCTTCCCTCTGGGATATAAAGTCAGTGAGGAGGTCTCGCTTCACCTGTTCGCCACTGTACAGCCGCTTCTGCATAATTCTCTCATTCATCTTGTACTTGGGGGGACTCTTCCACTGCTCCCAATTAGACTTTGGTGTCTTCTTCCTATAGGACACTCTGTTGTCCTCAAACACAGGCTTCCTTCTCCATTCAGGAATATAACCTGGCATCATCCTGATCCCCTTGATTTCAGTAGCAACTTGCCTGTCTTCTACTTTCGGCTTTTTGAAACCCACTGGGATAGAGTTCAACTGTACTCCTTGCTTTACTGGTTTCCCGTCTTGCTTCTCTTTATCCATAGCACTTTGTTCTATGGCAAACTGAAACAGAACTCTCTCGGGACACTTAATAGTTTTAGAAGGACACACCTCCATGCCCTGCTTCATATGTTCTCTCAGAGACAGTGGTTTGTCTTTCTCCATCTCAATCTCCAGACTCTTTTCTTCCTTATCTTTTATTTTGGAAAGATTTCCAGTTTCTTTATCATTTTTATGACATTCTTCCTTTCTAAGAACACTGGCCATATTCTTCCACTTGGTCTCCCCTTTCTCTAGGTCAGAGATCTTTGTCAGGCACTTTCTTTCTCTAGTACTCTCAAGCTCAGGAGTATTCACCAAGGACCGGTGGCTGTGTCTGTCCAGGTCTCTGATGGAGGCCTTCTCCTCGCTCTTGTCCACAAGATTTCCGCATCTGTTTGGGTTCCCTTCTTCCCCAATGACTTTATCAGCATCATTGGTCTCTTTTGCTCTCTCAGCAATCTCCCTTGTGCTCTCTGCTGTTCTCTCAGCAATCTCCCTTGTGCTCTCTGCTGTTCTCTCAGCAATCTCCCTTGTGCTCTCTGCTGTTCTCTCAGCAATCTCCCTTGTGCTCTCAGCAATCTCCCTTGTGCTCTCTGCTGCGCTCTCAGCAATCTCACTTGTGCTCCGTGCTGCGCTCTCAGCCGTCACAGTGGCGCTCTCTGCCGTCACAGTGGCGCTCTCTGCTGCGCTCTCAGCCGTCACAGTGGCGCTCTCTGCCGACTCACTTGCAGTGACTCCTGCCGTCTCACTCGTCTCACTTGCAGCGGCTCCTGCCGTCTCACTTGCAGCGGCTCCTGCCGTCTCACTTGCATCGGCTCCTGCCGTCTCACTTGCAGCGGCTCCTGCCGTCTCACTTGCAGCGGCTCCTGCCGTCTCACTTGCAGCGGCTCCTGCCGTCTCACTTGCAGCGGCTCCTGCCGTCTCACTTGCAGCGGCTCCTGCCGTCTCACTTGCAGCGGCTCCTGCCGTCTCACTTGCAGCGGCTCCTGCCGTCTCTCTCGTCTGCTCTGCAGTCTCTCTCGTCTGCTCTGCAGTCTCTCTCGCCTGCTCTGCAGTCTCTCTCGCCTGCTCTGCAGTCTCTCTCGCCGGTCTGTCAAAAAAATCCCAGGAGTGCAGTCTCTGTACGGTTTTCACTCCCAGTCTGAAAAGGATTTCTTCCTTCAGAACACAATACTTTGTAGCCTTTTCTTCAGGCAGATCACAATATGCTCTCTGGGCTTCTCCACACAGATAGGGACCCAGGACTGTGGCCCAGTGCTGTTTAGGCCAACCTTCCCTAGTGGCAATCTTCTCAAAGTTCAGGAGATGGTTCCAACGTCATCCTGAGCTGTCATCCTCTTTAGGAAGCGATTAGGATTCATGCTTCCACTTGCTTCTGTAATCACAGTATTATTTGCAGACCTCAGTTTCTGCAGCTGCACTTTCTGTGCCTCCAATGATTCTCTCATGTGGACTCTGTCTATTTCCACTTGTATCTGCCACTTCTCTGTGGCCTCACGCATGCGGATTATGTCCTTTTCTGCTTGTCTCTGCCATTTCTCTGTGGCCTCTCTCAGACATGCAGCAGCATCTCTTAGTCGAGCATCATTTGCAGCAAGGGCTCTGTCTTCTGCAATTTCTTTCAGCCCTTTCTGCTGGCTTTCTTGCTGACAAGCTCCGCCCACCTTCTGGCATGTAGTGGCATCTGCCAGGGCTTTCAATAGTTCCTCCATTGTTGTACTGTACTGTGGGCTGTCTTCTTAAGCACAGACAATTTTCTAATCCCACCACTGCCACCATAAATGTGACAGATTCACTGTCACTCTCAGGATCCGTGTCCTGATATCCAGCACCAAAATGGAGAAAGCAGGAGCCCTTTAAATGTTTAGCAGATTTATGCTGTTTATTTGTCAGCATACAACAGAAAATAAAGCAAACAGAAAATAAGTCCTAGCTTCTCCTTGAAGCCCTGCATAACTTAACTGTAGTTCCCTTACTATCTTTCATAGAAGTGAAAACATACAGTCCAAATATAGGTAGCAGAGGTGTCTTTCTCTCTCACCTCAGCTCTGTATCTCCGGCCTCTTTTCCAAAAGCAGATCCCTCCTTTGGTCATTACCTCCAGGGACTTTCTGATCCTCTTAACTGCATGCTCGCTTTTCAAAGCTTCTGGCTTTGGTCGTTTAGTTTTCAGTGCGGCTTCTGACTTCAGCCCTGCACACATCCACAGCACTCCAGCTCTGTCAAACAGCTCTCCCCCTGGAGACAGCCGCAGCAGCCGGTCTCCATTGCAGCCACACCCCTGCCTTTTGAGCAGGTTGTTAACTCTCTCACTCCTGGGGAAAAGTCTTGAAGGGCTCTCTTCTGCCCTCTGGTGGCACTTCACCACAATATATATATATATATATATATATATATATAAAGGGCCAGGATCGCAATGAGACACAAAGGCATTCAGTGTGGGGCTCACAATGAGCACCGAGAGGACCAAGGGAGAGGCTCGCAATGAGCACCCAAACCAATCAGCCCCCCCTATGCAATGACTGACAAAGGTGCTCAGACCACCAAAACTGCATGAGCGGAGAGCCCTGCAATGAGCACCGAAGGCGCTCATTGCGAGCCACGTGATGAGCGCCAAAGGCGCTCCGTGCGGGGCTCACAATCAGCGCACAAGGTGCTCAGACAAACAGCACGAGGATCGCAATGAGCGCCGAAGCATCTTGGAACACCAACAAAATGTACCGCCCTTTCAATCTTATTGCCGTCATTTTTTGACGGGCAAGTTGCTAGTACAATATATAAATACTAGTCAATTGCCCGTCAAGAATGATGGTATAATATTGTGTGTTCTGTCACTTTGTGCGGCCTTACTATTTGTATCCTGTCTCTCTCTGTGCTCACTCTCTCTCTGTGCGCCCTCTCTCTCTCCTTTTCACTCTCTCCCTCTCCTTTTCTCTCTCTCTCTTTCTCTCTCTCTCCCTCCTTCTCTCTCACTCCCTGCCTCTCTCTCTCCCTTCCTTTCTTTCTCTTCTCTCTCTTCTTCTCTCTCTCTCCCCTTCTCTCTCTCTCTCTTCCTTTCTCTCCATCCTTCTCCCCCTCCCTCCGCCTCTCTCTTGCTCCTTCCCTATCCCTCTTTCCCTCTCTCTTCCTCCCTCCACTTCTCTCTCTATCCTTCTCCTTCTCCTTCTCACTCTCTCTCCCTCTCCTTCTCACTCTCTCCCTCTCTCTCCTCCTCCTCTCTCTCTCCCCTTCCTTCCCTTTCTTTCTTTCTCTCCCTCCTTCTCTCTCTCTCCCTCCTTCTCTCTCACTCCCTGCCTCTCTCTCTCCCTTCCTTTCTTTCTCTTCTCTCTCTTCTTCTCTCTCTCTCCCCTTCTCTCTCTCTCTCTTCCTTTCTCTCCATCCTTCTCCCCCTCCCTCCGCCTCTCTCTTGCTCCTTCCCTATCCCTCTTTCCCTCTCTCTTCCTCCCTCCACTTCTCTCTCTATCCTTCTCCTTCTCCTTCTCACTCTCTCTCCCTCTCCTTCTCACTCTCTCCCTCTCTCTCCTCCTCCTCTCTCTCTCCCCTTCCTTCCCTTTCTTTCTTTCTCTCCCTCCTTCTCTCTCTCCCCCTCCTTCTCTCTCTCTCCCTCCTTCTATCTCTCCCTTCCACTCTCTCTCCCTCTCCTTCTCACTTTCTCTCTCCCCTCTCCTTCCTTCTCTCTCCCCCTCCTTCCCTCCTCTTTCTCTCTCCATTCCTCTCCCTCTCCTCACTTTCTCTCTCCCCTCTCCTTCTTTCTCTCTCCCCCTCCTTCCCTCCTCCCTCTCTCTACCTTCCTCTCTCTCTTCCTCTCCTCACTTTCTCTCTCCCCTCTCCTTCCTTCTCTCTCCCCCTCCTTCCCTCCTCTTTCTCTCTCCCTTCCTCTGTCTCTCCCTCTCCTCACGTTCTCTCTCCCCCTCCTTCCTTCTTCTCTCTCTTTTCCTCTCCTTCTCACTTTCTCTCTCCCCTCTCCTTCCTTCTCTCTCCTCCTCCTTCCCTTCTCTTTCTCTCTCCCTTCCTCTCTCTCTCTCCCTCTCCTCACTTTCTCTCCCCCCTCTCCTTCCTTCTCTCTCCCCCTCCTTCCTTCCTCTCTCTCTCTCCTTCTCACTTTCTCTCTCCCCTCTCCTTCCTTCTCTCTCCCCATCCTTCCCTCCTCTCTCTCTCTCTCTCTCTCTCTCTCTCTCTCTCCTTATCACTCTCTCTCTCTCTCTCCTTATCACTCTTTCCCTCTGTCTCCTCACATTTGTGGTTTGGCTCTGTCTAATCAGTAAGTTATGGTTCTTACTTAATTGATCATGATCAGGCCCTGAAATGCTACATATAGAAACATGATGTACGATTTTGCCTTTCTGTCATGTACTTGCTTTTAATCACTCTGCAACTGTTGCAATTTTCAAGGCTGCAATTTTGCAAGCGTTACACACAAACTTGCAGTACCAGTATTAGTGATACATAATATATTGAGATGCACACTGTAATACAGTACATACAAACATACATATGCATATACACAAAACATTTATATACGTACTGCCACTGCAAGACTCACTTGTGTTGTTTTCAGACATAGAGCACATGCCCACACATGGGCACACACAGCACAGACTCACTTGTGTTGTTTTTCACAGGACACTGAGAGTCTGGATGTAGCAGCTTGTGCTGGGGGAAGCTCTGTGAGTAACATACTTCCTCCATAGACCTGTACTAAAGCATCACTGAGCAATGTAGTGCACTGAGAGGCACACACCTTTATTTTAGACTAGTGACTTGCCCGTCAAAAAATGACGGCAATGAGATGTGTATGTTTGTAAATTTGTTTACTTAGTAATATACGTATTTGACACTTGTAAGGTTTTATTTATGTTGAAATAAGTGCAAATCTTATATTAAACATGTAAATTTTTTTTACATTTTCTTTTCTTCGTGAGTAACTGTTAAAGAGTTTTGTAGTAAAAGTATTAACATTTGAACAGTTGAACTTTATATTAATGAGTATTGTAAACTTAAGCTAATGGTTTTTTAACATGCAACTTGTAGGTAACGAACTGTTAACTTAAATATGCATTGAATCCAGAGGAAGGCAAACAGTAAAAACCCTCTTTGAAATGTAGCCAATTGTATCAAAGCGGGAAAAAAAATAATTCTTTCCTGACACCATTAACTGGCAATTGGATTACTCCCTGGATTAATGTTTAACATGAAATACAACATTTACATTGTGCCTCAAAACGTGCTTGTGCTCTTAACATGAATTTTGTAATATGTCTAAGTAAGGAACTTGAAAAAATATTTTTGGAAACTTGAACTTTGAAAGGAACTTGAAAGGATTTTTTTTAAACTTGTAATGTTAGAAACAGTAACACAGTTAATTAACATTTGAACAGAATTTTTTAAAATAATGCAAGGCAAGTTTTTTGTGGGGCTAGTCATGTATAAACAGTACTTCCATGAATTATGACTGAATAATTTATTTATTGTTATTTTTCAATGGTTGACCTTTGTTTGTGGGTGTAGTAATTGTTTTAAATGGCAGATAGAGTTTCCTCTGTGGAAAAGTGGTTCTGTAAAAAGAGAACGCGAGACCTTAAAGTTGGTCTGTGATGTGTAATCACTGTTCTGTATGTGTTTTTCGATTTGATGTAGTTTAATATGAAAATATTGTTTTGTGTAAACCTAATATCTGTGGCGTAATAATGACCTTTTGAAAGAAACGGCCAGTTGTGTGTAGTTTTTCAAATTTTTGGGGGGTTAGATTGTGTTTTTTTAGCTTTTTGCGTTTGGTTTTATATTGGTTTTGCATGGCTTTTGTTTGTTTGATGGAAAGTTACAGTACTTCATAGTAGACAATGCTTTTAGTAAAAATGCGTCCATCCTCTAATAAATCACCTTGACTTTCATTATTTTTAATGTAAACTTTAATAGCCTGTGGATTTTTGCACTGTGATAAGGCATCGTACAATTGGCCATGTGCAAATACTGGTTGTTCTAAGAAAATACCCACAGATTTCAAAGTTTGTCCTTGTGATTTATTAATGGTCATGGCAAATGCCATAATGATGGGAAATTGTCTTCTTTGGAGTATAAAAGGGAGACTACTTTCACTTGGTGCTAAATCTATCCTTGGTATGAAAACTCTCTCTCCTTTATGGGTACCAGTTAAAATTTCAGCATCTATGAAATGGTCCTTTAATTGTTGAACAATTAATCTTGTCCCATTGCATAGGCCTTTTTTTGGGTTCATATTTCGCAGTAAAAATATGTGGTGGCATTCTAGAAGGAGTTAATGAGTTTATGAATTCAGTTGAAAAGTTTGCCTGACTTTCTTTGTCATCAGCAAGTACAGAATCAGCACTGTGATAATTTCTTTGTGGTGCATTTTTTAAAATATTTCATTATTGAGGATTTATGCATCCTTATTTTTACATGTTAATATGACTTGGTTGGCAAGTTCAGAATAGTTCTGGTTATTTATTGTACTTTCAAATATATCCGATATAAGATCTTGTTGGCAAATCATATGAGGTGGGATGTGCACAGTGTCGTCAGGTAAATTTGATATTTTTTCAGTTTTTCCTTCTCCAATTTTAATAAGCCAATCATTGAAATCATTTTGGCCTTCTGATCTCATATTTTGTTGTAGTTGAAGATGGGTAAAATGTTTCCATAGTGTACTTGACTTTATACAGGTTTCGATAATGTCAGTTCGATTTCCATGTACAATGACAGGTAATGCTTGTCTAAAATCGCCACCTAACAACATTACCTTTCCACCAAATGGAAAATTATTATCCATGACTTCACGAAGCAAACGGTCAATACATTTTAGGGCATAGCATGACATCATTGTAGCCTCATCTATTATAATTAATGTACTTTTTTTCAGTTTTTTTGCTTGTAATGATGTCATGCGAATATCTGACACTGATGTTTCTAAAATAGGCACTGGCAGTTTTAAACCCACTATGTACAGTTCTTCCACCTTCTAACAAAAGTGCAGCAATTCCAGTGGTGGCAAATGCCAGTGCTATTTGAGCGTGTGCTCGTACAAAACTCATTAATTAATTATATAGATATGTTTTTCCTGATCCGCCAGGTCCATCAAGAAAGAAATAATGCTCTTTGACCATGTCATCATCTAGTGCATTTTTTATGGCATTAAATGCTTGCAATTGTAATGTATTTAAAGTTACAAGTCTTTCTTCTGTCCTTTGTACTTGTAGTTGAATGTCATAGTCTTCAAAGTTTATGTCTATAAGACCTGGATCAGGCAGATTAAAACTTGCACAACTTAATCCATGAGTTAAAAATACTTCTTGGATTTCCATTAATGCTTTTAAGTGTGCAATGGGTTCATTGTATCGTTGCATAAAGTCTTCAGCCATATTAGTTTTAAAAGTCTCCCACAAAGCTAATGCATTTGGGGAATTTGAGAAGATACAAATGAATGCAAATTTTTCCCTCATCTACTGTGGCATTTGACATAGTGCTGCTTCTTCTAGACATCTTTCCCATTCTGTATCATCAGCTAGTAAGTTTCGATGTCTGGCAGCTAAATGAAAGGATGCATATACTATGTCATTAACAGTTCTTAAGTGTTCAAAACTTTGTGCACCAAGAACATTTAAAAGTAGTAGTCGTAAGCAGAAACGATCAAGGTCTCTTGGACTGACCGTATAAATTTTTGGTATTATTTTATTTCCTCTGGTTTTTCTTGGTCTCCATAATCCATTCACAAAAACATAGTGATATGGAATTTCAATATATAAGAATTATGTTGCCTGTGAATCTGTAGAATTTAATTGAAACCATGCAGTTAGTGTAGTGTGACGATGCTCACTTTGGGCCAATGCATTAATTATTTGAACAGTTGAACTTTATATTAATGAGTATTGTAAACTTAAGCTAATGGTTTTTTAACATGCAACTTGTAGGTAACGAACTGTTAACTTAAATATGCATTGAATCCAGAGGAAGGCAAACAGTAAAAACCCTCTTTGAAATGTAGCCAATTGTATCAAAGCGGGAAAAAAAATAATTCTTTCCTGACACCATTAACTGGCAATTGGATTACTCCCTGGATTAATGTTTAACATGAAATACAACATTTACATTGTGCCTCAAAACGTGCTTGTGCTCTTAACATGAATTTTGTAATATGTCTAAGTAAGGAACTTGAAAGAATATTTTTGGAAACTTGAACTTTGAAAGGAACTTGAAAGGATTTTTTTTTAAACTTGTAATGTTAGAAACAGTAACACAGTTAATTAACATTTGAACAGAATTTTTTAAAATAATGCAAGGCAAGTTTTTTGTGGGGCTAGTCATGTATAAACAGTACTTCCATGAATTATGACTGAATAATTTATTTATTGTTATTTTTCAATGGTTGACCTTTGTTTGTGGGTGTAGTAATTGTTTTAAATGGCAGATAGAGTTTCCTCTGTGGAAAAGTGGTTCTGTAAAAAGAGAACGCGAGACCTTAAAGTTGGTCTGTGATGTGTAATCACTGTTCTGTATGTGTTTTTCGATTTGATGTAGTTTAATATGAAAATATTGTTTGTGTAAACCTAATTTCTGTGGCGTAATAATGACCTTTTGAAAGAAACGGCCAGTTGTGTGTAGTTTTTCAAATTTTTGGGGGGTTAGATTGTGTTTTTTTAGCTTTTTGCGTTTGGTTTTATATTGGTTTTGCATGGCTTTTGTTTGTTTGATGGAAGGTTACAGTACTTCATAGTAGACAATGCTTTTAGTAAAAATGCGTCCATCCTCTAATAAATCACCTTGACTTTCATTATTTTCAATGTAAACTTTAATAGCCTGTGGATTTTTGCACCGTGATAAGGCAACGTACAATTGGCCATGTGCAAATACTGGTTGTTCTAAGAAAATACCCACAGATTTCAAAGTTTGTCCTTGTGATTTATTAATGGTCATGGCAAATGCCATAATGATGGGAAATTGTCTTCTTTGGAGTATAAAAGGGAGACTACTTTCACTTGGTGCTAAATCTATCCTTGGTATGAAAACTCTCTCTCCTTTATGGGTACCAGTTAAAATTTCAGCATCTATGAAATGGTCCTTTAATTGTTGAACAATTAATCTTGTCCCATTGCATAGGCCTTTTTTTGGGTTCATATTTCGCAGTAAAAATATGTGGTGGCATTCTAGAAGGAGTTAATGAGTTTATGAATTCAGTTGAAAAGTTTGCCTGACTTTCTTTGTCATCAGCAAGTACAGAATCAGCACTGTGATAATTTCTTTGTGGTGCATTTTTTAAAATATTTCATTATTGAGGATTTATGCATCCTTATTTTTACATGTTAATATGACTTGGTTGGCAAGTTCAGAATAGTTCTGGTTATTTATTGTACTTTCAAATATATCCGATATAAGATCTTGTTGGCAAATCATATGAGGTGGGATGTGCACAGTGTCGTCAGGTAAATTTGATATTTTTTCAGTTTTTCCTTCTCCAATTTTAATAAGCCAATCATTGAAATCATTTTGGCCTTCTGATCTCATATTTTGTTGTAGTTGAAGATGGGTAAAATGTTTCCATAGTGTACTTGACTTTATACAGGTTTCGATAATGTCAGTTCGATTTCCATGTACAATGACAGGTAATGCTTGTCTAAAATCGCCACCTAACAACATTACCTTTCCACCAAATGGAAAATTATTATCCATGACTTCACGAAGCAAACGGTCAATACATTTTAGGGCATAGCATGACATCATTGTAGCCTCATCTATTATAATTAATGTACTTTTTTTCAGTTTTTTTGCTTGTAATGATGTCATGCGAATATCTGACACTGATGTTTCTAAAATAGGCACTGGCAGTTTAAACCCACTATGTACAGTTCTTCCACCTTCTAACAAAAGTGCAGCAATTCCAGTGGTGGCAAATGCCAGTGCTATTTGAGCGTGTGCTCGTACAAAACTCATTAATTAATTATATAGATATGTTTTTTCCTGATCCGCCAGGTCCATCAAGAAAGAAATAATGCTCTTTGACCATGTCATCATCTAGTGCATTTTTTATGGCATTAAATGCTTGCAATTGTAATGTATTTAAAGTTACAAGTCTTTCTTCTGTCCTTTGTACTTGTAGTTGAATGTCATAGTCTTCAAAGTTTATGTCTATAAGACCTGGATCAGGCAGATTAAAACTTGCACAACTTAATCCATGAGTTAAAAATACTTCTTGGATTTCCATTAATGCTTTTAAGTGTGCAATGGGTTCATTGTATCGTTGCATAAAGTCTTCAGCCATATTAGTTTTAAAAGTCTCCCACAAAGCTAATGCATTTGGGGAATTTGAGAAGATACAAATGAATGCAAATTTTTCCCTCATCTACTGTGGCATTTGACATAGTGCTGCTTCTTCTAGACATCTTTCCCATTCTGTATCATCAGCTAGTAAGTTTCGATGTCTGGCAGCTAAATGAAAGGATGCATATACTATGTCATTAACAGTTCTTAAGTGTTCAAAACTTTGTGCACCAGGAACATTTAAAAGTAGTAGTCGTAAGCAGAAACGATCAAGGTCTCTTGGACTGACCGTATAAATTCTTGGTATTATTTTATTTCCTCTGGTTTTTCTTGGTCTCCATAATCCATTCACAAAAACATAGTGATATGGAATTTCAATATATAAGAATTATGTTGCCTGTGAATCTGTAGAATTTAATTGAAACCATGCAGTTAGTGTAGTGTGACGATGCTCACTTTGGGCCAATGCATTAATTATTTGAACAGTTGAACTTTATATTAATGAGTATTGTAAACTTAAGCTAATGGTTTTTTAACATGCAACTTGTAGGTAACGAACTGTTAACTTAAATATGCATTGAATCCAGAGGAAGGCAAACAGTAAAAACCCTCTTTGAAATGTAGCCAATTGTATCAAAGCGGGAAAAAAAATAATTATTTCCTGACACCATTAACTGGCAATCGGATTACTCCCTGGATTAATGTTTAACATGAAATACAACATTTACATTGTGCTTTAAAACGTGCTTGTGCTCTTAACATGAATTTTGTAATATGTCTAAGTAAGGAACTTGAAAGAATATTTTTGGAAACTTGAACTTTGAAAGGAACTTGAAAGGATTTTTTTTAAACTTGTAATGTTAGAAACAGTAACACAGTTAATTAACATTTGAACAGAATTTTTTAAAATAATGCAAGGCAAGTTTTTTGTGGGGCTAGTCATGTATAAACAGTACTTCCATGAATTATGACTGAATAATTTATTTATTGTTATTTTTCAATGGTTGACCTTTGTTTGTGGGTGTAGTAATTGTTTTAAATGGCAGATAGAGTTTCCTCTGTGGAAAAGTGGTTCTGTAAAAAGAGAACGCGAGACCTTAAAGTTGGTCTGTGATGTGTAATCACTGTTCTGTATGTGTTTTTCGATTTGATGTAGTTTAATATGAAAATATTGTTTGTGTAAACCTAATTTCTGTGGCGTAATAATGACCTTTTGAAAGAAACGGCCAGTTGTGTGCAGTTTTTCAAATTTTTGGGGGGTTAGATTGTGTTTTTTTAGCTTTTTGCGTTTGGTTTTATATTGGTTTTGCATGGCTTTTGTTTGTTTGATGGAAGGTTACAGTACTTCATAGTAGACAATGCTTTTAGTAAAAATGCGTCCATCCTCTAATAAATCACCTTGACTTTCATTATTTTCAATGTAAACTTTAATAGCCTGTGGATTTTTGCACCGTGATAAGGCAACGTACAATTGGCCATGTGCAAATACTGGTTGTTCTAAGAAAATACCCACAGATTTCAAAGTTTGTCCTTGTGATTTATTAATGGTCATGGCAAATGCCATAATGATGGGAAATTGTCTTCTTTGGAGTATAAAAGGGAGACTACTTTCACTTGGTGCTAAATCTATCCTTGGTATGAAAACTCTCTCTCCTTTATGGGTACCAGTTAAAATTTCAGCATCTATGAAATGGTCCTTTAATTGTTGAACAATTAATCTTGTCCCATTGCATAGGCCTTTTTTTGGGTTCATATTTCGCAGTAAAAATATGTGGTGGCATTCTAGAAGGAGTTAATGAGTTTATGAATTCAGTTGAAAAGTTTGCCTGACTTTCTTTGTCATCAGCAAGTACAGAATCAGCACTGTGATAATTTCTTTGTGGTGCATTTTTTAAAATATTTCATTATTGAGGATTTATGCATCCTTATTTTTACATGTTAATATGACTTGGTTGGCAAGTTCAGAATAGTTCTGGTTATTTATTGTACTTTCAAATATATCCGATATAAGATCTTGTTGGCAAATCATATGAGGTGGGATGTGCACAGTGTCGTCAGGTAAATTTGATATTTTTTCAGTTTTTCCTTCTCCAATTTTAATAAGCCAATCATTGAAATCATTTTGGCCTTCTGATCTCATATTTTGTTGTAGTTGAAGATGGGTAAAATGTTTCCATAGTGTACTTGACTTTATACAGGTTTCGATAATGTCAGTTCGATTTCCATGTACAATGACAGGTAATGCTTGTCTAAAATCGCCACCTAACAACATTACCTTTCCACCAAATGGAAAATTATTATCCATGACTTCACGAAGCAAAAGGTCAATACATTTTAGTTCATAGCATGACATCATTGTAGCCTCATCTATTATAATTAATGTACTTTTTTTCAGTTTTTTTGCTTGTAATGATGTCATGCGAATATCTGACACTGATGTTTCTAAAATAGGCACTGGCAGTTTAAACCCACTATGTACAGTTCTTCCACCTTCTAACAAAAGTGCAGCAATTCCAGTGGTGGCAAATGCCAGTGCTATTTGAGCGTGTGCTCGTACAAAACTCATTAATTAATTATATAGATATGTTTTTCCTGATCCGCCAGGTCCATCAAGAAAGAAATAATGCTCTTTGACCATGTCATCATCTAGTGCATTTTTTATGGCATTAAATGCTTGCAATTGTAATGTATTTAAAGTTACAAGTCTTTCTTCTGTCCTTTGTACTTGTAGTTGAATGTCATAGTCTTCAAAGTTTATGTCTATAAGACCTGGATCAGGCAGATTAAAACTTGCACAACTTAATCCATGAGTTAAAAATACTTCTTGGATTTCCATTAATGCTTTTAAGTGTGCAATGGGTTCATTGTATCGTTGCATAAAGTCTTCAGCCATATTAGTTTTAAAAGTCTCCCACAAAGCTAATGCATTTGGGGAATTTGAGAAGATACAAATGAATGCAAATTTTTCCCTCATCTACTGTGGCATTTGACATAGTGCTGCTTCTTCTAGACATCTTTCCCATTCTGTATCATCAGCTAGTAAGTTTCGATGTCTGGCAGCTAAATGAAAGGATGCATATACTATGTCATTAACAGTTCTTAAGTGTTCAAAACTTTGTGCACCAGGAACATTTAAAAGTAGTAGTCGTAAGCAGAAACGATCAAGGTCTCTTGGACTGACCGTATAAATTCTTGGTATTATTTTATTTCCTCTGGTTTTTCTTGGTCTCCATAATCCATTCACAAAAACATAGTGATATGGAATTTCAATATATAAGAATTATGTTGCCTGTGAATCTGTAGAATTTAATTGAAACCATGCAGTTAGTGTAGTGTGACGATGCTCACTTTGGGCCAATGCATTAATTATTTGAACAGTTGAACTTTATATTAATGAGTATTGTAAACTTAAGCTAATGGTTTTTTAACATGCAACTTGTAGGTAACGAACTGTTAACTTAAATATGCATTGAATCCAGAGGAAGGCAAACAGTAAAAAACCCTCTTTGAAATGTAGCCAATTGTATCAAAGCAGGAAAAAAAATAATTCTTTCCTGACACCATTAACTGGCAATCGGATTACTCCCTGGATTAATGTTTAACATGAAATACAACATTTACATTGTGCCTCAAAACGTGCTTGTGCTCTTAACATGAATTTTGTAATATGTCTAAGTAAGGAACTTGAAAGAATATTTTTGGAAACTTGAACTTTGAAAGGAACTTGAAAGGATTTTTTTTAAACTTGTAATGTTAGAAACAGTAACACAGTTAATTAACATTTGAACAGAATTTTTTAAAATAATGCAAGGCAAGTTTTTTGTGGGGCTAGTCATGTATAAACAGTACTTCCATGAATTATGACTGAATAATTTATTTATTGTTATTTTTCAATGGTTGACCTTTGTTTGTGGGTGTAGTAATTGTTTTAAATGGCAGATAGAGTTTCCTCTGTGGAAAAGTGGTTCTGTAAAAAGAGAACGCGAGACCTTAAAGTTGGTCTGTGATGTGTAATCACTGTTCTGTATGTGTTTTTCGATTTGATGTAGTTTAATATGAAAATATTGTTTGTGTAAACCTAATTTCTGTGGCGTAATAATGACCTTTTGAAAGAAACGGCCAGTTGTGTGTAGTTTTTCAAATTTTTGGGGGGTTAGATTGTGTTTTTTTAGCTTTTTGCGTTTGGTTTTATATTGGTTTTGCATGGCTTTTGTTTGTTTGATGGAAGGTTACAGTACTTCATAGTAGACAATGCTTTTAGTAAAAATGCGTCCATCCTCTAATAAATCACCTTGACTTTCATTATTTTCAATGTAAACTTTAATAGCCTGTGGATTTTTGCACCGTGATAAGGCAACGTACAATTGGCCATGTGCAAATACTGGTTGTTCTAAGAAAATACCCACAGATTTCAAAGTTTGTCCTTGTGATTTATTAATGGTCATGGCAAATGCCATAATGATGGGAAATTGTCTTCTTTGGAGTATAAAAGGGAGACTACTTTCACTTGGTGCTAAATCTATCCTTGGTATGAAAACTCTCTCTCCTTTATGGGTACCAGTTAAAATTTCAGCATCTATGAAATGGTCCTTTAATTGTTGAACAATTAATCTTGTCCCATTGCATAGGCCTTTTTTTGGGTTCATATTTCGCAGTAAAAATATGTGGTGGCATTCTAGAAGGAGTTAATGAGTTTATGAATTCAGTTGAAAAGTTTGCCTGACTTTCTTTGTCATCAGCAAGTACAGAATCAGCACTGTGATAATTTCTTTGTGGTGCATTTTTTAAAATATTTCATTATTGAGGATTTATGCATCCTTATTTTTACATGTTAATATGACTTGGTTGGCAAGTTCAGAATAGTTCTGGTTATTTATTGTACTTTCAAATATATCCGATATAAGATCTTGTTGGCAAATCATATGAGGTGGGATGTGCACAGTGTCGTCAGGTAAATTTGATATTTTTTCAGTTTTTCCTTCTCCAATTTTAATAAGCCAATCATTGAAATCATTTTGGCCTTCTGATCTCATATTTTGTTGTAGTTGAAGATGGGTAAAATGTTTCCATAGTGTACTTGACTTTATACAGGTTTCGATAATGTCAGTTCGATTTCCATGTACAATGACAGGTAATGCTTGTCTAAAATCGCCACCTAACAACATTACCTTTCCACCAAATGGAAAATTATTATCCATGACTTCACGAAGCAAACGGTCAATACATTTTAGGGCATAGCATGACATCATTGTAGCCTCATCTATTATAATTAATGTACTTTTTTTCAGTTTTTTTGCTTGTAATGATGTCATGCGAATATCTGACACTGATGTTTCTAAAATAGGCACTGGCAGTTTAAACCCACTATGTACAGTTCTTCCACCTTCTAACAAAAGTGCAGCAATTCCAGTGGTGGCAAATGCCAGTGCTATTTGAGCGTGTGCTCGTACAAAACTCATTAATTAATTATATAGATATGTTTTTCCTGATCCGCCAGGTCCATCAAGAAAGAAATAATGCTCTTTGACCATGTCATCATCTAGTGCATTTTTTATGGCATTAAATGCTTGCAATTGTAATGTATTTAAAGTTACAAGTCTTTCTTCTGTCCTTTGTACTTGTAGTTGAATGTCATAGTCTTCAAAGTTTATGTCTATAAGACCTGGATCAGGCAGATTAAAACTTGCACAACTTAATCCATGAGTTAAAAATACTTCTTGGATTTCCATTAATGCTTTTAAGTGTGCAATGGGTTCATTGTATCGTTGCATAAAGTCTTCAGCCATATTAGTTTTAAAAGTCTCCCACAAAGCTAATGCATTTGGGGAATTTGAGAAGATACAAATGAATGCAAATTTTTCTCTCATCTACTGTGGCATTTGACATAGTGCTGCTTCTTCTAGACATCTTTCCCATTCTGTATCATCAGCTAGTAAGTTTCGATGTCTGGCAGCTAAATGAAAGGATGCATATACTATGTCATTAACAGTTCTTAAGTGTTCAAAACTTTGTGCACCAGGAACATTTAAAAGTAGTAGTCGTAAGCAGAAACGATCAAGGTCTCTTGGACTGACCGTATAAATTCTTGGTATTATTTTATTTCCTCTGGTTTTTCTTGGTCTCCATAATCCATTCACAAAAACATAGTGATATGGAATTTCAATATATAAGGATTATGTTGCCTGTGAATCTGTAGAATTTAATTGAAACCATGCAGTTAGTGTAGTGTGACGATGCTCACTTTGGGCCAATGCATTAATTATTTGAACAGTTGAACTTTATATTAATGAGTATTGTAAACTTAAGCTAATGGTTTTTTAACATGCAACTTGTAGGTAACGAACTGTTAACTTAAATATGCATTGAATCCAGAGGAAGGCAAACAGTAAAAACCCTCTTTGAAATGTAGCCAATTGTATCAAAGCGGGGGAAAAAATAATTCTTTCCTGACACCATTAACTGGCAATTGGATTACTCCCTGGATTAATGTTTAACATGAAATACAACATTTACATTGTGCCTCAAAACGTGCTTGTGCTCTTAACATGAATTTTGTAATATGTCTAAGTAAGGAACTTGAAAGAATATTTTTGGAAACTTGAACTTTGAAAGGAACTTGAAAGGATTTTTTTAAACTTGTAATGGTAGAAACAGTAACACAGTTAATTAACATTTGAACAGAATTTTTTAAAATAATGCAAGGCAAGTTTTTTGTGGGGCTAGTCATGTATAAACAGTACTTCCATGAATTATGACTGAATAATTTATTTATTGTTATTTTTCAATGGTTGACCTTTGTTTGTGGGTGTAGTAATTGTTTTAAATGGCAGATAGAGTTTCCTCTGTGGAAAAGTGGTTCTGTAAAAAGAGAACGCGAGACCTTAAAGTTGGTCTGTGATGTGTAATCACTGTTCTGTATGTGTTTTTCGATTTGATGTAGTTTAATATGAAAATATTGTTTGTGTAAACCTAATTTCTGTGGCGTAATAATGACCTTTTGAAAGAAACGGCCAGTTGTGTGTAGTTTTTCAAATTTTTGGGGGGTTAGATTGTGTTTTTTTAGCTTTTTGCGTTTGGTTTTATATTGGTTTTGCATGGCTTTTGTTTGTTTGATGGAAAGTTACAGTACTTTATAGTAGACAATGCTTTTAGTAAAAATGCGTCCATCCTCTAATAAATCACCTTGACTTTCATTATTTTCAATGTAAACTTTAATAGCCTGTGGATTTTTGCACCGTGATAAGGCAACGTACAATTGGCCATGTGCAAATACTGGTTGTTCTAAGAAAATACCCACAGATTTCAAAGTTTGTCCTTGTGATTTATTAATGGTCATGGCAAATGCCATAATAATGGGAAATTGTCTTCTTTGGAGTATAAAAGGGAGACTACTTTCACTTGGTGCTAAATCTATCCTTGGTATGAAAACTCTCTCTCCTTTATGGGTACCAGTTAAAATTTCAGCATCTATGAAATGGTCCTTTAATTGTTGAACAATTAATCTTGTCCCATTGCATAGGCCTTTTTTTAGGGTTCATATTTCGCAGTAAAAATATGTGGTGACATTCTAGAAGGAGTTAATGAGTTTATGAATTCAGTTGAAAAGTTTGCCTGACTTTCTTTGTCATCAGCAAGTACAGAATCAGCACTGTGATAATTTCTTTGTGGTGCATTTTTTAAAATATTTCATTATTGAGGATTTATGCATCCTTATTTTTACATGTTAATATGACTTGGTTGGCAAGTTCAGAATAGTTCTGGTTATTTATTGTACTTTCAAATATATCCGATATAAGATCTTGTTGGCAAATCATATGAGGTGGGATGTGCACAGTGTCATCAGGTAAATTTGATATTTTTTCAGTTTTTCCTTCTCCAATTTTAATAAGCCAATCATTGAAATCATTTTGGCCTTCTGATCTCATATTTTGTTGTAGTTGAAGATGGGTAAAATGTTTCCATAGTGTACTTGACTTTATACAGGTTTCGATAATGTCAGTTCGATTTCCATGTACAATGACAGGTAATGCTTGTCTAAAATCGCCACCTAACAACATTACCTTTCCACCAAATGGAAAATTATTATCCATGACTTCACGAAGCAAACGGTCAATACATTTTAGGGCATAGCATGACATCATTGTAGCCTCATCTATTATAATTAATTTACTTTTTTTCAGTTTTTTTGCTTGTAATGATGTCATGCGAATATCTGACACTGATGTTTCTAAAATAGGCACTGGCAGTTTAAACCCACTATGTACAGTTCTTCCACCTTCTAACAAAAGTGCAGCAATTCCAGTGGTGGCAAATGCCAGTGCTATTTGAGCGTGTGCTCGTACAAAACTCATTAATTAATTATATAGATATGTTTTTCCTGATCCGCCAGGTCCATCAAGAAAGAAATAATGCTCTTTGACCATGTCATCATCTAGTGCATTTTTTATGGCATTAAATGCTTGCAATTGTAATGTATTTAAAGTTACAAGTCTTTCTTCTGTCCTTTGTACTTGTAGTTGAATGTCATAGTCTTCAAAGTTTATGTCTATAAGACCTGGATCAGGCAGATTAAAACTTGCACAACTTAATCCATGAGTTAAAAATACTTCTTGGATTTCCATTAATGCTTTTAAGTGTGCAATGGGTTCATTGTATCGTTGCATAAAGTCTTCAGCCATATTAGTTTTAAAAGTCTCCCACAAAGCTAATGCATTTGGAGAATTTGAGAAGATACAAATGAATGCAAATTTTTCCCTCATCTACTGTGGCATTTGACATAGTGCTGCTTCTTCTAGACATCTTTCCCATTCTGTATCATCAGCTAGTAAGTTTCGATGTCTGGCAGCTAAATGAAAGGATGCATATACTATGTCATTAACAGTTCTTAAGTGTTCAAAACTTTGTGCACCAGGAACATTTAAAAGTAGTAGTCGTAAGCAGAAACGATCAAGGTCTCTTGGACTGACTGTATAAATTCTTGGTATTATTTTATTTCCTCTGGTTTTTCTTGGTCTCCATAATCCATTCACAAAAACATAGTGATATGGAATTTCAATATATAAGAATTATGTTGCCTGTGAATCTGTAGAATTTAATTGAAACCATGCAGTTAGTGTAGTGTGACGATGCTCACTTTGGGCCAATGCATTAGTTTCATTTCCAGCATAGAAATAGACTAAATGTCTTTTTGGCAAATGTACTGCTAATCTATATACTGCATGTGATCTATCGTGCATTTCAAATTTTAAAAGCCGCCACATAGCTTCTGGCGCACTGACATAGCGAGCATCTACATGAGATGCAAGTTCATTATGTACTAACTCAGTGCTTTCGGTATTGTCTGCACTTTTGACGACTACAGTAGCTACATCATAGCCTTTGTAAATATATTTGTAGACATATTTAATGGGTTTGATGAAAGTGCATGTGTGCATTATACTTCATAAGTAAATGTGGATTGTATGGTACCACATATCGATTGTCAACCTTTTTGCCACGAATAATGGCACTATCTCCCTCTCTTCTTCTATATAATAGATAGCCATCACAATTGGCATAAGTTTTGTCTCTATAATCTTTAGGAAATTCTTTTGTACATGTATTATTTTCCATACATGGTGATTGTGGATTAAGCTCGCCACAGGGTCCATGAATCATCCGATGAGTTACAATCTCATATAGTCTACCATATAGTTCTGGATCTGGTAGTTCAGCAACAATGACTGAATCCACTTTGTCACCAGTATCTAATTTATCTTTTTCTTGAAGGATTATCCAAAGATGTGCATGTGGAAGGCCTCTTTTTTGAAATTCAATTGTATATACATAAGCAAGACATTTGCCAAATAAGTGACTTATAGTGATGTCACGTATTAATTCATTTAATTTAATTTTGAAAACTCTGGCTACTAAATCTGGTCTATCGGAAGCAGTTTGGGCAAGAAGTAAATTTTGTGTAATTTCTGGCCATTGGGGATTACATGTAAATGTAATAAATAAATTGGGTTTTCCAAATTTGGTGACAATAGCCATGGCATCATTGTATCTTTCTCTCATATTGCTAGGAGATCCCTGGAGAGAAGATGGTAAAATTATGGCTTTGCCAGCTGTCATGTCTCTGCTTGTAGCAACCTCAGCGACATAATCCATTAATCAACAATATAGTTTATCTTGTTGATATTTTATGAAGTTTAAATTATTGGCCTCAACTTGCAAATAGGAATCAATAATCCATTGTTGTGTTAGTTTTCCACCACATAAAATTGGATTACTACTTTAAGTTCAAGCATGGAAATATTATTTTGCATACAGACTTTAGCATTTGGGTAACTGGGAAGGGTTAATTTTGGTTGCCAACCTGCTTCTCCGTGTGGGAAAAAAATGGGATATGTCATTGGATCTAAATTAGTACTTAAGATACAGATAGTAATTAATGGTTGCTCCTCATTTCTGGGATATATTCTAATGTCTCTTTGAAATGGTGGTTCTCTTTCATAATTTTGAAACACCATTGCAACCTCATTTGATGTTGGCAAGTTATGACGGGGTTTATCAGTATGTCTATCTCTTTTAAGCACCATATTGACCTTTGGGATTGGTAATTGATGTCTTTCTGCATGAAGTTGTTGTTCCTTTTCTACTTCTGCCAATTTTTTATAAGCTTAAGTGTAGGGGTTATTGGCCATAATTTTATGTAGCTCTATGAAAACACTGGGTAAGCATTTTTTATTTTCTTGCAGCTGCATACGTTGGTCAACAGCTTCCATTGTATCTAGGACATATAGTTGAGCACATTTTCTTTGCTCTCCTTCCTCTGAAAGTAAATGGGAAGTCCGATGGTAAATTTGGCCTTGGACTTTAAAGCAGTAAGGACCATGTCCTGGTACATTAGCAGCTAATGTTACCCCCACAGATGCCAAGGATATGGCACTGTTGTCAGATCTTATGTTTGCCTTGAAATTTTTGTAGTTTGGAAAAGTAGGTTCAGTCATAATGTTTTGTAAATATATTGGGAATTCTTTTCTTTCTGGAAGTTTGACCTTGCCTTTTTGACAGCAACTAATGAATTGTCCATCTCTGGGTCTTTCCTGTTTAAAATGATAAGCCTCACAAAACTGACATAGAATATTCATGTCACCACAATTATGAACCTCTACTGCTAAAGACCTGAGTAAAGGACAATTTGAAGAGCATATATCAGTTTCAGTTTCTAATTCATCATTTGAAATGTTATTTGATTTTGAAGAACAGGTTCTAAATGCTTTTGTTTTTTAGTGTTTTTTTTGGGTGTAGCTTTTATTTTTTCAGCTGATAGTCTTTTGCTTGCAAGTCTTTTCCGTTCTTTTTCTCGTCGAATTTCCTTCTGCTCCGGCGTCTGCTGGTTTGCCCATCTTTGTTGTCGTTCTCTAGCTTGACGTCTTATCTTTTCCTGTTTGGTCTCGTTATCAGCCATCTTAATCTGTAAATGAAAATAATGTATTATTAGTTTAGTTTGAGATGTTAAGTTGGTTTATCAAATCTTTTAGTTGCAACACTGTTGTGATTGTAAATTAACTTTCTTTGTATGTGACTGTAGGTCATTGTAGATGAACTTGCTTTCTATTGTTAAATGAGTCTGTTTTGTTTTTTTGCTCTTACTTTATCTCTTGTAGGTTGTAATTTTTGGCTTAGATGAATAGCACACCCAAGGTAAATGCATTATAGCTTATTGTAGATGTAGTAGCTTTATAGTGTTAAATGAAATGTTTTATTTTTTTTTGGTTGTTCGTTGTTTTTTTATCTTGTAGGTTTGTAGGGTTAGCTTAGAGGCATAGTAGAGGCCAAAAAATGGTAGTAATATATTGCTCTTTCTAATTTGTATTGCAGGGGATTGTTGTAATAGTATCCTTTTATTTTACTTAAAGGCTTATATGTTGTGGCTGTGAAAAGAAGGTTTGTATTTTTGTTTGTTAGGTGTTAGTAGTATCTGTTGTAGTATTCTATTTTATGTGTCTGGTTAGGTTTTGTGCTTAACATTGTACGTTAGGGCTGTGAAGTGAGAATTGGAAATTATTTTTTTTATGTGTTTTCACTATTTATTGGACTATGCTGTTTTATCTTGGGCAAGTTTTTTTTGATAGATTGAAGTTCGGGTTTACTGTTAAACGTTGTTGTACGTAAAAGGTAATTAGTAGGTAAATGAGAAACGTGTCAGTAATATTTTGTGAAAGCTGGTGATTTGTGGTGCTTATTGTTGTTGGTGTATTGTTGTTTTATTTTGTTTTTTCTGTTGACATGGATGCACAGCAAACATGTTCATTTTGTTTTCTCTTTTTTTACTTGTTATACTGTACCTTGTTTGAAGTGTGATTTCAAGATGAATATCCGATGGATCCGCTGTTGGAAATCTTCCTGCGATAGTCTTGATGCAGTGTCTCATGAATAGCATAGTTTATTTTTTGGCAAAGCAATGTGTTCTGATATTAGCTTTGTTTCTTCTCTGTAAAATGTATTGATTAGTATTGTGTTTTGTGTACACCACTGTTGTAATTGTATTATTATTTTACTGTAGTAGTTGGTTGGGCATGAAACAGGACAATTTTTTTTTATACTGTATCTGTTATCCTGATTTCTGATGCTATGCTGTTTTTTGTGCACCACTTCAAAATTGTTTCATTTTAGTTCTGTCTTACAGTTATATTCTTTTTTAGAGTAATCATTAATGTTATTTCCATTTTGTATATATTAGCTATGTTTGTTGGACTATCCTGTTTTGTGTCCACCACTTTTGGGATGCTGTATTTGCCTTGTGACTGAGGGTTAAAGGTTGTTGTAGAGTAAAGCTGACTGTGAATTATATTTTTTCTATGTTGGAACTATTAACAGTAGTATCCTGTTTAGCATCCGCCACTTTTGGTATGCTTAATTTGGCTTCTTTGTAAGGGTTATAGGTTGTTCAACAGTAAAGAGAAATGTTAAGTTACTTTTGTATATGTTGTTGTTGTTTTTTGTACAATCCTGTTTTGTGTCCACCACATTTTGGATGCTCTATTTGCCACTTTTGGTATGCTTAATTTGGCTGTGAGGGTTAGAGGTTGGACAGTAAACAGGAATGTTAATTGCCTTTTCTATATGTTGTGGTGCTTTTTTGTACTATCCTGTTTTGTGTTCACCACTTTTGGGATACTGCATTTAGCTTGATGGTTAGAGGTTGTTGTACAGTAAACAGGAGGAATACTTTTGTTTTCTGTATGTTGCTAATGTTTAGTATGCTATCCTGTTTTGTGTCTGCCACTTTGTGTTATCATTTTTTTTTCTGTGCAAGTGTGTTTATTTGGGAATTGTATATGTCTTTGGAAAGTTTCTTGAACTGTGGTGTTTTTGTGTTGCTGTAATTTGTATTGAGGCTTGTATTTTGTAGTTTGACTTGTCATATTGGCGGGCAGTAAACATAGGATTTGTGTTTCTTTTTGTACTTGTTATACTATACCTTGATTGAAGTCTTTTTCTTGTCCGAATGACAGAGATTCCCCTCCTGCCAATCTTAATCCGCCAGCCTTCTTGTAGTGTCTGTTTCAAAAAGAAAGTGAAATGGTTAATTGTATATTTATTCTTTTGGTTTTTGCAAAGCATGGTCTTTTTCTGCATGTAATGTATTTTTCTATCTTACCTCTTCTTCTTTCTTTCTGTTCTTTAATAGTGATCCTCTTTCACAGTCCACGGTGCAAATTCTTGAGTCACGCTGTTGATGCAGAGTCTGTTTAATTAGTGAAAAAAAACGGGAAAGATTGAGCTGCAGGTTAAATATGTATTAGTGTCATATTAATTTTTTTTGCTATGAGTTGCTGTGAATTAATGTCAGTTGAATATACTTCTTTGATTAGTTTGAGTTAAGATTAGCATGTTGTAGGGCCTATACATATAGTATGTGTGCATTTCACATGTCACTATACATGAATGACATCTTGATTGGGAATGTTTAAAAATGTTTTATTTTTTTGCTCTTTTTTTGGGGGGGTCTTTCTTAATAAATTAAATATATTATAGCTTACCTCTCAGTTGGAATTTGCAGATTGTGAAGTTGTAAATTAGGAAGTAATTATTTTCTGAAGTAACGGCAGCAGTTAACTATCCAGTCACTCTGTTCATCACCTGAGGAGAAATGTAGAATTTTCTGGAAAGTAGGCAGTATTTATAAACTTTGAGGTGCTTGAAACCATTAGAACGCAATACACATGCGCTATTTGCGTTACAGCGTTAAATTTGCGTTCCAGCCGCCATTTTCCGGCTAATATTTGTGTTTATCATGTAAATTGGTGGTAATAGCAGTGTGGTACGTGCCGCATAGTGTGTTACGTGCCTCGTAAACTGGACTGGAGCGTTCTTTCCGTTTTGCAAGTAAGTGTAGTATTTTTGCGTCCTTAGCCTCGTTTTCGTTTTGTTCGGCTGCCATTTTTTCTCTCGCTTAGGTGATTTTCGTGTGTCTAAACTCTTTAATTTTGACTTAAATCAAGGTGTAACTTCACTTGCAGAGGTCCTGGGTGCCCCCCCCCCTTGCTTTATATGTGTTTGTTGTGTGTTTTTCTTGCGTTTCTAATGGTTTTCAGGTCGCGTGGGTTGCGTCCTTGTTTTCGGATCTCGTACATCTTTTTCGGAAAATCTGTAGGTGTTTGGTGCTGTTTTGCGTTTTTAGAGTCCTGTAGCCTCGTTTTCGTTTTTTTCGACGGACATTTTTTCTCTCGCTTACGGGATTTTCGAGTGTCTAAACTCTATTAATTCGAGTTAAATTGAGGTGTAACTTCAGTTTTCAAGGTCCTGGGTGCCCCCCCCCCCCCTTGCTGTAGGTAAGCTTTTTATGTATTTGTTGTGTGTATTTATTGTGTTTTTCATGTTTTCATGTGCGCGGGTTTCGGCCGTTTTTTGCGAGGTCATAATGTGTCGTAACGCGTGTCGTATTTTTGTGTCGTAAGTCTGATAATTTTGCGAGGCCCTCGTGAGCCTTCAGCGTTAGCAACAACTATATATGTGATGGTGGGTGTGACCAGGGGGAAATGTTTACACATGAAAATAAACAAAGGCAAAAAAAAAAAAAACACTTTTATCTCAATAAATAAATAAATCTTAAAGAAGAAAATAAACTTTTTATATTGTAAACAGAATGCTCTGTTACATGCAAATTTTAAAAGCCGCCACATAGCTTCTGGCGCACTGACATAGCGAGCATCTACATGAGATGCAAGTTCATTATGTACTAACTCAGTGCTTTCGGTATTGTCTGCACTTTTGACGACTACAGTAGCTACATCATAGCCTTTGTAAATATATTTGTAGACATATTTAATGGGTTTGATGAAAGTGCATGTGTGCATTATACTTCATAAGTAAATGTGGATTGTATGGTACCACATATCGATTGTCAACCTTTTTGCCACGAATAATGGCACTATCTCCCTCTCTTCTTCTATATAATAGATAGCCATCACAATTGGCATAAGTTTTGTCTCTATAATCTTTAGGAAATTCTTTTGTACATGTATTATTTTCCATACATGGTGATTGTGGATTAAGCTCGCCACAGGGTCCATGAATCATCCGATGAGTTACAATCTCATATAGTCTACCATATAGTTCTGGATCTGGTAGTTCAGCAACAATGACTGAATCCACTTTGTCACCAGTATCTAATTTATCTTTTTCTTGAAGGATTATCCAAAGATGTGCATGTGGAAGGCCTCTTTTTTGAAATTCAATTGTATATACATAAGCAAGACATTTGCCAAATAAGTGACTTATAGTGATGTCACGTATTAATTCATTTAATTTAATTTTGAAAACTCTGGCTACTAAATCTGGTCTATCGGAAGCAGTTTGGGCAAGAAGTAAATTTTGTGTAATTTCTGGCCATTGGGGATTACATGTAAATGTAATAAATAAATTGGGTTTTCCAAATTTGGTGACAATAGCCATGGCATCATTGTATCTTTCTCTCATATTGCTAGGAGATCCCTGGAGAGAAGATGGTAAAATTATGGCTTTGCCAGCTGTCATGTCTCTGCTTGTAGCAACCTCAGCGACATAATCCATTAATCAACAATATAGTTTATCTTGTTGATATTTTATGAAGTTTAAATTATTGGCCTCAACTTGCAAATAGGAATCAATAATCCATTGTTGTGTTAGTTTTCCACCACATAAAATTGGATTACTACTTTAAGTTCAAGCATGGAAATATTATTTTGCATACAGACTTTAGCATTTGGGTAACTGGGAAGGGTTAATTTTGGTTGCCAACCTGCTTCTCCGTGTGGGAAAAAAATGGGATATGTCATTGGATCTAAATTAGTACTTAAGATACAGATAGTAATTAATGGTTGCTCCTCATTTCTGGGATATATTCTAATGTCTCTTTGAAATGGTGGTTCTCTTTCATAATTTTGAAACACCATTGCAACCTCATTTGATGTTGGCAAGTTATGACGGGGTTTATCAGTATGTCTATCTCTTTTAAGCACCATATTGACCTTTGGGATTGGTAATTGATGTCTTTCTGCATGAAGTTGTTGTTCCTTTTCTACTTCTGCCAATTTTTTATAAGCTTAAGTGTAGGGGTTATTGGCCATAATTTTATGTAGCTCTATGAAAACACTGGGTAAGCATTTTTTATTTTCTTGCAGCTGCATACGTTGGTCAACAGCTTCCATTGTATCTAGGACATATAGTTGAGCACATTTTCTTTGCTCTCCTTCCTCTGAAAGTAAATGGGAAGTCCGATGGTAAATTTGGCCTTGGACTTTAAAGCAGTAAGGACCATGTCCTGGTACATTAGCAGCTAATGTTACCCCCACAGATGCCAAGGATATGGCACTGTTGTCAGATCTTATGTTTGCCTTGAAATTTTTGTAGTTTGGAAAAGTAGGTTCAGTCATAATGTTTTGTAAATATATTGGGAATTCTTTTCTTTCTGGAAGTTTGACCTTGCCTTTTTGACAGCAACTAATGAATTGTCCATCTCTGGGTCTTTCCTGTTTAAAATGATAAGCCTCACAAAACTGACATAGAATATTCATGTCACCACAATTATGAACCTCTACTGCTAAAGACCTGAGTAAAGGACAATTTGAAGAGCATATATCAGTTTCAGTTTCTAATTCATCATTTGAAATGTTATGTGATTTTGAAGAACAGGTTCTAAATGCTTTTGTTTTTTAGTGTTTTTTTTGGGTGTAGCTTTTATTTTTTCAGCTGATAGTCTTTTGCTTGCAAGTCTTTTCCGTTCTTTTTCTCGTCGAATTTCCTTCTGCTCCGGCGTCTGCTGGTTTGCCCATCTTTGTTGTCGTTCTCTAGCTTGACGTCTTATCTTTTCCTGTTTGGTCTCGTTATCAGCCATCTTAATCTGTAAATGAAAATAATGTATTATTAGTTTAGTTTGAGATGTTAAGTTGGTTTATCAAATCTTTTAGTTGCAACACTGTTGTGATTGTAAATTAACTTTCTTTGTATGTGACTGTAGGTCATTGTAGATGAACTTGCTTTCTATTGTTAAATGAGTCTGTTTTGTTTTTTTGCTCTTACTTTATCTCTTGTAGGTTGTAATTTTTGGCTTAGATGAATAGCACACCCAAGGTAAATGCATTATAGCTTATTGTAGATGTAGTAGCTTTATAGTGTTAAATGAAATGTTTTATTTTTTTTTGGTTGTTCGTTGTTTTTTTATCTTGTAGGTTTGTAGGGTTAGCTTAGAGGCATAGTAGAGGCCAAAAAATGGTAGTAATATATTGCTCTTTCTAATTTGTATTGCAGGGGATTGTTGTAATAGTATCCTTTTATTTTACTTAAAGGCTTATATGTTGTGGCTGTGAAAAGAAGGTTTGTATTTTTGTTTGTTAGGTGTTAGTAGTATCTGTTGTAGTATTCTATTTTATGTGTCTGGTTAGGTTTTGTGCTTAACATTGTACGTTAGGGCTGTGAAGTGAGAATTGGAAATTATTTTTTTTATGTGTTTTCACTATTTATTGGACTATGCTGTTTTATCTTGGGCAAGTTTTTTTTGATAGATTGAAGTTCGGGTTTACTGTTAAACGTTGTTGTACGTAAAAGGTAATTAGTAGGTAAATGAGAAACGTGTCAGTAATATTTTGTGAAAGCTGGTGATTTGTGGTGCTTATTGTTGTTGGTGTATTGTTGTTTTATTTTGTTTTTTCTGTTGACATGGATGCACAGCAAACATGTTCATTTTGTTTTCTCTTTTTTTACTTGTTATACTGTACCTTGTTTGAAGTGTGATTTCAAGATGAATATCCGATGGATCCGCTGTTGGAAATCTTCCTGCGATAGTCTTGATGCAGTGTCTCATGAATAGCATAGTTTATTTTTTGGCAAAGCAATGTGTTCTGATATTAGCTTTGTTTCTTCTCTGTAAAATGTATTGATTAGTATTGTGTTTTGTGTACACCACTGTTGTAATTGTATTATTATTTTACTGTAGTAGTTGGTTGGGCATGAAACAGGACAATTTTTTTTTATACTGTATCTGTTATCCTGATTTCTGATGCTATGCTGTTTTTTGTGCACCACTTCAAAATTGTTTCATTTTAGTTCTGTCTTACAGTTATATTCTTTTTTAGAGTAATCATTAATGTTATTTCCATTTTGTATATATTAGCTATGTTTGTTGGACTATCCTGTTTTGTGTCCACCACTTTTGGGATGCTGTATTTGCCTTGTGACTGAGGGTTAAAGGTTGTTGTAGAGTAAAGCTGACTGTGAATTATATTTTTTCTATGTTGGAACTATTAACAGTAGTATCCTGTTTAGCATCCGCCACTTTTGGTATGCTTAATTTGGCTTCTTTGTAAGGGTTATAGGTTGTTCAACAGTAAAGAGAAATGTTAAGTTACTTTTGTATATGTTGTTGTTGTTTTTTGTACAATCCTGTTTTGTGTCCACCACATTTTGGATGCTCTATTTGCCACTTTTGGTATGCTTAATTTGGCTGTGAGGGTTAGAGGTTGGACAGTAAACAGGAATGTTAATTGCCTTTTCTATATGTTGTGGTGCTTTTTTGTACTATCCTGTTTTGTGTTCACCACTTTTGGGATACTGCATTTAGCTTGATGGTTAGAGGTTGTTGTACAGTAAACAGGAGGAATACTTTTGTTTTCTGTATGTTGCTAATGTTTAGTATACTCTCCTGTTTTGTGTCTGCCACTTTGTGTTATCATTTTTTTTTCTGTGCAAGTGTGTTTATTTGGGAATTGTATATGTCTTTGGAAAGTTTCTTGAACTGTGGTGTTTTTGTGTTGCTGTAATTTGTATTGAGGCTTGTATTTTGTAGTTTGACTTGTCATATTGGCGGGCAGTAAACATAGGATTTGTGTTTCTTTTTGTACTTGTTATACTATACCTTGATTGAAGTCTTTTTCTTGTCCGAATGACAGAGATTCCCCTCCTGCCAATCTTAATCCGCCAGCCTTCTTGTAGTGTCTGTTTCAAAAAGAAAGTGAAATGGTTAATTGTATATTTATTCTTTTGGTTTTTGCAAAGCATGGTCTTTTTCTGCATGTAATGTATTTTTCTATCTTACCTCTTCTTCTTTCTTTCTGTTCTTTAATAGTGATCCTCTTTCACAGTCCACGGTGCAAATTCTTGAGTCACGCTGTTGATGCAGAGTCTGTTTAATTAGTGAAAAAAAACGGGAAAGATTGAGCTGCAGGTTAAATATGTATTAGTGTCATATTAATTTTTTTTGCTATGAGTTGCTGTGAATTAATGTCAGTTGAATATACTTCTTTGATTAGTTTGAGTTAAGATTAGCATGTTGTAGGGCCTATACATATAGTATGTGTGCATTTCACATGTCACTATACATGAATGACATCTTGATTGGGAATGTTTAAAAATGTTTTATTTTTTTGCTCTTTTTTTGGGGGGGTCTTTCTTAATAAATTAAATATATTATAGCTTACCTCTCAGTTGGAATTTGCAGATTGTGAAGTTGTAAATTAGGAAGTAATTATTTTCTGAAGTAACGGCAGCAGTTAACTATCCAGTCACTCTGTTCATCACCTGAGGAGAAATGTAGAATTTTCTGGAAAGTAGGCAGTATTTATAAACTTTGAGGTGCTTGAAACCATTAGAACGCAATACACATGCGCTATTTGCGTTACAGCGTTAAATTTGCGTTCCAGCCGCCATTTTCCGGCTAATATTTGTGTTTATCATGTAAATTGGTGGTAATAGCAGTGTGGTACGTGCCGCATAGTGTGTTACGTGCCTCGTAAACTGGACTGGAGCGTTCTTTCCGTTTTGCAAGTAAGTGTAGTATTTTTGCGTCCTTAGCCTCGTTTTCGTTTTGTTCGGCTGCCATTTTTTCTCTCGCTTAGGTGATTTTCGTGTGTCTAAACTCTTTAATTTTGACTTAAATCAAGGTGTAACTTCACTTGCAGAGGTCCTGGGTGCCCCCCCCCCTTGCTTTATATGTGTTTGTTGTGTGTTTTTCTTGCGTTTCTAATGGTTTTCAGGTCGCGTGGGTTGCGTCCTTGTTTTCGGATCTCGTACATCTTTTTCGGAAAATCTGTAGGTGTTTGGTGCTGTTTTGCGTTTTTAGAGTCCTGTAGCCTCGTTTTCGTTTTTTTCGACGGACATTTTTTCTCTCGCTTACGGGATTTTCGAGTGTCTAAACTCTATTAATTCGAGTTAAATTGAGGTGTAACTTCAGTTTTCAAGGTCCTGGGTGCCCCCCCCCCCCCCCTTGCTGTAGGTAAGCTTTTTATGTATTTGTTGTGTGTATTTATTGTGTTTTTCATGTTTTCATGTGCGCGGGTTTCGGCCGTTTTTTGCGAGGTCATAATGTGTCGTAACGCGTGTCGTATTTTTGTGTCGTAAGTCTGATAATTTTGCGAGGCCCTCGTGAGCCTTCAGCGTTAGCAACAACTATATATGTGATGGTGGGTGTGACCAGGGGGAAATGTTTACACATGAAAATAAACAAAGGCAAAAAAAAAAAAACACTTTTATCTCAATAAATAAATAAATCTTAAAGAAGAAAATAAACTTTTTATATTGTAAACAGAATGCTCTGTTACATGCAAAAGAGCACTATATGGGGGTTACTGGCCCTAATGAATATTAACTGGGTTAGACTATGAAAGTTCATGTTTCTTATTTTTAATGAAAAACTTTAATGCTATTTTTTAAAAAGCAAACTTATCAGTGATCAAATAAACGTGGGACATTAAAAAGAAGATATTAATATATTTGCTATTGCACACAAACTAAAAAGAGATAAGGCACATTATAATGATAACTGATATTAAACTAAAAGACCACATAAAGTGAACTTATAAATATTTATTGCCATTGGCAGTGTCTGTGAGTTTTAATGAACGTATTCTAATATGTAGGAGAGCATGTTTTTGATGCAAAATAAATCCATTTTATCGCAAGTAGGCAATAAGATGTGTATCTTATTTGAGCTTTTTCTTTCAATAGAATGTTATTTGAGAAATTGTATTGTATAGGTGCTTTCAATATAATATATCCAATAATAATAATTGCAGATCTGCATTGCTATTATTTTATTTATCACATGTAACAAAATACAATTCTGGAGAAAGGTGGTGCTGTTGTGCAAATAATCTTTTATTTATACTTTTTGGACAAGAAAGATATATTTGTTCACTAGCTCCTAGTTCAACAAACATCAGGAGTCATGAACAATAGGTAATTGAGACTTAAGACCCAATTTATTTAAACTATGTTTATTTGGATTATATGTATTATTATTATTATTATAGTTTATTTATAGCGCGCCAACATATTCCGTAGCGCTGTACATAAATTAGGTTCAGTTAAGAACCAAAGAAATGTGCATGTGAGTTATGTTCCTCTGAGTTCCCCCTAAAAAAAAGGCTGAATACTGCTGATACATTCAAGGAAAAGAAAGTAACATTACCTTACAAATCGTTCAGTGATTTGCTCCACAAATCCATAGATCTCCTTCCAATTATTTGCAATGCTCCCTGACCTTGAATGAAAAAAAACACAGACAAATGTAACTTCTAAAATCTTCTCAAATTCTATGCGCAGTGCTCTGTGGGTGCTACATGTGACCCAAAAAAATAACTTGCATTATGAAACACACATAAGAGACGGGAAACTATTAGTGAGCACTGTAAAAACATAAAAATTAGCGAGCACATATTAAAATCTAGTACAGTAAAAAAGAAGCATTTCACATGACCATGTTAAAGTAACATTGAGACTGACACATAAAACCCAAGAAAGCTTTTGTATGGTCATCCAAGCCTTCTACAACAATAAATAGAAAAGAACAATACCATAATCCACAATGTCACAGAAAAATAACTGCTCACACTATGATACACTGCTATGTAACTGATGTTAAATCAAACATGTCCAATGCACAGCCGCAGGGGTTAAGAGCTACCTACCTGGTCTACAAACATATTTGCAATCCCCTCAACAATACCACAGTCTAACCATGCAATGTGTATGCCATATATTAGTATGTAATATGTTTTAAAATAAGTCTGAATGTGATTTGTCTAAACAGCAATTTATACATGCAATCCCAAGATTGTCCCTATTCAGTGTTATGCTATTTGAGAGGCTTCATATACTTCTCAAATCAGGCCAAAAAGATAAATAACTCATACCCCTGGGACATCTGATACCAAGATTCTTCCCGGCAATCGTTCGGAATCCCACACCATTTGGGCATAATAAGGGTCGGGGACCCTCTGATGAATGGTGAAAGCTGTTCCTGTGAAGCAATTATTGTACCTCATCACATGTGAGTGTTCTTATTTTAATTTACATTCTAAGGGCCTCATTCAAATGCGATTTGGCTAATTGAATAAGGCTCTATATAAACAGAAAGCATATTTTTTTTAGAGAAGTTTTTAGCACTAGGAGGAGGTGTTGCTTCTCTCCTCCCTTAATTATTTTCAGTTTTATGGTCTAATTGATGATATTGTTGGTAATTTCTTTTGATAGCCACACCTAGATAATAAATTAAATTTTAGCCATTATGAACTTCAATGTCCTCCAAATGAAACAATGTGAATATGAACTAAAAAGCCAATAAACACATAAACTAAAAAGTGAAATCTCTCAAATTAGTTTGATATTATAAATGTGAAATTCATGTGAGATTTGAATTCTAACTTCATACTAGCAATTCTGAGATTTGGAGGAAGTTCTTTATTCTTTTAAGTAAAAGTTTATCGCAATTATTAAAAATAAAAAAAAATCAATGTACTGTTCTTGTGTGTATATGAATGCCTTAATCAGTTGTTTTGTTACAGATTACTTTGAGTAGTAATCCATAATAACATCAAAATACTTGTATTTATACAAATTACTTTAATTTATTTAATTATGGTAGTCTTAGAATGTTTAAGTACTTTACTGAATATGATGCATTTATGCATACCATAGCTTCACTGCTAGTTATAAGAATAGTTGAATTATCTGCATCTATATATTAAAACAACTTAAAATGCTTTCCTATGAAAAACAGGGGGGTGTTCTGGATACCCAGGTACTATAACCATCACTCTGCTCATCTGCATGCAGAAAACCCAGAAAAGTACAGCTTCACAGCGCCTGTTTCCAACCCTTCTACTCTATCAAGCCATCATTTAAGGAGCCAAGCAGTGAGGTACTATCACATGATACTAGGCACAGTGACAGTGAAAATACTGTCTAAATCATTCAAAGAGAAAGGTTTCAAACCCTGTACTATCACCCAGAAAAGTAACCTTAATGTCTAAAAAAGAAAAGAAAAAAAAATTAAACCTCTCCATTTGTAATGATCAAACACCATCCTCTTTTAGAAAAAATATGTAAAATATTTCAGCTGCTATTAAGAGGAGAAAGAATTAACAAAACAATCAGCAAGTCTTTCCTTGCTTTCAGACAGCCATCAAACTTGAAACTGGTTAGTAGGATATTGGCCACTAAACAGGTAAACATAGTCAATGGAACCAAACCTTGACCTCACAAAAGAACTTTCTGCAAATTCTATAAGCACATACATGTAAATTTCATTCTCAACGCTGCCTCAAAATAAAAACTAAAATTCAAGACACAGGAGAGAAATACATTCAAAATGAAAATTATATTCTTCGATATCAAGCACTATATTTTCATATGCTTTTGCATTCTATTCCGACGTTTTACTTTAACAATGTGTATAGATATTCATGATTACATATACCTGTATGTTTACATATAGGTATGCTTATACATACAAAACCACTAAGTCAGGGGTGCTCATCAGAGAACGAACCAACCTTAATAGGTTAGTTCTATGGCCATGATAAGCCACTCTGAGAACAACCTCTGTTACCTAACTTGTGCCCTTCACAGGGAGAAATATCCTGTAATATATCAGTCTGGTCCCACTCAAAAGAGTGACCCAGCCCCGAAACACCAGGCAATTCTACCCTGAACAGGAGAAACAGCAAACCCCAGACGCGTTACGGCGTTTGTGGGCCTCGTCAGTGAGGTGCAGCTGAACATACTCCACATATGCTCATGATATTATATTAATCTATAGATGAATTTTTTTATTTCTCTTTAATTCACTTTGAGAAGGTTAAGGATAGGGCTGCAAACACAGGGCTTTGTGCACACTGAAGCATTAACAACATTCAGCACTCACCTGTCCAGCACAAAATAGAGGTCGAAAGCTCCCTGGCAGGGTGGATCATCAGCCCCACTGACCGGAGGAGACCAGGGCACCAGGAGAAGCAGCAGCAACACCACAACAGGGTGCTGCCATATCCAAAAGAACCTCATTCTCCTGTACTTCTGGGGTATCTATAGGTAGGCCGTCACTGAGAATTCAACCACCTATCAACAGTTATTGCATTTGGGCCAAAACCATTACAGATCACCCTTATATAAATGTAGAACTGATATAGAGTGTGGTTCACTCCGATGCCTCTGGGGTTGCTTCCAATGCTGCTTTTTTTTTAACAGCGAGTGTGTGTCTGCAAGGGGTGGAGATTCAAAAAGTTTGTTTGCCAGCACTACACAGTAAAGTCTGAACAAAATGTAAACCAACACTTGGTGATACAATAGCTCGGTTAAAGGTATATAGAAGTTTCCTGGGTTTAAAATGTTTCCTAACAAACAGCTAGTAATTACCATAAAAATATGTATTTTATTGGAGGGCATGTTAACTCTAAAATTCAACTGGCAAAAATTACAAGACATTTCCTGGTAAGTGTTTAAATGTTTTTTTTGGTCTTTTTTCATGCAAATTTTTTTTTCATAAACTGCTGATTCTCCTCTATCAGATGCATTCAAACTCCAAAAAACTTAGATATGCCTTTAAGTAAAATATTTACTACACTAGTCATAGATTACATAAATTGTATCATATTTTCATAGAAACATATATTGCATTTCATATGACACAGTCACATTATTATGACCGCCAGCTAATATCCCAAATAACCGCCGTGTGTAGAACGGACAGCAGCTAAACAGCATGGTAGTGAGTCAATAAGATGCTGAAAGGTTAGCAAGGGTATCTGGAGCCATGCATACGGCAAACATGTTGATTGAGGTGGTCCCACAGGTGCTTAATGGGGTTCAAGTCAGTGGAATTTGGAGGCCAGGGAAGAATTTGGAAGTCTTTGTCATGCTCCTCCAACCACTCCCGGGCAATTCTGGCTGTATGATATATTGCATTGTCCTGCTGGAAGATCCCATTCGCTCCATGGAAGACAGTCGATGTGTATGGGTGTACTTGATCTGCAAGGATGGATAGATAATCCAATCTGTTGAGTAATTATTATACAGAGAAAAGAACACTTGTAGAACCAATGATAATATACAAGTCACATTGAGTTATGCTAGTTACCACAAATTTAAGGCTGAAATCTCAGCTACTAGTTAAAACATAACTTTTATTTCATACAGAAAGAAAAAAAGAAAAAAAACATAAAATTCGACATATATAAAAATATTATGAACACTCAGCCCCCTCTTGATATATATACACTAGTGACTTGCCCGTCAAAAATGACGGCAATAAAAATTGAAGCCTGGCAGTGGTGTTTGTCACACATTGCGAGCCTTCCCCCCCCCCCTACTTTATTGAGCTCGCAATGAGCACCTTCGGCGCTAATCATGGGCCTAGAAATGAGCGCCTTCTGCGCTCATTGCGAGTCTCTCTACCCCTCTACTTGATGGGAGGGGCTCATTGCAAAACACTCCCCCTCTACTTTACTGGCCTTGCGATGAGCTCCTTCAGCGCTCATTTCGGGCCTTGCAATGAGTGGCTTTGGCGCTCATTGTTAGCCTCTCCCGCCCTCTACTTTCTCTCCCTCCCCTGCTCTCTCTCCCTTGTTTCTCCTTCCCCTCTCTCCCTCCCCTGTGTCTGTTCCCCCTCTCACGCCCCTGTGACTCTTCCCCCCTCTCTTGTTTCTCCTTCCCCCTCCCCTGTGTCTTTCCCCTCTCCCTCCCCTTTGTCTTTCCCTTCTCCCTCGCCTGCGTCTCCCCCCTCTTTTCCCTGTGTCTTTCTCCCCCCTTCCTCCCGTGTCTCTTCACCCCGTCTCCCTCCCCTGTGTCTCGTATCCTCTCCTCCTTCCCCTGTGTCTCTTCCCCCCCTGCCCCTTGGCTCTTCCCCCCTCCACTGTGTCTACTCCCCTATTCTGTCCCACCCCTGTGTCTATTCCTCCTCTCCCTCCCCTTTTTCTCTTCCTCACCGCCTCTCCATCCCTTGTGTCTTCCCCCTCTCCCTCCCCTTTGTCTTTCCCCCCTCTTTTCCCTGTGTCTTACTCCCCTCCCTCCCATGTCTCTTCACCCCGTCTCCGTCCCCTGTGTCTCTTATCCCCTCCTCGCTCCCCTGTAACTCTTCCCCCCCTGCCCCTTGTCTCTTCCCCCCTCCGCTGTGTCTCCTCCCCCATCCTGTCCCACCCCTTTGTCTATTCCTCCTCTCCCTCCCCTGTTTCTCTTCCTCACCTCCTCTCCCTCCCCTGTGTCTCTCTTCCCCCCTCCCCTGTGTCTCTCTTCCCCCTCCTCTCCCTGCCCTGTGTCTCTCTTCCCCCTTCTCTCCCTCCCCTATGTCTCTCTTCCCCCTCCTCTCTCTCCCAGTGTCTCTCTTCCCCCCTCCTCTCCCTCCCCTGTGCCTCTCTTCCTCATTCCCTGTGTCTCTTTTCCTCCTCCTCTCCCTCCCCTGTGTCTCTCTTCCTCCTCCTCTCCCTCCCCTGTGTCTCTATTCCCCCTCCTCTTCCTCCCCTGTGTCTCTCTTCCCCCTCCTCTCCCTCCCCTGTGTCTCTCTTCCCCCTCCTCTCTCTCCCAGTGTCTCTCTTCCCCCTCCTCTCTCTCCCAGTGTCTCTCTTCCCCCTCCTCTCCCTCCCCTGTGTCTCTCTTCCCATCCTCCTCTCCCTCCCCTGTGTCTCTCTTCCCCTCCTCCTCTCCCTCCCCTCCTCCTCTCCCTCCCCCTCTCTTCCTCCTTCCCTGTGTCTCTCTTCCCCCTCCTCTCCCTCCCTCATGTATCTCTTCCCCTCCTCTCCTCCACGTGTCTCTCTTACCCTCTTCCCCCTGCCGTGTCTCTCTTCCCCCACTCCTCCCTCACCTCAATGCGTCTAAATGCTTTAGACGCGCGCGCACGCTCATGTGCCCGTCTTCGCGTGAGCCTCCCTCCCCTGTGTCTCAATTCCCCCTCCTCTCCCTCCCCTGTGTCTCTCTTCCCCCTCCTCTCCCTCCCCTGTGTCTCTCTTCCCCCTCCTTTCCCTCCCAGTGTCTCTCTTCCCCCTCCTCTCTCTCCCAGTGTCTCTCTTCCCCCTCCTCTCTCTCCCAGTGTCTCTCTTCCCCCCTCCTATCCCTCCCCTGTGTCTCTCTTCCCATCCTCCTCTCCCTCCCCTGTGTCTCTCTTCCCTTCCTCCTCTCCCTCCCTTCCTCCTCTCCCTCCCCCTCTCTTCCTCCTTCCCTGTGTCTCTCTTCCCCCTCCTCTCCCTACAGTGTCTCTTCCCCTCCCCTGTATCTGACTTCCCCTGTCCCCTTTGTCTCTCTTTCCCCTTCCTCTCCCTTCCTCAAGTATCTCTTCCCCTCCTCTCCTCCACGTGTATCTCTTCCCCCACTCCTCCCTCACCTCAATGCGTCTAAATGCTTTAGACGCGCGCGCACGCTCATGTGCCCGTCTTCGCTTGAGGTCATGCGCGCGCGTCCCACTTATGGGCGCGCGCCACCAGAGAAGAGGCTGCAGGGCTTATGTGGTGCGAGCATCAGTGGGGTAAAGGGAGCCGTGGCAGGGGGAGTTGTTAAAACTGAGAGCTGTTGTCAGTTGCGGCCCTAGCTTTGCGACGGCCGCAAAGCGTGACGACAACTCGCAGTTTGACAATTATAATATGTGATACATCTCAGGTTATATACAGTACATGTAGGAATATCAGGTAATGAACAGACAGTGACTGGATTATTTACTTGGCATGGATAATAATCCCTTTACAATCTTTAGATAGTAAGTCAGTATACATATAAAGATATTAGATAGTTAGTAAATAGTCATTACGTTCTATGTTTGACATAAGCAGTCATAGGACAATATCTGAACTAGTCAGAAAATTCCCTAGTCTATGGTGTAGTGGAGTTTAGACTAGGACCCACTACTTGCCCTCCAACTATTTCCAAAAATCTCTAACTATACCGTCTTACATCAAATACAGGTTCCCACATATAGACCAATTAATGCAATATCCCCATTTGAACATGTAAATGCATAAAAATCAGAATACAATAATTTTCAATCATTGGTCAGTTATTACAACAGTCCCATGTTTAGGTTCCTTGTAATTCTACATTCATATATACACATATAGACCATAAGGCTCCCTTGTTGCTGATATGTAATGGGGATTTATACTTTGCATTATATATTACATGGCATGTACAATCAATGCAATAGTGTACTATATACACATTCCTTCATTTTGGATAAACCGTCTATCTGTAGGAGAACATCAATATATCACCCAAGAGCTAAATATCCAGTAATACATACATATCAGTAAATCATAGGCATCTCAATCATAAACAGTGTCTGTTCTGGATCGAATGGACCCGCTGAGTGACGTCATCAGGAGGGGTCTGTCAACTGAAGCCTGACGGCCGTGTTTCGCGTATTGCTTCTACGGAGGCTGCAGATCAGCTGAGGAGGAGCAGCTATTTATGAAGGAAAGTTTGATGCGTTCATTTAACCCTTTCAATTCTTTTTCTCCATAGATGAGAGAGTGAAGTAATCATACTCAGCTGGCTGTACAACCGACTGGAAGAAAAGGATAGATGTTAACTACAGGATGTCAACTTCAAGTTGTAACCATTTTATGTTCTTAGCATCATCCCATAAATTTAAACATTAATATGCCACACAGTGCAGGAGAATAAAGAAACATCTAGTGTGTTATATTATTACTTAGATATACTGAATTTAGAGCACATAAAGTCCCAAATTACAAACATGTCATCACCAATGTTTCTTATGCATTACCTACATTTTGATATATTAGGTTTTGGTGTATCTATAAGTATAATATGGATACATCAGAACCTAATATATTAGTCTAGAATGATTAAGATGTAATAATGTGACATTTTAGATACTCAGAATGTAGGTAATGCAATAGAAAAGTTGGTGATGACATGTTTGTAATTTGGGACTTTGTGTGCTCTATATTCAGTTGCTTAACTGCAGTATGTTTGTTGACCTTTGCAGCCAAAGTTTACCTCTGACATCAATGGCACTTGGTGCTTGGCAGTTTCAACAATGTTTATTCGCAATGGTGCCGTTTGTCCAGTCACAGTACACTTTAACCACAGCAGCACGCGAACAGTTCACAAACTGCACCTTTTCAGAAATACTGCCACCCTTGGCATGAAAGCCAATGATCATCCCCTTTTCAAAGTTGGATAAATTGCACGTTTTAACCATGACAGCAATGGTTGATATATTTGCAGTATGCCTGCATGTCACCTTATATACCCACCAAGCTAACTCATGACATGTGTGAGTGGCAAGTTATTTTGAAACTGAGAGGTTAGGTTAATGAACTGCAGCCCAAGACGGGGTTTGCTAACTTGTAGAGAGGCATAATAAAAGACAGAGAGAAAAATAGGATAGACAGATGTTCTCGATACCTGGCAAGCTAGGGAAACTAATTTAAACTGTAATTAATGATCACAAGACTTGGCAAACAAATGTTAAAAATAATAACAGTCAAGGTTGTGGAAAGTACTGAAAATTGTATTTAAGATTCGCAGACCTTTCTTACTATAGAAATAGGATACTGTTTATGTTTCAACATTACATTACATTACAAACAAATTAACTCTTAGGAGTGATAAAACAAATTATCTCTCATAAAAAGTGCACCTTATCCACTAAGACAAATCAAATCAAGCTAAAAACCTCTTTACTAGACAGTACTAACAAGTCCATCTTTGATTATATTTACAGCATCTTTTTTAGCCTATGAAAGAATAAAAACATAGGTTAAATAAAAAATAATTCTTCATATTGCTAACAAAGCTGACAGAAAGCACTGACTTAACTAAGTAGGCAAAACACATGTACTTAATTTACACATGTATTAGTCAGCAGCTGCTAGTCAATATGATCAAATAAGCATTTTTTGTGGGATCTCAGATAAACACAACCCGTCTCTGCACACAGTCAAAATGGGGCTATAGTGAGTATAATACTTGTTCCCCCCCACACACACTCATACTGACCACTCCTGTATGAGGTTTGGTTATTAATTCAGCAAACATAGCTCTGTGTATGACAGAGCTTTGTATTTACCATTTGGAAGATGAGTTAAACTCATTTTTTACTTTCATTCACTTCATTTCTTTTGACTTATTGCTCTGCCTCCTCTTTGCCGGATCTCTACAGTGCTAGACCCCTGTACTCCATTCAGAGGCCTAACAACTTCCCACATACAATACACACAGTCCCCTCACAGTCACCAATATCACATCCAAGATCCCTACCCAACTCTGATGTGACTTGAAAGGAACTAATTTAGGATAGGTTGATGTAACAAACAGTTACCGTAGGTATGTCATTGCTTGATAGCTCAGAGAGGCTCACTGTGTGAAAATTAAAGTAGCGGTTTCAAGTTTAACAAATTAAAGGAAGCAGGAAGGAGATCAGAATGTGTGTGTGCAAAGCTACAATTTTGTTTAGGTTGTTAAATGTGTAGGAGGAGAGGGAGGTTGCCCACAGGACATTAATCATTGCCTATATATTCTATTTTGTGAGCATTCTTATAATATGTGTATTTCAGGATTTGTATTTTCTTCTTATTTACAGTATTTTATGGGTTTTTTAAAACCAACTTATATCCTTCCATGTGATATCTAGATATGTTTTATATATGAAGTTCTGGATCTCTGGACCTGCTGGTGCATATAGGGATAGCCTTGACTGGAGACCACCTCTAAGAGGGGACTTGTCTTGTGGCTGTGTATATTATTGGCCATCAACTTTTATTCTATTCTGTTTTAGCCTCATCTTGTTCCTGTCATTTATCACTTTGTAGGTTCTTGCACTATTAGCATTTTGTTATTTGTGTTCTGCCCTGAATACTTTGACTGTGAGATGGTACCATAACATTTTCTAGTCATGTTCTTGGTCGGCTGATACTCCTGCTCCTTTCCCTCAGGGACTATGGCATCAATGCTAATCCCCTATATCACAGATTACACCATATTTATAAACAAAGGTTAATCACCCACCCCTGGAACATTGCGAGAGAACTGCTATGAGTGACTGTGGCAAGCTAGAGATGAAAATTACAGCAAACTTTTCCATTAATTTTTGCACTGCCAAAAGATTAAAATTTACTCCGTTAGACTTTTACACCAAAACCCTATGCTAATAAGACTTTATGTATCACTCTCAAAATAGGGCAGTGCCATAACTACAAACAGATGAAGAAAATATTACGGGTACCAAAGACCACTTGCAGAAAGTTTTAGGAGTACCACAGCAGCAGTTAAATAGACAGAATAATGAATGTTCATCATTATTTGACACTTAGCAGTCCAATATAAACATATGTGTAATTAAAACAAATGATATTTTATTATTATGTCCTTTTCATACAACATCCCATTAGTCAAGGAGTTAATACATATCAGGAAACCACATGGACTAGGAACAAATGGTCTAATGCTTTGTTTATATATATATATATATATATATATATATATATATATATATAAATATATATATATATATATATATATATTTATATATATATATATATATATATATATATATATATATATATATATGCATTTGTGGGCACATATGCATGTCCCTGCTCAGCTTCCCAGAATGCTGTGTAATAACTGTATTTTTTGGAATTCAGAGCATTCAAATGTGAACACAAATGTGCTATTTATATACTGTACGGTGGAGGGCTTCTATCGCTCTTTTGCCCACTATATATTAAATGATTGTTGTGGTGAACTACCTCCTCATAAGGTCCACAACACAAGCTGTAATCCCACCCCACGCTGATGATAGGGAGTAACCTTGAAGCGGCTGTACTTGGGTAATATTCCCAGCTTGTGTATAATCCAACTTTGGCTTCGCATAAAAGCTGTGTAATGCAGCGTGCATAAGCTTAAAGGAAGCCATATTTAAAATGGTTTATAGGTTGAAGAGCAAGGCATTTGTGGGCACATTTGCATGTCACTGCTCAGCTTCCCAGAATATCTGTAAATCTTGAAATTCTGAGCAAGAAACTGGTTTTTCAACTTGTTTTAGACATTCAAATGTACTATTTATATAATATATATATATATATATATATATATATATATATATATATATATATATATATATATATATATACAGTGCCTTGCAAAATTATTCACTCGCCTTGGCATTTTTCGTGTTTTGTTGCCTCACAACCTGGAATTAACATGGATTGTTTGAGGATTTGCATCATTTAATTTACAGAACATGCCCACAACTTTGAAGATTTTTTTTATTTTTTTTATTGTGAAGCAAACAACAAATACGAAAAAATAACAGAAAAAATCAATGTGCATAACTATTCACCCCCCTAAAGTCAATACTTTGTAGAGCCACCTTTTGCGGCAAGCACAGCTCCAAATTGCTTTGGATAAGTTTCTATGAGCTTGCCACATCTTACCACTGGGATTTTTGCCTATTCCTCCTTGCAAAACTGCTCCAGCTCCTTCAAGTTGGATGGTTTGCGCTTGTGAACAGCAATCTTTAAGTCTGACCACAGATTTTCTATTGGATTGAGGTCTGCGCTTTGACTAGTCCATTCCAACACATTTACATGTTTCCTCTTAAACCACTCAAGTGTTGTTTTAGCTGTGTGTTTGGGGTCATTGTCCTGCTGGAAGGTGAACCTCCGTCCTACCCTCAAATCACACACAGAGTGGTACAGGTTTTGCTCAAGAATATCCCTGTATTTAGCACCATCCATCTTTCCCTCAAAAAACCCCAGAAAAGCAGGACTTTAAAAAAATATATACAAAACACTGGACTTAGAAGAAAAAAATATATGAGGTTGCAAAAATACAACGTTAACAGCCGAAACGTGTACATCAATAAACAACAAAAACAGAGCAAAATAACAAAAAACATAAAAAAAAACCTCACACAGAGCATGGGGGGACAGCCAGGACATCTGGGAGTGAGGTTGCACACAAATTTAAGTAGAATTTAAGCATTTTTGGCATTTGAAAATCGTCAAACTCCCCAAAAAGATAGTTGACGAAAAAAATGAATACGAGGCTACACGACCACTAAACATGCAAAACACCGCCAAGCACATAAGACTTTTACCCAGGAACGTACGAGGTACAAAATACACTATTAGGAAGGATGGAAAACGATCCACACCCGCGTAACACATAGACAATTGCCGCCATTTTACAACTATAATTGAAACTAATAACATTACTATTCTAAAATGGCGATTTACACAACTAAACAAATGGTTTGGCCTCGCGAACGCAGCCTATTTACACTGCACACTTGACACATTGCTGACACTTACACCTCAGGTCAGCAACAGTCTAAATGTACATTGTATGCTGCAGGAAAATCAAAACAGATTGTTAGCTCTTCAGGATATTGATTGCTGGATATATTAATTACAAATAGGTAAAGTATATTAATTTATTAGTTAATTAACTAATT
Source organism: Discoglossus pictus (assembly GCA_027410445.1). Taxonomy (NCBI): domain Eukaryota; kingdom Metazoa; phylum Chordata; class Amphibia; order Anura; family Alytidae; genus Discoglossus; species Discoglossus pictus. The sequence goes on from CM050163.1 coordinate 232,036,066, forward strand.
AATTACCATTAAAAAAAAATATATATATATATATATAAAAAATAAGCAGGGGAGAGGATCGCTCAGCGCAGGGCCCACAATGAGAGCCAAGGGTGCTCAGAGGAGCAAAAGTACACAAGGGGAGAGGCTCGCGATGAGCACTCAAAGGAGCTCATTGCTGGGCCTATAATGAGCACCGAAGGCTCGCAATGAGCGCTGAAGGTATTCAGAGGACCAAAAGATTCTGAGAAGCAGTGTTCCTTCCTATCTCTCTAAGACTTTCAGCATCCACAGAATATGACTGGGGAGCTGATTTGACCATAGAGGTAAAAGAAAAAAATAATAAATGGGTGGAGTTAGGGGAACATTTTAACTAAAAATCTTGTGTCTGTGGAAAACTGTGCAGTTCTTTATTCCTCCTACTTTTTAAGCAACTCATGACCTCTGCATGAACATGTGAGAACACAGTGTGAGAATCCATTGTGTATTTCTATTTTTAAGTTTTCTGTAAGTATAATGACTATGTCACAAGAATGCTGATACAGGGTGAACATTATTTATAAGTTGTTTAGTAATTGAGATATCAATTGAGTCGATTTCCCCCATAAGTCCTGGGCTACTGGGCATGTCCACCATGTATGAATGAAGACACCTAGTGAGTCGCAGCCTCTGAAGCAATTATCGTTCAATTATAGGTGTATAGTAAATTCTATGGAGAACTTTAATTAAAACCTCTAGTAGATTATAGTGAGCACCTAGACAGATTAAAACAGGCCTCCTTCCATGTGCTAGTATTTAGCTTCTTACCTAAATCCCGTTCCCATTTAATCATGAAGGTGAGGTTTTGACTTTTGTTAAGCTCATTGAAAATGGAATACAAGGAACCTAATGTTCCTTTTAAAGAGGGGAGGTTTTTACAAGTCACCGAGAACCAAGTTGACAACGGTGGGCCTGTGGTTCGGGCAAGTGAAGAGAGCCAATGTCTTAGTTTCATGTAGTTCCAATTTTCTCTTTGCGGGATCTTATATTAGGTTCTAAGTTGATTAATATTACTAACTTAATATTGCATAATTGAGAAGTCTATTTTACATAGATCCATTTGAGAAGGATTTAATGTGTGTTTTTTATCTTCTGTCATATTTTTTGTATTATCCTTTATTTAAAATGAACTAATATTTATTTATAAGATAATTAAGAAATATACTATAATTCTTTTTGAAGAATTCTTAAAACTGGCAAAATGAAAACTGGAATATTATTTTTTTATGGTGCCACTTTATGGTCAGTTTAAAAAAGAATAAATGCATGTGTTTTCATTCTTTTTTTAGTGTGTTGGCTTCTCATTAATAATACTTTGCTGATTATATGGAGGGTCTAAAATTATCAAAATCTTGAATGGGCTTTGACGACTACAGTATTTTCCAATACGTTTAATGGGTATAAATGGGGCACTCCTGGTCATAGAAGGCTTAACTCTACAATTCAAGCAAAGGCAAGCAGTATTAATGATTTAAATGAAACAAATAATTCTATGTTTTAAAGCTGAGCTGAATATTATCACTCCTTATACTAAATCACTAGGGTATCACTGCAACATTTCCTCATGTGTTGCTGCAATCCTGACCTCATTTCTCTGCAGTAGAAAACATACTTGTTCAATAACACAAGATTCAAGCTATCCAGTACACAACACGGCTGAGGATACCTCTCCAATCTCTCAAAAAACAATGGATTACTTGAATTAATTAAAGAAAATCATGGCCCATTTATCATATCCACATACCTGCCAACCCATTTTGAACCTTCAAAGACTCAATATTGATAGTGACTCTTTCTCTGTAGTATGCCAATAGAGACACTGGCAACTTTCTAGCAAAGGGTGGATACTGCTAGATAATAGATGATTGCGTCAAGCACAATTCAATCAGGTTCGATTAAACACTTAAGTGCCTTGAAGTACAATGTATACAACATCCTGCTGCAGAAACAATGCAAGCAGCTGATATCAAGAGGGTTCCCTGAGCGATGGGCATGCTGAAAACTTGTCAGTCATTTAAGGCCAGAATTATCCATCTTTCCTGGTGATATCTGAACTGTTTCAAAGTATTCTACCACCTGCCATCTTTGCTCTGCTAATGGCCTCCTTCTTTTATCCTCCCTTGTCACCTCCTGCCAACCCCCCTTCAGGACTTTTACCGTGCTCTCCCTATTCTTTGGAACCCTTTGCTTAGCTCCATTAGACTACCCCCTACCACAAATCCTACAAGACCACATTAAACATTAATCTGTTTTCAATCTTGTTAGGTGCTGTAGGGAAAGCACTGTGTACTTTTAAGGACCTCTGTGGCATCTAACAGCCATCTCATGCCACAGAGGTCCTGTAAGCAAGGTGAAGTCCAATACTTAATTTTGTCTGAAATATGACTGACACATATTTCAGTCAATCAGAAGCAACAAAAACTCTACTTAAGGCCAGAAAGCCCTGCAAAAGTCATTAGTCATCGTGGGAGTTCTTCCCATGAGGAGCATCATTAGAAAAAAAAAATGTTTTGTAGAGAGGCTTTTTAGGAGTCAAGTCACTTCAAAAGACCAGAAGATGAAGATCGAGGGCTTCAATCAAGATTGAAGAGGACATGATTCTACAATCAACATGGATAGCCTCCAGGACAAAAGATTGAGGACCAGAGTTGATAATCGTGGGAGGACCTTACAGGTATATTATATTTTTTTGTGTCATTTTTTATTTTTATTTTGTGTAATTAATATTTTTTTCATTAGTGTAAGTATTTTTTTATTCTTAGATTACCATGGGGGCCCATTATACATCTCAGTTACACTAACCCATGTCAGATGCGGCTGCAATACACAAAGTGGCAGCACTTGTTGCAGCATCTCAAATCTTTGTTTCTCAGATGTGTTAATCAGAAAAAAGAAAAAAGGATGCACTATTAATCTTGGTTACTAACATCCTTATGCATAGCATCATAAAGTATTAGAAGCTGCTGGAATTAAGAAATAGCATGACCAAAAAAATCATAAAATATAACTTTTATTTACATTTAATATACACCATGTATATACAGAATTAGTTAATATATATGTAGTAGAATATAAATATACATACAAAATAACACTGTCCTGGAAGATGAAAAGTATTAATCAGTAATACATTTGCAAAAACATCATTTATTATGTCTGATTAATGGGAAACTAGAAAGACCAGTGTTCCTATGCAATTAATATGATAAATATTGCTGAGTCTGATACACTTTTACCAAATATAATGTAAATTATAGTACACACTATCTTTTACTCAAATATAAAGTCACTGTTTTCAACAGACCTAGCATATACACATTAAATGAGCATGATGTACAGAATAGTCATAAATATCATATATAACACAGTGTAATTGTATCTCAATTTAAATTCATATGTATATATAAATATATATTTATATATATATATATATATATATATATATATATATATATATATATATATATCACTTGGTATCATTGGCTTTAAACAGTATCAAAATCTTATAAAAGAAAGTGCTCACTATCCAAGTAGAAATATATAAATTATTAATTTACAGTAGTATTGTTTTGGATGGATAAAAATAATCCCATTATGTAATATCTGTTCCTGTCCAAATCATCCGTCTGTTGGGCATGTGTGCACACAGAGACAAGAATTTACACCAACACAAAGTTCTGGTATAAAACATCTTGTATTCTTCCCAACAAACGAACCAGCGAGCGAGCCCCCCCAAATACAACATAGCAACTTATATAATATAAGTTGATCAGATATAAGAATCATACGACGCATTGTTAGACAGTGAGTGAGTTATTGATTGGTTGACAGGGTAGGAAGGGTCCTTCCATATTTGGTCTCGGATGTTGATGTCATTATGGTCAGTTTATGTGAAGCTTCTGATTGGCTCTGGAAGGTGGCGGGGCTCATATCCTTATTTGGTCACCGATATGAATGTCATCTGGGAGCTCCCGGATATGATTCAGTAGCCATCTTATGACTCCCAGCAGTAGCCATCTTATGACTCCCAGGATACAGTTCAGTAGCCATCTTATGACTCCCAGCAGTAGCCATCTTATGACTCCCAGGAAATAAAGAATAAAAGCAATTAGCGTCTTATCTTATGATATATTGTAAGGAAAGGAATGCAGCATGGACATAATATACATTTTCATGAATTTCGTCCACAACAGTCCCCCCTAAAATGCTATATTATGATACATACTACATTTATATTCTATTCTTGTAGATATGACAGGTAAGATGTATTATATCTTCCTCTTCTAGAGAGTACTACATAAAATGTCTGAGTAAAGATATAGGTTTCTTCTTAGTAAAACGTATTAATTAAGGTATAAAGTCATATAAACAGCATATAAATAGTAACAGTCCCCCCTAGAGACTATGTGTACAACTGTCCCTGTGGAGGAGATGTATGAATGTAAGAAAGCCCTAGCACATCTGCACCAATGAACGCCTGTTCTTCTTTGTACGTTAGAGTTGCCATGGCTTGTCCATGACCCCTCTTGCCACTGTCATAGGCGAGTCAGATGCTATCCCTGACCCCTTGTTTCAGGAACATGTGGGACAAGGGGTTTATGTAGAACTTTCATTTCTAGACATAATAGACTGTAACATCTTATGTGACTCCTTACAGTCATCTTCATAAATTTCTTGGTGCACAAAGGTTGGTGTGACTCCAGTAACTGACTTCTTTAAATATATATATATTCAGACACAGGGGATAATACAACAGGTAACAAATGCAAGAATTATCAGTATTGAAAGAAAGACAATTCCAACCTGTGACAATACCTTCTGCCAGTTGTTCATCACCCAAACCATTTATCCCAATAGTCTGTGGTTCCAGAACTCTTCTTCAATTCTTGTGCCAAGTTGTTTAGTTCTTTAATGGCTAAAGTAATCTTACCGTTTGGACCCATATTATCAGGTATGTAGGTGCAGCAGTTGCCAGTGTCGGGGAGCATTTTACACTCCCCTCTTTTTAGCAAGGATCATGTCTAGTGCCATTCTATTCTGGATGGCCATGTGTGATGTGGCTTTCAATTGTTTTGCAACTCCTTGCAGAGCATCTTTTGTGTAATTCACAAACCTTTGTTGGTTATAATATATAATTGATTCAAGCAACATTTTTATTTACACCAATCATTGGTATCAGTGATTCAAATCCTGCTGCTATCTGGTTTCGGGCCTTAAACTCATTAGGCACCCCCCTTGGGACTCTAATAGAGTCTATGTACACATGGGGGTCAAAGCTACCTTGTGGGGAAGACACCTTTCTTTTGTGTCTAGATGTTGTCAGTAGGGTGTGTGGTGAGGTATCAGTTTGTATGGGCACTATGTGCACTGGCATTATGACCTCTATCAGGGTACACTTACCATACCAGATACCCCCTAGTCTTGATCTGAGCTTCATGTCCCCACATATCCAATATATGTCTCCCAATGTTTGTGTCTATTCTGTAAACTGTGAAACCAATACAATATATAATGCAGAACTCTTGCTTAAACCTCTTTAGGTTTCTCCATTGAGGTGTACTCCTTGTATAGCATGTGTAATTACCTGGGTATATGGTTATACCTTCACCTGGATGTAGATTGTCAGGTATAATGGGATACCTGTTTTCCCATTGTTCACAATTTAGATCTTTTAGTCTGTGTAGTTTTATAAAGACTTAAGAAACACTTTTCTTCCTTCATAGTTACCATAAGTGGAACAGTGCCTAGGTGAGGTCTGGCACTTACACAAACATAACAATTAGTCTTATTATGTGACTCTACGTTATATTTCATCCATTCCAGCCATAAATTGAGGTCTGTGAACCCAATTTCATTTGTTAGGGTTCCTTCGTACGTAGGTTCACTGATATCAGTCATTTTGGGTAATGCCTGAGTGTGTTGTACTTGCAATAGTCTTCTGATATGAGTGGTGCATTTAGATCTCTGAACATAAATTTACCAATCCGTCCTTTTGCTTCTCCTCTAACCCAGCCACCCATTAGGTATGTACCTGCGTCTGTGGGTCTGGGCCACCCATTAGGTATGTACCTGCGTCTGTGGGTCTGGGCCACCCATTAGGTATGTACCTGCGTCTGTGGGTCTGGGCCACCCATTAGGTATGTACCTGCGTCTGTGGGTCTGGGCCACCCATTAGGTATGTACCTGCGTCTGTGGGTCTAGGGTTCTTGATAGTCAGAGTAAGTCGCATGTTAGCTCCAGTCTTGCCATTTGGCGAGCATTTGCCTGGCTTTATTAGAGTCATACGTTCAAGTAAAGGGCTTCCACTCAGATCTGTTCTATCTGAGGCACTCTGTGGTCTGTAGCCCCAAGCTGTCCCAGTGTTGCATCCTACAGCTTCCCAATGACTACAATCTTTTCCCCAAGTCTGGTCTGTAACACATATGTATATAGATGTGCTGGGAGTGTCTTCGTACAAGTTACATTGTTGAGTCACGCTTAGCTGTTGGCAACATACAACATGACAATAATCAAAGGACAATGTGATCATATGTGTTTTAGATGGATTGTACCAAAATTAATACCATCTTTCTTCTCGCTAATGAATGCAGAAGGTTCTACTTTAGTTAAGAACAGACAGGAAAGCATATGTGTTATGATCATCATAATGTTGGCTGCTATGGGTCTGGTGCTGAAACTTTATTTTTGCAATGAGATGTGTGGATCCAAGTAGGCCGTCCTTCAAGTTTAACTGACGGTGCAGCAATTAGAAGAACTTGAAAGGACCATCATATCTGGATTCCAGAGGATTCTTTCTCACAAATCTCTTGACCAGGACCCAATCTCCAGGAAGTAGTTGATGAGTACCAGTGTCTACTTCCGGATCTGGAATAGAAGAAAATACTTGTGCGTGTATTTTAGTCAGTGCTTGAGATAAAACAATCACATAATCAACAAATACATAAGATTTAAAATTCAATTGCTGAGGATAATAACACCCTAATCTAGGAGCAGACCCAAATAAGATCTCGTGAGGGGACAGAGAAAACTTCCCTCCAGGGGTGTAATTACCTTAACAGTACTATAGGGAGACTTTCTGGCCATGAGATACCAGTTTCTTGTGCTATTTCAGCTACTGGTTTTAACTTCACCATAACTGGTGGAACCCTAAGGTGTCCAACTTTGTTACCATTAAAACACTTTATTGTTCTTGTTGGTTCTGTCTTCTCCTGCTCAGAAGACACCATAATGTTTGTAGACTTCTCATTACCTTGTGAGAACTCACGCCCTTTTTAGCAACTAATAACAAAGTCTCTAATGGCAACACCTTGTACTCAGGACGAGATGTTAATAAATCTTTCCTGATGGATACTCTCAATCCCTCCACAAAGGCTGCTCCCAGCATCTGAGACTTGTGTCTGCAATGATATATATTACCACTGGCTGTTTTATCCTGTGTAATATCTGACAAATTAATAGCCTGATTTGCTATTTCATCCGGAGCGCATGCTATTAATAACTCACAGAATTCTGTATCAGCGTTGCAGACTGGCATGTAGGAGTTAATTTACATGAGCATAGACTAGCGTTCACAGAGAATCTAAAAATAACATCCTAAAGTAACGTTGCGTTTACTTTTTCTTTCGTATACTTCTTGTTCCATAGTAAAGCTTAATAAAACATTGAATGTCTCCTATACCTTCCTTTTAATAAAGATTAATATTACCAAGGAGTAGTGGATACAGGGCACTGACTCCAGCAGCGGTGGTATAGTAGATGTTGTTTACCTTTAAGATGGGGTATAGGGGCGTGTCATAGTTCTAAAAGGGGGTTGGTCCTAAAGTTATAGACCACTCCCATTTTTTTTCTAAGTTGGGAGCCATGATGGGGCGGTGGCTGTGTGTTAAGAGTTTCATTCCACAAACCACTATCTTGTAGCAAACTTTTGGTTCCCACCCAGAACCAGCCACCATTCTTCTGCCTGCAACCTCCCTTCTTCTCATTTCCCCTCAATGATACAGACAAACATTTTTCCACATAAAAAAACTAACACACACACAGAGAAGGGTGGGATGAGAAAAGGGGAGTAGTCTGCTATGCTTAATTGTGAAAAGGGGTGGGCCAAACCCCTAACACATCTTCTAAAAATGCAGACTAATCACCTCACTCTCCAAAGAGTAAAATATCGAGTTACAAACACACAGAAACTTCAGACAAAATGTTTCAAAAGAATACACGCATATACATACATATATACATATATATATATATATACTCACAAATACACAGAAATATGCAAACTGTTACATGCAATGTATTCAAACAAAATAATATCCCATTACATTGTAGGTTTTATGGAGATTATTTCTTGTTCCAATAATCCGAAAACCCAACATACCTGTCTAAGATGTGTTCATTGACACCTCTGATGATTGTTACGTTGTTGTGTTTGTTACACAACCAATTATCAGTCTGCATCATATATATACTGTACGTTTAAAATCCTAAGGTACTGTTTCCTTTGAGATACCTATTTGATGTGCGGTCTCAAAGTCTAACTCAGTGTATATATCTTGAACTATTTTCTTTTTTTTTTTTTTTTTTTTTTTAAAATCTCCTCCCAGGACACACCTATTTTCACACAAACATTATTTCTTGTAAGCAAAATCTAACAACATCATGAAAACATGAACAGAAACATGACAGTTATTTCATACGACCTTAAGCATTTGAAATAGAAAGATACGTCCTTAAAAGAATTAACGAGATGGGAGGAGGGAGTAAATTCTTTTCACATACTGATCAAGGTCGAAGCATACAAACAGCTACACAGAAATCAACTTTCAGCTTCAGCTTAAAATTCTAAGCTACATTTCTCATTAAAACATGCATCACAACCAGCAATTACAGATCACAGTGATATTTATCAATTTCTGCAGAACATTTCTGACTCTTAAAATATTGCAGTTCAAAATCTCACACCGTCGTGTGTTAAAATTGACGCCTTCAGAGAATTATCATGTTATCCGGACACAATAAATCGGTCCCTGAAGTCTGCATCCCACATACATGCTTTTACACCTAAGTGTGTGTGATAGATATCTCCCGGGTTCATCACGTTACCAAGGCACAAACAGAATCACCCCAAAGAGATACTCCGCTATCCAACATGCATAGACCCTCTAAAAGAAAGGTATGCATATGTACGTCTGTACGTACGGCTATTTCAGGGCTATAGTGTTATTCAGACACTACCCAATCCGTCCCTGAAACCTGTCGCATGTATGTCCTTGAACAGAATATCTAAGAAATCACAATCTAGAAATCACAATCACTAAACCCACACTCTCAACAATCATACACAGGCAACAGATATTATTCAGTACAGATATTTCTTCAAGGTAGACCCTGGGCAAGCAATTTATCTGTACTTTTAGTGCCTTCAGTAGCAGCCCAAGACAAAGTGGCAGATCTATAGCAGCATTATTCATATATATGCAAGGTTTTAAAAAACATTAAACCTTACCATATATCTGAGTTGAGTTGATCAGGCTCCTCTATGCCACCACAGACCGTCCCAAAGTCTTCCTTGTCTGCTATCTGTTGGTCACAACCCAGGGCCCCACGTTGGAGCGCCAATTGTTTTGGATGGATAAAAATAATCCCATTATGTAATATCTGTTCCTGTCCATATCATCCGTCTGTTGGGCATGTGTGCACACAGAGACAAGAATTTACACCAACACAAAGTTCTGGTATAAAACATCTTGTATTCTTCCCAACAAACGAACCAGCGAGCGAGCCCCCCAAATACAACATAGCAACTTATATAATATAAGTTGATCAGATATAAGAATCATACGACGCATTGTTAGACAGTGAGTGAGTTATTGATTGGTTGACAGGGTAGGAAGGGTCCTTCCATATTTGGTCTCGGATGTTGATGTCATTATGGTCAGTTTATGTGAAGCTTCTGATTGGCTCTGGAAGGTGGCGGGGCTCATATCCTTATTTGGTCACGGATATGAATGTCATCTGGGAGCTCCCGGATATGATTCAGTAGCCATCTTATGACTCCCAGCAGTAGCCATCTTATGACTCCCAGGATACAGTTCAGTAGCCATCTTATGACTCCCAGCAGTAGCCATCTTATGACTCCCAGGAAATAAAGAATAAAAGCAATTAGTGTCTTATCTTATGATATATTGTAAGGAAAGGAATGCAGCATGGACATAATATACATTTTCATGAATTTCGTCCACAACAGTATTCCTTCCCTAATATCTTGTAAGAAAAAGGGGAATATATTATCATTTAACTGTGGCCCTTCAATATCTTGTTTGTAGCGGCGGTTCAAGGACCCACTACTTACACCCAAGTTGAAAGAGATTAGATCTCTCAAAAAGTTAAATAATCTACACTGCCTATTCCAAAGACTAATTCCCACTTATTCTGACAAATAAATATATATGACACTGCATACAGTCATTAACAGACTGCTTGTAAGCAAGCAATATATAGACCAATACTTAAGTAGTCGTCAGCATTAGGGATCGAGACACAAACAGCATGTCTTCATCACTCCTACTGTGAGCCGTCTGACGTCATCACCCAGGACACAGGATCATGATCTGACGCGCACATTTCACATCTCTGCTTCTACCGAGACCAGATTAAGTAGTGGCTGGCAGCACTTTAAATAAGGTAGGTGATTAATTAGCAGGTTATTCAATTAGCTCTTTGTTTTCTGTTTCAGATCAAGATGGAACATATGTATGAAGATATACTGGAATTCAGAAAGTGAAATCATTTATATGCAACTCGTGTGTAATTATATATAAACACAATGTCCATATAAACTGGAAACATTATATAAAATACAATAAACATGCTTTATCCTCCATTATTTGCAAGGTTTATCATAAAATACAGAAAGATCTGGACAGGAAAGAGAAAGATATCATAACCCTGAAAAGGGATAAACTAAATAGAGATATCCAAGACTTTGAAAAGGGTAACATCTTTGATTGGACTCACAAACATAACTTGAGGAGTAGGTTCAAACCTAGATTTGAGTCAGGCAAATTGGGACCAGTTTCCTCATTGGAACTAGAATCTTCAGCCACTGATGAAGACAATACAGTGGAAGATCAAGCTAGTCAACATAGAACGAGAACTGGAGATATTTTAGACAGGAGTAAGAGATCCCGTCTTGAAAGGCTTCCTCTATTACATGAATTGAGATCAGATCAACTAGTAGAGAGGAATTTAATAGATTGTCAGTGATGGGGATACAGGAGGGGCTAAAATACCAGACAGAGGAGATATTGGACACACAGATTGAAGTGGTAGATGGAGAAGTTACTCAAATTATCAATCTTTCACAGAAACCTCTAACCGCATCACAGATTTCCCTGAAGAAAGGTTTATCTTTCTCCCCTAGTTGGCAATTTGATTTTTTTGACCTGTTTAAAGATCTCCATCTCTTTGCCAGAACATTTCTAATCAAAAGTTTTTTTTATGAATAAAGAACAACAAGCTGATGATAATTCATGGATGATGGATAGAGATGAACAATCCGGGATCAACAACAATTTTGAAATTGATCAAGGAGAATGGTTCCCTGACAATTTAAGAATTAAGTCCACATTTAATCCACCTATTTCATGCTGTCCTGCAGTGGGAGTGTATGTTAAAGTAGTAACACAAGAATTGGTAAATCTGAAGACTATTAAGAGACATAATTTGTCTATACAAGAAAATAAGGATCTGAAAGACATTAACAAATGGCGGGATAATCAGTGGAATGACGTGATAATCAAATTGTGGGACAAAAGTGACAATGTTATTATTTGGCCAGTAGAAATGTATGTTAAAGAGGCATACAGACAATTGAGAGATGAGAATCGCTACAAAAGGCTTTTGGGAGATCCCACTGAAAACTATCTTGACCTCTATACCAAACTTATAGCAAAACGCTAAAAACGAAGATCTTATTTCAGAGAAGTAAACTAGATTCTTAAAAGCTGAGGAACCAAGAATTTCCACATTTTATATGCTGCCTAAAGGTCATAAAGAGAGACTACAGCCACCAGGCAGACCGTTTATTTCGTGAAATGGAAGCCTTGGGGAAACAGCAAATTAAGATCTATTGTATTAAGCCTTCCATTGTATGTGAGAGATACGATGGATGTGCTGAATAAGTTGGAAAATTTCACTCTCAGTTCCACCACTTTTCTGGCAACCTGAGTTGCTGATAGCCTATATACATCTATTGATCATAAAGCAGGATGTTATGCTATCAAATACTTTTTGCAAATGGAGTCACAAATTAATCTGAACATGAATCAGTTTTTTGTATCATTGTTGACATTTATTCTTAAGCATAATTATTTTGTCTTTAATGATGCCTTCTAGCTCCAGAGGCATGGCACTGCAATGGGGTTGGCTTGTGCACCCACTTATGCAAATGTATATCTTGGCTGGTGGAAGAGAGAACATATATTCAATGAGAAGAACACACCCATTACTGACCACTTAATTATTTTGCTAAGATACATTGATGATTTGTTTATCATCTGGGATGGCACAAAACAATATTTGGAAAATATCATGAACAACCTGAATGCTAATGAATTGAACCGTAAATTGACCCACAACATTGATTTAAATTCGGTGGACTTTCTTGACATGACAATATCTAAATATGAGAGTGGCAATCTCAATACTGATCTTTATAGGAAATCCACAGCAATTAACAGCACATTGTATCTGCCAACAAAAAAAGCAATTCCGGTTGGGGAATTTTTGAGGATAAGGAGGAATTGCTCTGATCTTTCTACCTTTAAAAAGAGAGCAATGGAGTTTCACACAAGATTGAAACAACGAGGCTACAGTCAAAGACTTACTAAACAAGCCTTTACATACTCCTAGACAAGACTAATAGGATTGTATAATCAAGACTGGAAAGAAATCAATGGTATTCTCAATAAACATGTGAATATCCTAACATCAGACATCCTGCTGAATAATATCATTGGTGATAAAATACAAATGGGATGAAGAAGATCAATGAATCTCAAAGACCATCTGGTGAAAAGCCATTTCTTGAAAAATAAGAAATCAGCACAATCACTACCACATAGCACACATGGCTGTGGTCACTGAAAATTCTGTGGATACATGTCCAAAGTAAACCATCATGGGATGAGAGGCAATGAGATTGACATCAAGGGATTCTACAACATTGGTACCCAAGCAGTATTTTACTGTCTAGAATGCCTGTGCCAGCTACGTTAGGTAGGAAAAGCTAAAAGAGAACTAAGACAAAGATTAGGAGAGCACTTAAGCAACATAAGAAACAGTGACAAAGATTTGGAGAAGAACAAAACGATTACCTCAGTGGCAAGACACTATAAATATTTCCATGATTCTAAACCCCTAATCAAATATTGGGTTCTGCAAAAGATCTCTTTAGGGATTAGGAAAGGTAATTTAGATCAAGAATTACTTAAAACAGAAACTAAATGGATTGCCCTGTCGAATACCGTTATTCCTGGTAGTTTAAATGAATGTAACAACTTTTCAACATACCTATAAATTGATTAATTTAAATCTTTCACTGTCCGTTCTTAGATCTGTCTGTATTTTAAAAAGTGGGGGATTCTATCAAATACACAATTAGATGGATTGTTAATAAATCACTAATTCATTTTGGATAGGTGAACATGATAATGCTTTAAGTTAACAATATCTTATCATTATTACAGGTGGAGTTCATTGATGGAATAAAAATTATATTATTTAAGTTTTAGCCTCTTATGACGAATAGTACATATGTTAAGTAACCCTGGATTTATGAGCATCATTTACAGTCTATTCTTAAAATGATGTTTTGATAAATGGTCTTTTTATTATAACTGATTGTATGCTTTGAATCAACTAACTATTAAGATACAGCAAGGATTCATGATGTTATAAATACTTTATGAACCAACATTACTCTATGGTATAAACCTTAGAAATAATCATGTTTTAATTCAGGTATTGATTTCCGGGATTTATTTGCTGGTTATACTTAGAATTATAATAATATATTGTATGACCAATTATATATTTTACAAGGACTATGTTAATGGGAATTGATAGGATCTTGCAAATAATTGAGGATAAAACATGTTTATTGTATTTTATATAATGATTCCAGTTTATATGCGCATTTTGTTTATATATAATTACACACAAGAGTTGTATATAAATTATTTCACTATCTGAATTCCAGTATATCTTCATACACGTGTTCCATCTTGATCTGAAACAGAAAATAAAGCGTTAATTGAATAACCTGCCAATTAATCACCTACCTTATTTAAACTGCTGCCAGCCACTACCCGGTATGCGTCAGACCACGATCCTGTGTTTTGGAGTGATGACGTCATATGGCTTACAGTAGAAGTGATGAAGAGACGCTGTTTGGGTCTCGATCCCTAATGCTGACGATTACTTAAGTATTGATTTATATATTGCTTGCTTACAAACAGTCTGTTTATGACTGCAGGCAGTGTCATGTATATTTTATGTCAGAATAAGTTGGAATTAGTCTTTAGAATAGGCAGTGTAGATTTTTTCACTTTTTGAGAGGTCTAATCTCTTTCAACTTGGGTGTAAGTAGTGGGTCCTTGAACCGCCGATACAAACGAGATGTTGAAGGGCCACAGTTAAATGCTAACATAATCCCTTTCTTCTTACAAGATATTGGAGAAGGAATACTCGTGTAAATTAATCATTTATATATTCATACTTGGATAGTGAGCACTTTCTTTTATAAGATTTTGATACTGTTTAAAGCCAATGATACCAAGTAATATATATATATATATATATATATATATATATATATAAATAAATTTCAATTGAGATACAATTACGCTGTATTATATATGATATTTATGACTATTCGGTACATCATGCTCATTTAATGTATATATGCAAGGTCTGTTGAAAACAGTGACGTTATATTTGAGTAAAAGATAGTGTGTACTGTAATTTACATTATATTTGGTAAAAGTGTATCAGACTCAGCAATATTTATCATATTAATTGCATAGGAACACTGGTCTTTCTAGTTTCCCATTATTTGGACATAGTAAATGACGTATTTGTAAATGTTATACTGATTAATACTTTTCATCTTCCAGGACAGTGTTTATTTTGTATATATATTTTCAATCAACTTATATTTTAACTAATTCTGTATATACATGGGGCCTCATTCTATTATCGGCCGTAAATCGGCCGTAAGGCTGCGATTCCTTGCGGGGGTTCTGTTACCTCGCAGTTCTATTATACGGCCCCGCAAGGATCTCCTCTTACGGCCGGCCGTATATCTTGCAACCGGCCGTAAGCTCAGAAATCTTTAAAGTCAAAAATAAATTCAAGCCTGCACTGTACAGCTCTGTAAATGCTAGGGATCATATTGGGGGACATGAGGATTAATAGTAACCCCCTCTCAAGCTTGCATATCAGCCCAAATCCGAGTTTACATTAACTGTTTATTTTCCGGCTGCAGCGTGGCCAGGTCTGAGGTGCTCCAAGCACTCTGGACTTTTTACATGCATATTTGACATATATAATAAAATATTTTTTTACGGATTTGAGTTTCGGGGAATGTTGTGCTATTTTTGCTAACACCTACAATCACTTTATAGTCTCCTCAAAGTGCAGGATGGCTTTATTTGGGCTATATTATATGCTGAATTGGTGCTAGCGGGACCTTTTTCCTGCAAGTAAGCTGCGGCTCGCTTTCAGCCTTGCAGAGAGGGTTCCCGGAGCAATAGAATAGCAACCTGGCTTTTCTTGCGGCCGAAAACTTAATAAGTATAATTACACTCATGAGCTATTATTTTTCCAACTGTTTTTTCTATACTGTGATTTAATACTGGAATATTTTTCTAAACTAATTAAAAATTAATAGAGTAAAGTTGATTCCCTCCTAAGTGAACAAATAGCTACAAATTCTCAGGTTTGTTGCCAAAGTGATCACTGAACAGATCCACACCACCAAGGTGAACCACCTTTAGAATTTGTAAGTGTGAACCTTCTTGTGTGTCAAAAATCATGTTGCATATAATTTGCATGGGGAACACAGGGTATGTTTGAGTGCTGTAGTTTAAAAAATCTTTCTACCAAGGTCTCTTTATCTAGAGCCACCCCTAATTAATCTATTTTTAATTAAAACGATATTTCAGTGGTTCAGTTGCCTTTAACTGGTGCTATTGATACAATTATTAGATTGAACCTTTTGGTATTCTTTGTGCTGTTGCATGAACCGGAATAGCCATTATGGCAATTGAGGGGTGAACATAAGTTTCAGGTATTGTCTGCAGTAATCGTGGATTTTCTATTTTCCAGAAGTTATTAATTCCTATGTCAAATGCAATGATACAGATCTGTACCTGTCTCATTACATCTGAAAACAATAGTCATTGATAGCTTATTTCAGTAGGTGTGGGTTTTGATAAGCATAGTAATAATAGTTTAAAGTGCATTTTCATATACATGCTTCCTGCTAATGTATTATTCATTAGTGAGAATTGTTTTAAAATATATAGCATAGCAATTTCTGGGAAATGCTTCATCCATGGCTCCATTGCTGTTATAGGGTCTTCTACTTTGATATGTTGCCTAAGTAATCTATACAATTCTGTCATTGAGAAGCTGAGCGGTCGAGCAATAGGGTAAAATTGTTTGCACTTAGTGTGCCTTGCACATATGAGAGTAAGAAGATTCCTTATTTTTATCAGGAAATGTATCTTCTAGTTGTTTCAATGAAACCATTGCATAATGAATGAAAAAATAGTCATATATAGTTTCTTGTGAGACATTTTATCTAAGAAAGATAAAGTGGTGCTTGCTATACCATGTTGAAAAGTGTTGGTATTTTTTTTAATACAAGTGATATTGGTTTGAGTGATATGTGAAATGTCAATTAAGTTGATACTGGGGCATAACATGCGATCTAGGTAAAGTAGTGTGAGTAAAGTTGTTCAGCCAATCTATAATTTAATTATATTGTAAATCTTGGTTATATTTTTACATATTGGTCAAGTTAAGTCTTATGTTTGTGCGGTTTACAGTTTGCATAGAGATGCTCTTGGTCTTTTCTGATTTTATATGAACTGATTTCAAGGCATTTTTGAGCATACCTAGCCTGATTTCAGTTGGTAGAAGCTACTTACTTGAGTCAGATTTTAACAATCCAGGCTTCTCTACTGTCTTAATTGGTTGTTGAAGGTACTCAGAGGCCTTTTGCAAATTACATACACTTGGAGAGACTTCTGTGTAAACTTTCCGAGAGCTTGGTTATCATTCCAGGAGGCATGTGATAGCAATTTTTAAAATATTGATGGACAGCCACTCAGGACTTAAGATATTCTAGATATTATGAGCACTCGATTGGTATTTCTCAGGAAGTTATAATTAAGAATGTTATGTGTTACCCTCCAGGCAATGGTAACACACCGTTTAGGTACCAGACCAGGTACCTACTAGGGTCTGATGTAATTAGTATGTATGGTCGAAGGGGATTCAGCTATCGTCTGGACAGGGACAAGTTATATATTTGGACAAGTTGCACTCTGTTCTTAGGGGTAGAATGCATCTGGGGTATCCGACTCTGCACCACTTACGGGCAGACACTATGATGGTACAATGTCAGAATGGGTTCAGTTACTCTTGTGGAGGTGAGATCGAGGGGTTTCGCCTCCCTACTTAACCCCCTATTGATTTTAATGGTGCCATAGAATTGAAAAGTGACAAAGGGCTCGGTGGGTGGTAGATTAACAACCAGCGGATCAAAGGGATACCATGTGCAATCACTTGATTCCACTTGTCCTCTAGTTGTTCTATTCTGACAGCTTGTTAAAGGCATATTTAAGTTTCATGGATAATGCATGCATCTGATAGAGAATAATCAGTAGTGTATGAAAACATCTTTGCATGAACAAAATACTAAAATAAACATTTATAAACTTACCCTAAAGTGTGTTAAATCTCTTGATTTGCAAGCAGTTGATTTTCAGATTTAACACCCTTGCAAATTTCTGCTAAAATTAGTCATTTTCACTAATCAAAGGTAGCTAATACATTGTATCAATCTGTAAAGCCAGTTTGTGCGCAAAATAATCATGGGATGTGTAGTCCTGTTTTAACCCAGGAACATGAAGTAAGGAGGAGTCAGACATTGCTCTGTAGATCTGTGCATTGAGCTGCTGCTGGCTTGAAGGTTAGTAAATTTGAAATCTATACCCAAATGTAGTGTTTCTATATGGAGGTTCAATGTGCCTATGTAAGCAGCTCTGGGGGCGTGGAAAACAAGTTTTATTTTTAAATCAAATACATCTGTGTGTATAGAATGACTCTGTGTAATGTGTGTGTCTGATATAAGCAGCATGTGTTAGATTAGAGAAAGAGAAAAACAGGCAAAATTAAGCTCTATTCATATCCTATAACCCCATTGAAGTTAAGATGAAACTGCAGACTGCGGCAAGTTCATTTTAAGCTTACTGGCCCCTCTTAAAATAAAACTAACCATATTTCAAAACTAAGACAACAACTAGGGCAATAAAGGTTAATCTCATCTCACCAATCCTTTCTTAACTGATTTCGTAAATGATTACCCGTTGGTCTCCCTGGTCCACTGGACATTCTCTATACCCCTAAACCGAGTACCCCTTTAATTTTGGCTCCCCTCCCTGGGCATCCTGCATACCATGTTTTATTATAACACCTAAAGAAAATCGATTGTTCAGAAATCGCAAACATTATCATTCAATCAACATACAGGTTGTTTGTGATGTGAACATGCGCATACAAAATGTGTTTGCAGCCTTCCCTGGAAGTGCTCAAAATGCCCATAACCTGCGTCAATCATCCACCCATGATTTGTTCCAGCCCGACCAATTTCTATCCGGTTGCTAATGTCACATTGTATCATGTATTTTCATGTGCCATAATCGTTCATTTGTTGCATCCGGTGAGCTATCTGATTATTACTACTGATTAGCTAATATATTTAAAGTTTCAATTGCAGACGACAATGCAGATGTCATGTGACATATGCCACATGATAGTCCTTGTGTATCCACAGCATGTGTATGCTCACATACTCTACATACATGTATATGTACCTATTGCTTTAGACATGCTATTCTCTCCTCTACTGGGACTATTGTGAAGGCTGCATCATACTCCCTTCCAGATCTCTTCTTCAGTGCTGATGTAATCCTCCCTGTACATATGGGGAAGAGTAACTCTAGACTTGGAACATAACTGGTAATGAGGTTATCTTAACCTGCAGATAATAGATATGCTCATTCAGAGAACAGGATTCCTCTCAAATTGCCCAGTTTGTTGTGAGTGAATCTCTTCAATAAGTTATAACACACTTATATGGTTCTGGTCAGGTCCCCATCTAAGTGTCAAGACTTAGGTATGGAGAGGCTGCTCTCATAGCGGATTATCATTGCCAGAGAACTGACCTATTTTAGTTATGACATAAACTGTTATATCTCTGCAGTTGCATAGGAGTGTCTACTCCCCTTAAGAATATCTCTGTATTCTGTATTATTGTTGTCTTTGCTTATTGAATGTTATAGTTGTCTCAATATCTGTAATAATATGATGTAACTTATATTGCCTCATGTTGGATGATACACTGTAAATCCCTCTCAACTGATCATCCATATCAATGCCTTCCCCACTGCCTGCATTCTGTTCCTATATCCCTATTTCCCTGTGTTACTGGAACTCTTTATCCTACCCATCTCCAATATGATACTGTGCATACCTGTGATAATTTTGCACTGTGTGGCTTTGTTGCTATGTTTATGTTATTATTTTTGCTAAGAGTAAATAATATTTATCAGCTATGTTGTTTGTGTTAGCCTCGCTAATGTTTATACCATAGCATTTCCGTAAGAACAATTAAAGGACCCTGAAAGTTAACACATGTGCTCAGCACCATCAGATGTAAATATTCTGTTCAATATGTTTTACATTACTGCAGAATAATCATGAATGTAGATGAATGCCATCATTCTAGTTAAGCCCTTAAAGTCATTACAGACAACCCTGGATATATATTGACATGAGTCATGATTTCACACCCCTCTGGTTGACACTTTCATCTATATTGGCAAGGTACAGGTTAATGTAGTATAAGTATATCTCTAAACACACACATATATATATATAAAATATAAATTAAATCTGGATTCTGTAGATTCTAAAGTATGATACGACACAAACACACAGAATCAGTGAAAACAGTATAACATTATCATACTTTATTTGATACACATAGCACATGTTAATATGTATACGACCGTGCATACATATCATGGGTGTGGTGTGGGTGGATCCCTAAAGGGCAAGAGGCTTGAAAGGGTTAAATGTTAGTCAGCATCCTAGTGATAATGCATAGCATCTACTAGGGTCACATGTGATCAGGACACAACAGTAACCATAATCTGATGAGAAATTGGAACATCATATAACACTCCATTTCATTGAAATAACCATTATTGTGCATAGAGCTTCCAAATGGTTTCCATCTGCTACTCGTTAATGTTACTCGTTAATGTTACAAGGTCTCAGGTGTGAAAAGGGAGAAGGTGTGTTAAATTAGGTGTTATCGCTCTAACACTCTCTCATACTGGTCACTGGAAGTTCAACATGACACCTCATGGCAAAGAACTCTCTGAGGATCTGAAAAAAAGAATTGTTGCTCTACATAAAGATGGCCTAGGCTATAAGACGATTGCCAAGACCCTGAAACTGAGCTGCAACACAGTGGGCTAGGACAGGTTCCACTCAGAACAGGCCTCGCCATGATCAACCAAAGAGTGTATGTGCTCAGCGTCATATGCAGAGGTTGTCTTTGGGAAATAGACTTATGAGTTTTGCCAGCATTGCTGCAGAGGTTGAAGGGGTAGGGAGTCAGCCTGTCAGTGCTCAGACCATACGCCGCACACTGCATCAAATTGGTCTGCATGGCTGTCGTTTCAGAAGGAAGCCTCTTCTAAAGATGATGCACAAGAAAGCCCGCAAACAGTTTTCTGAAGACAAGCAGACTGAGAACATGGATTACTGGAACCATGTCCCATGTTCCTTTGAGACCAAGATAAACTTATTTGGTTCAGGTGGTGTCAAGCATGTGTGGCGGCAACTGGGTGAGGAGTACAAAGACAAGTGTGTCTTGCTTACCGTCAAGCATGGTGGTGGGAGTGTCTTGGTTTGGGCCTTCATGAGTGCTGCCAGCACTGGGGAGCTACAGTTCATTAAGGTAACCATGAATGCCAACATTTACTGTGAAATACTGAAGCAGAGCATGATCCCCTCTCTTCGGAGACTGGGTCGCAGGGCAGTGTTCCCACATGATAACAACCCCAAACAACCCTCCAAGACGACCACTTCCTTGCTAAAGAAGCTGAAGGTAAAGGTGTTGGACTGGCCAAGCATCTAGACCTAAACCCTATTGAGCATCTGTGGGGCATCCTCAAGCAGAAGGTGTGAAAGTGCAAGGTCTCTAACATCCACCAGCTCTGTGATGTCATCATGCTAGAGGCCTCCAGTAGCAACCTGTGAAGCTTTGGTGAACTCCATGCCCATGAGGGTTAAGGCAGTGCTGGAAAATAATGGTGGCCACACAAAATAATGACACTTTGGGCCAATTTGGACATTTCCACTTAGAGGTGTACTCACTTTTGTTGCCAATGGTTTAGACATTAATGGCTGTGTGTTGAGTTATTTTGAGGGGACAGCAAATTTACACTGTTATACAGGCTGTACACTTACTGCTTTACATTGTAGCAGAGTGTAATTTCTTCAGTGTTGTCACATGAAAAGATATAATAAAATATTTACAAAAATGTGAGGGGTGTACTCACTTTATTGAGATACTGTACACATTGATCCTGATGTCAAATAAAGGGAATTAGCCATTTTGTTTGTGGATGAAATACATGAATTTGCTTTCATATTGTTAACGGGATGACATGCAACAAAAATGCATGTATAACTACACCAGTCATGTTAATTAGTGAAGATATATGTAGTCATATATTGCATTTCAGATCTAACTGCAGTGGTGAATGACACTGATCGAATTCCTGTTAGTAACTGGATTGAGAGCTTACTCACATGATGGTATTGCACTGCTCGTAGATGAAGAACATACCTTCATGGTCGTGAGATTTGGCTATTAACACCTACAGAGACAAGAACAAGATATCAATCATAACAATATTTAGATTAACTACAACACCTCATCTCAATGTCAATCCACATAGAACATCAATTGGTGAAATGTTAAACATAACCAGATATGTACCTAGTCTGTAGCCAGACAATATTATGTCAACATTTATACTAATCAGTATTCAGAGAGGAGTGATCATGAGGAGGACTTATGCAGCACCGGGCCCCCACCTTCCATGCCCGCGCACCTTCTCCCTCTTCCATGTCTAGGTGGTGTTTGAGCGTGGGGTGCCACTATGTTGGATGGCTGGGGATCAGCTTGAGCTGTGCTAAGGTCTTTGATGAGGAGGCCTCCATCTTTGGTTGCGATTGTGAAACCAAAGGCTGGAGAGTTATGAGCTGACGTTTAGCAAATTGGATTAGTTGCTGCTTGTCTCTATACACCTGTTCCTCATATCTCTCCATCCTTCGGTTGTGCTCCTCATCTCAGAATGGAGCGATCTGTTGCTCTCAAGGAGGGAGATTGTGAGCCGAGCCTGCCTTCGGAGCAATCTGAGCTTCTCAGTCCTTTTTTTGTTCCGTCTCATGTCCTCCCTGTTAAATCGGGTCATGAATTTCCATCAAAGTCAGGGGTGGTGGTGTTGACGACATTGGGGCCGATGTTGACTGCATTGGGGCCGATGGTGACGTCATTGGGGCTGGAGGTGACGGCATTGAGGCCGGAGGTGACAGCATTGTGGCCGGAGGTGATGGCAGAAGGGCCAGTGTGTTAGGTCATGTTGTGGGACCCCATTGTGTGGGACACCATGTTAGGGGACACCATTGTGTGGGAGGTCATGTTAGTGGACCCCATTGTGTGGGAGTGGTTGTGCCCTGCCGCAGCTGCAATGGTGTTGTAGCAGTTGGCAGTGGTGGCTGTAATGATGGCTGGGGACCAGGACAACATCATCAGGTTTGGTGTGGTTGGTTGTTGACATGCCTGGTGGAGGGGGCTGGAAAGGCTGTGCATGGCTAGATGATGCATTTGAGGACCCGGGCAGTGAATCCCACTCCTGAGATGAGAGTGATCATCTGGATTGTGAAGGGACAGCTTCTGTGGATGGTCCCAGGCCCCCTCAGATGTCCTGCCCTTCTTTGTGAACCACTTCCAGGGGTGGAGTTTGTTCCAACTCCAGTGGAGCCTCCACCTGTGCCTCTGTGGTTGGCCTTGGATGCTGAAATAAAAGAACAAACGTATTTTAGTTGGTTTCTCTACACAATTGACAGCTATGTGTTTCTATATCCTTGAAATTATAGTCACTTGTAATTGGTGCTTGTGTTAAACAGATGAATAGTGATGTCGCAAAAATCAAATTTTGCGTCCGCGAACATCGGACACGAACTTCAATCAAATGTTCGCGAACGGGCAGACCCGGCGAACCGCCATAGACTTCAATGGGCAGGCGAATTTCAAAACCCACAGGGACTCTTTCTGGCCACAATAGTGATGGGAAAGTTTTTTCAAGGGGACTAACACCTGGACTGTGGCATGCGGAGTGGGATCCATGGAAAATTACATAGTTGATGCAGAGTCTGGTTTTAAGCCATAAAGGGCATAAATCACCTAACATTCCTAAATTGTTTGGAATAACATGCTTTAAAACATCAGGTATGATGTTGTATCGATCAGGTAGTGTAAGGGTTACACCCGCTTCACAGTAACAGACCAATCTCCCCGTTTAATGCACCACAAACAACCGCAAACAGTCCCTTTGCACAAACGCAAACTCCCCATTTGCACAAGGTTGGATACCAAGCTAGCCATGTCCCGTTCCTTGTCCTCACTGATGTCATTGAAGGTCTCTTCCTCCACCCAGCCTCCATGGGTCCCCGAAAGGTGACAACAAGCCCCCTGGGACGCCTGCTGTGTTTGGTCTTCCACCTCCTCAAAGCCACCTTCCTCCTCTGACTCCTCTTCTTCAGACTCCTCTCTCTGCATTGCCTCTGTCTGCGTTATTATAAGGTGTGTACTGTTAAGTAGTACTATTCCTATCGGTTTAATCCCTGTTACATCCACTATTAGGGGACATGTATATGGCATTGATTTTTGGAACAGAGAGATGGAAAAAGATGCTTGGTCGGACCTCCTACTTCAAATTTGGGGCACTGCGCATGCAATCTAAGGTGCCACCAGATATGAGTATCCCTGTGCACTGGCAACAGTTGGCAGAGTAGGCGCTGTAGGCCTCACACACACGCCTGTAGGCAGGCAACTGATATTCAATCGATTACAGTCAAAAAAGTGTTGTTTTATGTCACTGAGCACAATATAAGCTGTGAGACTGACACAGGCAGGCAACTGAAATTAGATTACAGGAAAAAAATGGTTGTTTTCAATGTATGTTTTATGTCACTGTACACTACGGTTGAACCAGATATGACGTATCACTGTGCACTGGCAAAAGTTGGCAGAGTAGATGCAATAGGCTTCACACACACGCCTGTAGACAGGCAATTGCTATTCAATCTATTACAGTCAAAAAAGTGTTGTTTTATGTCACTGAGCACAATATAAGCTGTGAGACTGACACAGGCAGGCAACTGAAATTAGATTACAGGAAAAAAATGGTTGTTTTCAATGTATGTTACACCACCAGGTATGAGTAGTGAAAATAAGCACAATATAAGCTGTTAGGTGTTAGCCTGTCACACACACACGCTGGCAGGCAGGCATAGATTACACACAAAAAAATATAAAATAAAATAAATGATGTTCAAAGTTTCCTCAATGATAAAGTATAGGGGGCGAACCGAAAAGCGCATTGTGAATCATGGCTCATATGAATACATGTACTGCTGGTGTGGTGTGCCATCTGCATGTGAATCAGACACGTGCTCTGATGGATCTGCTGTGCAGTGTGTGAGACTGACCAATCTGTGACATCTTCCCAGCAATGGTTGTTAACATGCAGCTGAGACATGCGCACACCCATACATGTACTATCTTTTGACTGTCAAATCTATCTTGATCTAATTGCGATTTGTACTTAACTGCAGGTAGTGGACAGACATTTCATTAATAATAATTATGATAATGATATGTTTGCTACCAAGATTTGCATGTTTATTGATGCCACATATCTCTTTAGTCATAACCATAGGGCTAACAGTGCTATTGTATATCAGTTATCTATGTGTGTGGGCAAGGGTGCAAGGGTGTTGGAGCCAGAATAATTCTAAGGGGATACAGCTCATTGTATACACCAGCCGTAAAAAAAAAAAAGCTTAATTATAGATACATACAAACATATTGAAATCTAGGGGGAATTTATCCACTACCCGTCCCCCAGTTCATACCCCCATGTGTGTGGGGTTCATGTGTGTGCATATGAGGGTGTGATGGTGTATATGATACTCACGTTGCAAGGTTCTTGGCACACCACTACTGCCGCTGGCTCAATCCACTCCTTCAGGATCAGCTCCCATTCACAGTATGTGATGTGTTGGCTGGTCAGCCACCACCGGTTGCACATGCTGCTCTTACTATTGAGGTCATCATTACGCAGATAGGATCTCTTGAGCGCTAAGGCTAACACGGGTTGCGGTACGATCAAACCCAACCACACAAAAATCCTATCTCTTGCCTCCTATGCCGACTTTCTCTTCACCTTGAGCCGGCTGTCGTCATACCTGTGTTTGACAGACTTTACATCCCTGTTTGCAACCCCTAATGCAGCAACAGCTGAAGCTATCTCACTCCAGGGCTGTGTCTTCTGGCTAGGCCTCACATCCCTCCCACCATGTATGATGCTATGGCGAGCACGGATTTCCCTGAGAAGGACATCTATCTCCTCTTGGTTATAATTGGGGGCCCTGTACTTTGGCACAACCTCTTGCCCTTGCAACTGTGCCTGGGGTTCCTGGCCGGTCCCTTATCCCCACGACCCCCCCCCCCCCCCCCGGGATCAAGCCCCCTCTGCCCCTTCTCCTTGTGTGCCTACATCTGGGGCACATCCCTCCCCCCTCCTGCTACTCTTACACCTGTACCTTGCCTCCTAGACTTGGCTCTCCCTTTCTCCATACCTCTACCTCTCATCCTCTCCTCACTCTCCTCCTCCGGTGTTCCCCTCTTTCTCCTCCTCTCCTCCTCTGGTGTTCCCCTCTCTCTCCTGTCCTCTCTCTCCTCACTTTCCTCCTCCCCTCCTCTACTCTCATGGAATTTATGAAATAAATATAAGGATACATCAATTTAATATATACATGTATGTGTATGAGGTAAAACAAGAATGTGTGCATTATGTGTATTATTGTAATTGTATAGGCGGGAGGGGTAGGTGTGGGTATGGGAGTTGTAGATGTGCTGTGCCCTATCGCTATGTATAGCTATGTGTACTTAATTAATTAATCTATGTGTGTGAATTATGTGATATCAGTAATTATGTGTGTTGTAAATTAAGGGTTAATATATCTTAGTGTTCAAAATAGCAAAAACAATCACAGAATAGCTCCTTCTCTCTCTCTCTCTCTCTCTCTCTCTCTCCAAAGCTCAAAAACCCACCAATTCCTAGACCTGTTCCCTTGCTCAGCTACTGCACAGTTAAGGATTTACGCTTTTCGTGCCCTTTAAAACCCATTTTGGCATTGTTAATTGCTGTTCCCTGGTTTCTATTGGCTCTGAGGCCTCCGTTGCATTCTGTGGTTACGCTTTTGGATTGGAGAAGTGGCCCCCATCTATTCCAGCCCCCTAACAGTTTGCCGCCGCGGGAAGGGTTTACGGGCTTGTGGCTCCGGCCTTTTGGTTGCGGCCTTGTTCAATTTAATCCCTCTGTAACAACAGCAAATTTGAAGCATGCAAACATATGGGCTGTCACAGCGGGCTTGGAATTTAATGGGGTTCTATGTCTCTGTGGGATCTACCATTTGTTCTTTGGTGATCAACTTCCAAAGGTGGAAGAAGATTTTGATTGCATAGAATATCTGCACAATGGGAATGTAGCATCTGCAACTACCAGAGCTTTCAGTAGTAGTAAGGGAAAGGTAATTCGTTTTGCAAGGACACAACCTCTTGAAAAAGTAGCAGGCATAATAAGTTAGCAAAAGAAAATAGAAACCTTTAGTAAAAAATAAGGGCTTGATTACATGGCTCCTCTAAGAAATCTTGCGAGTGTACATCACACATGGAGAGCTGCTGGGCTATTAAATTCCACAACTTATAGGTGATTGTTACATATGATATGTTCCCTGCTGTTATGGGAGATTCATGATGAGATCCATTTTAAGATCCTAACGGTACCATCTGTGGGTAGGTCTCTTAATTCGTTCATAATCAATCCTATGCTATGCTTTAAATATGCGTAATACAGCGATCATATACCTAAAAGGAGCCTTGTATAATTGGATTAAAGATTGAAAATGCATTGTGGACTCATTTGCATGTCCCTTCCTAGTTTCCAAGAGTACAGTGTAATAACTTATTTCTAGACAGTCAAATGTGAACACAAATGTACTATTTATTATTGTTTTTTTAATTCAAAATATTAAATAGAAATAATATAACCACTGTGGTCCTTTAAATATCCGCTGTAATGCATTTACTAGTAAAGCTCATATATTTGTTAGACAGAGAGTATTAAAACAGTATGCATTTTAAAAATTGTCATGTTGTCATTATCATGCAGGAAGATTTTACCCTGAATACCACTGTGTGGGCCAAGAGGATGCAGCCAATTACATCTTAACAATGCCTACTGCCAAGCTGCATGGTGATCCAGTACCCAGGCAAATCTGGCTGCACCCAATCATAAGGCACAGGGGTGAAGAAAAGCAGTTCTGCTTAGAGGAAAAACAGACAATTTAAAAAGTAAGAATAATATTAATTTTTATTTATTTTAAACTGCATAGGGAGTCTCTGCCCACTCCACTTTTAAATACATGACAGTGCTTCTTTAAGGTAAACACTCACTACTCAATACTAGATGGCCATTTATTCCGTACCTTATGGTTATCTCACACTTGCTCTGCAGGATCTGTGGTATTTGGATCTAACTACAATGCAGCCCTTAAATGGCTTTACAAGCAATAACTAAAATTACATTAACTAAGTAAATTCTTTAAAAATGTACCCACATAATTATTAATGGTGTACATGTATGATGTTAGTGATCACTGCTATTGCTTTATATACAACACTGTATTGTATTAACAAGTAAAGCTCCTATGTTTGTTTGTTACCACACACCCCCAAGAAGAGCTGTTTCTCTCCACCTCCCTATGATATGATATCATGATTTACATTATCGACCCAGCCCCATGATATCAACAGGCTCGCTTTGAGCATCCTCTTTTGTAACCTCCAACTGGTTACATTACAGAGGAGGCACCAAGACATCATAGCCCCATATACCAACCAGTTTCCAAGCTCTGTATACTGGTTTTAATAGTCTATGCCCAACAAACAAACAAAGGAGCTGTACTTGTAGATACACTACAGTGCTCCTTTAATACACCATTGACATAAGCGACTTGCTAATTAGAAAATAGGATGAAGCGTTTAGTAAATAAGGTAATGGCTGCAATGCATGGTCAATATTCATCACAGCCCTTCTCAATGCATTGCTTGAGTTCCCTTGCTTTAGTAAATCTCCCCCATGTTTTCAAAGCACACACTAGTAAGAAAGTAACGAAAATCATATAATATTCTGAAAACAGGATGAAAACAAGAACTGATCACAGCTTTTTTACAGCTACTGGAATATCGCAC
The DNA here is from genome assembly GCA_027410445.1 of Discoglossus pictus. NCBI lineage: Eukaryota > Metazoa > Chordata > Amphibia > Anura > Alytidae > Discoglossus > Discoglossus pictus. The sequence goes on from CM050163.1 coordinate 232,065,059, forward strand.
CCGGAGGGTTAATTACATGGAAGAACCACCCCCCATGTAATCACTTTCCTTAACATTATATGCTTAAATAATGCAAGATAACAGCTGCTTAGAAAAACAGGCTAATTAAGATGCTGAAATATGTCTCTATAAAACAGTTTGAGAAACAGTTTCTGCTGCTCATTTAGAGCTATTTGCAGCACCAGTTTTTCACATTTTGGTGAGATGCTGTTACATGAGTGCTAAATAGCAAACAGACGTGAAGCATAATTAGAGAAGAAAGGGTTGCTTATTAAAGGGCTATTTTAACATTATTTTTAACAGTGCATTTGATCTATGGCTCAACTGGAAACAACAAACCATATGTACTAAAAAGGTTGAAGTACTGAGAACTCTTGGGAATGTCAAATCTTAGTATCTTAGTACATACTGTTTGCCACGAATAATAACATAGAATCAGAGAGTCTTCCAAATAATCACCCTTTAGTAGTAGTGACATGCAACCTATTTCAAAAACTTAATATGTGGCCCCTGAAGGCTTCACAGTTATTTAAACCTTTTTATTTTACTGAAAACAAAATGGTAAAATCGTTGTAGAAAAGTAATTAATTAGTAATATAGGTATAGAGAAGGAGGAAAGGCATTTAGGAGTACATTTGGGTATTTTTGCTAGTTTTAGAGAGATATATTGAACTATGTATTGTTAAAGAGAACATGCTCTCGCTGGCAATGGTGTTTGCCACACAATGTGAGGCTATGAGCCCACTGAGCACTTTTTACATCCTTGGGGCTAGTTTTTCATCCTTCGTGCTACTTTAACGTTCTTCAAGCTAGTTTTCGTGGTGTTTGCGTTTTTTTCGGCAGCCATTTTTTTTCTCACTTTGAAAACGCAAAATATGCCTCAAATTAACTTACAACCACACTCACAAGCTCCCTGGCTCTTCCCCTGTGCTGTGTGTAAGTTAATTTGAGGCATATTTGTTGTGTTTTTTCAGTCTTTGCAGTTCCGTGGTTAGGGCGTTAAGGTCGGGTTTTTGCGAGTCATACAGCTTTGCGAGGCTTGCAGTTGCAGCAAAGTCTCACAGGCCTTGCAAAGTCTCACATACCTCGCATGATAGTCACACGTTCCAAAATAAATTGTCTATAATTGCAGATGACAATATTTCAATGAAAAACTGTTTCAGTATAGTAAAAACCAGCAAATGTTTTATGAGAATAGTAACTTGTAAGTATTAGCACAAAAGGTTGATTACGCAGTTGATAATGACATGTTATAAATGAAAATCATTTTTTTCCTTCAAAATATCAGCTAGATACTGGAAATTTTAAATGTAAATTTTAAGCAAAAGGGTGAATTTAACATGTTGGCACATGTTCTAATAAACCCGAAGATGTCTAGGGGTTTGTTTACTTAAATTGTTAAAGTATTTGTAATGTAATGAGCCATAGAGTTGAATATGTTTGTTTGCGTTGTTTGAGAGTCTATAATATAATCCACCTTGGAGTTAGATATATTGTGTTAGGTACAAAAAGGCGTTAGTAAAGCTTGTGTTCATGTGGGCTGAACAAAAAGAGTCAGAGGCGCTCAGTCTGAGAACAAACAACACCTAAGTAGGTTTGCTCTATAGGCCTGATAACTTACTTACAGAGCAGCCTCTTTTAGCTCACTTGTGCTCTTCACAGGGAGAAATATCCTGTAGTATATCAGTCTGGTCTCACTCAATAGTGTGATCCAGCCCCAAAATACCAGGCAATTCTACCCTGAACAGGAGAAACAACAAACCCCAGACGTACGTTTCGGCCTTCTTTGGACCTTGTCAGTGATATGTAGCTGCACTCTTTAAGTAATTGTAAGCAAGGAGTCCACGTCTGGAGCTCCAATCACCCTTAGGATGAGAAAAATAAATAAATAGAGTCAAAGGCACTCCACCTGCCAACAAACAACATCTAAGTAGGTTTGCTCTATAGGCCTGATAACTTACTTACAGAGCAGCCTCTTTTAGCTCACTTGTGCTCTTCACAGGGAGAAATATCCTGTAGTATATCAGTCTGGTTTCACTCAATAGTGTGATCCAGCCCCAAAATACCAGGCAATACTACCCTGAACAGGAGAAACAACAAACCCCAGACGTACGTTTCGGCCTTCTTTGGACCTTGTCAGTGAGGTGTAGCTGCACTCTTTAAGTAATTGTAAGCAAGGAGTCCACGTCTTGAGCTCCAATCACCCTTAGGATGAGAAAAATAAATAGAGTCAAAGGCACCCCACCTGCCAACAAACAACATCTAAGTGTTTTTTTTTCTATAGGTCTGGCTCCCTACGCAAAGAGCAGCCTTTTTTAGCTCACCTGCTAAATGACAGTAAGAAACATCCTGTAGTATATCAGTCTGGTCTCACTCAAAAGAGTGACCCAGCCCCGAAATTAGTTTGTTCTCTCATACAGAAATAATAGCCAAATTGCTTCTCAGATTTGTGGCTGAAAACAGTTGTAAATTATTTATGGTCTGTAAATTATTTACAGGGAGCGACCTCTATTTTGGTTGTTTATTCAAATGACCCTTAGGGCTTAGTCTCCCTGAAGAGGCCAATCAAGGCCAAAAAGTATGTCTACAGTTTGTTTTTTCTCCTGTTCAGGTTAGAATTGCCTGGTATTTCGGGGCTGGACCACTCTATCAGGTACTAACCTATTAAAGGTAGTTCGTTCTCTGTTTAAGCACCTCTATTTTGTTGTTTTATTTGTTAAAATGTTAGGTTTTAGTCTCCCTAAGGGTGATATGACTCCAGACATGGACCCCTTGCTTACTGTGCCTTAGGGAGTTCAGCTATACCTCACTGATGAGGCCCATTGAAAGCTGAAACATATGTTTGGGTTTTGCTGTTTCTCCTGTTCAGGGTAGAATTGCCTGGTATTTCGGGGCTGGGTCACTCAAGTGAGTGGGAACAGGCTGATATACTATGTGATATTTCTCCCAATGAATGGCACAAGTGAGGTAAAAGAGGTTGCTCTCAGAGTGGGTTATCATGTCCATAAAACAAACCTATTAAGGTTAATTCCTTCTCTGATTGAGCACTACTATTTCGTTTTTTGTTCATGTGGACTGAATATTCTTTTTATTTCAGGTGTCTTTGCAAACACTGTTTGCATCCAACATTGATAGCTCTTCCAGAAGCACAACTCCTGTTAGGGATTCAGCCTCTGCTTGTGACTGTGAATAATTTCAGCACCACAGTTCCTGGTGGCTCTCTACCCAGCCCCAGGTCAGATGCCTGTTCCATCCAACCAGCAAGGTCCTCACAGCTATAATATCTTTAGATAAAGAGATAGAAAGAGGTCCATCCCCCTACTGGTGGAAATGCGGCATTGCGGGGCCACGCCCAGGAAGGGGTTAGTCTGTATTTGGGACTAGCCGGGCAAACATCGCCGAAGCTCTGCTAGAGTGTCGTTAAGGCTGTCCAAGCTGTGTATCTCAAACATGCTATACAACGGCCTAATAGGCCTGAATCCAACATTGTCCAAGTTACACCTAGTGTGACATCTTCCATCGGTCTCATGAGAGGGGGTCTACTCCCTTATTACCATTGTGGGGACTGGCTTCAGGTTAATCTATCCCGCAGCAGGTAACGCTGCCAACGCCCTGTTGCTATGAAAGTCTGACGTTGCAGAGGGTGAGTGCATGTTTGTATTGCTTCTGCTGCAATTACTCCCAGAATATAACACCTGCATGTGAGGGCCAATTTAAATGATAGAAGTGGAGGAAAATACGAAAGCTGCTGTGAAGTGTCCCCCATATGATGGGCTTTGAAGAATAAGATGGGAATTTTTTAGCCCATATAAATAGGCCCATTGGGTCTTATTATCCAACATTGTCCAAGTTACACCTAGTGTGACATCTTCCATCGGTCTCATGAGAGGGGGTCTACTCCCTTATTACCATTGTGGGGACTGGCTTCAGGTAAATCTATCCCGCAGCAGGTAACGCTGCCAACGCCCTGTTGCTATGAAAGTCTGACGTTGCAGAGGGTGAGTGCTTGTATGTATTGCTTCTGCTGCAATTACTCCCAGAATATAACACCTGCATGTGAGGGCCAATTTGAATGATAGAAGTGGAGGAAAAAAAGAAAGCTGCTGTGAAGTGTCCCCCATATGATGGGCTTTGAAGAATAAGATGGGAATTTTTTAGCCCATATAAATAGGCCCATTGGGTCTTATTATCCAACATTGTCCAAGTTACACCTAGTGTGACATCTTCCATCGGTCTCATGAGAGGGGGTCTACTCCCTTATTACCATTGTGGGGACTGGCTTCAGGTAAATCTATCCCGCAGCAGGTAACGCTGCCAACGCCCTGTTGCTATGAAAGTCTGACGTTGCAGAGGGTGAGTGCTTGTATGTATTGCTTCTGCTGCAATTACTCCCAGAATATAACACCTGCATGTGAGGGCCAATTTGAATGATAGAAGTGGAGGAAAATAAGAAAGCTGCTGTGAAGTGTCCCCCATATGATGGGCTTTGAAGAATAAGATGGGTATTTTTTAGCCCATATAAATAGGCCCATTGGGTCTTATTATCCAACATTGTCCAAGTTACACCTATTGTGACATTTCCCATCGGTCTCATGAGGCTGGGGTGAACTTGATGGGAGAAAAGCGACTCTGCAAGCAAGATATATTATATATGCTGTTTGGTATTTCAAACTGTTCAGCAAAGAAGAGCAAGTTACAAAGTGGACTATCTGTATACAATTTTTTATACACTCCTATTCTCCCATTTCTCTTCTCTCTTTCCTTTGGTTTTTGATATAGCCCTGTGGTATCTATGCAAAGGTCTAAAGAACAACAAGCCCCTAGGGGTAAAGGCTCTAAAAAAACATTACAAAACAATAGCTCAAAAGCTATAGCTAATTTTCTCTCTCCTGTAGATAAAGAGAATAGACAGTACAAGAGAGAATCATATTCACTCTTTCAGTCCACGTTAGACTTTTCTGAAACTCCTATAGAAGCTGAGGTTATTATAGGAGATGAATCTGTGAGAGAGACCACTCCTGAAGAACCTCTAACAGCTTCAGCGTTAAAGAAAACTATGACAGCTCTTTTAATGGAGTTTCAGATATCCATCAGGGAAGAATTGATAGGCGAAATTAAAAATAATGCTAAGAATATAAAAACATTAACAGATAGAACAGAAATTGTAGAACAGACTCAAGAGGTTATTTTGAAGAATAATGATGAATTAAAGAGAGAGATAATGGGACTTAAAGAGGAGATCCAGACGCTAAAGAGCCAAAATCTCAGATTAGTGGAAGCTGAAAAACGATATAATATTAGAATCCGTGGTATATCAGAGTCTGTTACCTTTAAAGACCTCCATCAATTTGTGGAAGCCTTTCTGTTAAGCCTAGTGGAGTGCCAGAGCGAGAAGCCTATAGAGAGATTATACCGAATTCCTCCTCCACCTAACATGGGCAAAGAAATTGCTAGGGATGTAATTGTAAAACTGCATCATATGTTCTATAGAGAAGCAATACTAAAAGCTTCATTCAATAAAAAATGTTTTGAGAGTCCATATGAAAATCTTAAAATATTCTCAGATTTGACGGGAGAAATTTTATTTCAACGTAAGAAACTTCAATTTGTGACTAAAGTTTTGAGAGACAAACAGATTTCCTATAGATGGGGAAATCCCCCAAAATTGATTTTTTGGTATGAGAATCACAGATACATTATTAATGACACTTTGGAAGGGGAGAATTTCCTGACAAAATTAAATAAAAGTCAGTAATTATAGGTTGGTTCACAGCGGTTATTTAAATATGTATTGGAATATAAATATTAGATTGTCTTCAATCAAAAAAAATTTGTAAAGAGTAGTGTATATGTATTATTTTGATAGAAAAAGGGAAAAAAAAAAAAGGGAAGAAAATTGAATAATATTTTTTGCTGCTAATTTAGAAGTAACATACAGATGGTACACTTTAATGAATTTAGATAATGGGGAAAATACACCATGTTTTGATTAATATTTTTAAATTACTGTTTTACTATGGGAAATTTAAAGAGTAAAATATAAACTCACTAGTTGTTGGGTAATTTTTTAGATGTGAATATATATTCTCACTTTTTTTTATTATTAACACGAGGGAAACAATAAAGAAAACACTAACCTAGATAATGGGTAAAAATATATTAGTATTTAATAATGACACTAAGAAAATTTACTTTTATAAATTAGTGAGCAAAATACAATTCAGTAGTTGATTGCTATAAGGGAAGGGGTTCACAACTGGAGTAGGGAATTTAAAGGGAGAGTTCTGTTTGAAATTCTCTCAAATTAAAGGGAATAATATAAACATCTAGAGTAGGATTTAAAGCTTGGACACCCAAGATAGTAGTAAAAAACAGATAGAGGGTACAATAGAGCTTCGGCTAAGGCTTTCAGATGTATTTATCTGACATTGTTGCATCACAGGAGGGACTCTTCCTCTTCAAGGAGGACTGCCTCCAGCTATGCCTCAATGAGTTGAGGAGGGATGAATGTTTTATGTTTGGTTTATGTATTGGTGTATATTTGTATTTGTGGACTGGAATTAAATTTATTCCAGGGGAACGGGGACTGACCATCACTACTGTGATACTAACAGCATGTCATTAAAGATAGTAACGCAAAACGTTCAGGGACTGAATCATCCAGCTAAACGTAGTTTTTTTCTAAAGAGCTTTCTGCAGCAAAAAGCAGATATAATCTGCTTGCAGGAGACTCATTGGCAGGGAGCTCCAATTAAGTTTTTTAATACACATTATAAAGTCGCATACAATTCAATGTATAAGAAAAAGGCAAGAGGTACCTCAATTTTTTTTAGTAACAAACTTATGGTCACAGAGGAATTTGTGGAAATAGATCAGGAGGGTCGTTATATAATATGGATAGGCACAATTAACCACCAAAAATACTCAATATTGAATGTATACGTGCCGAATAGATCCCAACCTAAATTTCTTAGTAAAATCTTAAAAAAGTTTAATAAACTGATGCAGGGATCTCTTATCGTTTGTGGAGACTTCAATATGCTCTCAGACCCAATTAAAGATAGAAAATCTGAAAATCATTCACCTCCAGACTCATCAGTTATAAGATTGTCAAAACAGTTTATTTCTCTGATGACAAAATATCATTTAATTGATGTTTGGAGAGTACTGCACACCAATGAAAAGGATTTTACTTGTTTTTTCTCCAAGACATCATACATATTCTAGGTTAGATTATTTTTTTGTTGATATCAATACACTTAAAAGAACTTTGAGAGTTGATATTGGGCCAAGAGTGTGGTCGGATCATGCTCTAGTTAACTTGGAATTGTTTTCGAAAAATTCTTCCATCAACTCCAAATCTTGGAGACTTGATTCCTCACTCATTGATTCAGAGACAAGTCGGGATTATCTTAAAAAAGAAATTGATTTCTTTTATCAAGTAAACTCGGCTTCAGTAGAATCTAACATTACACTTTGGAACACACATAAGGCTTTTATAAGAGGGATCCTGATTGAATTGCAAAGTCAAAGGAAAAGAGAAAGAGGAACTCCTTTGAGAGAATTATATATCCAATTATATAATCTGGAACTAAGAAATAAAATTAATCCTAATGCTTCTGACTCGATGTTGATTAAAAAAATCCAATTACAGATTAAATCCATTAATCAGATGAGAACTGATAAGTCTATATGGCTTTTACAACAAAAAATTTACCATTATGGGAGTAAACCAAGTAAAATCTTAGCAAATAAACTTAGATCTCATGCTACTAAAAAAAGGGTTGATTATATTTATCACAATGGAACCTATCTTAATAACCCAGTCCAGATAGCAGAAGCATTTGAACAGTATTATTCTAGGTTATATAATTTGGAATTGGATCCTTCTTTTCAGAAGCCATCTCTGGAGGTCACTCAACATTTTTTGAATGAAATAGATTTGCCGCAAGTTTCACCAGAGGAAGTTTTAACACTAAATAATGATTTTTCTGAAAAAGAGATTTGTGACGTTATTTCTAAATTGAAGTTGGGTACGGCCCCAGGCCCAGATGGTTTTGGAAATCATTACTATAGGTCTTTGGTAACAACCCTAGTCCCCCATTTAAAAAATCTTTTCAATGAGATTAAAAGAAAGGGACATATTCCTTCAGAAATGTCAGAGGCGCTGATTATCACTATACCAAAAAAAGACACAGGTATATTGGAATGTAAAGACTTCCGCCCCATTTCACTTTTGAACGTTGATGTAAAAATGTATGCTAAAATGCTGGCGGATAGATTGAGTGAGGTTATTCACAAACTTGTATCAATAGATCAAACTGGATTTCTACGGGGACGTTTGGGCTCTGACAATACCAGACGCATGTTGGATTTGATTTCATATTCTAAACACAAACTTCTCCCAACAGTGTTTCTATCAATGGACGCAGAGAAGGCCTTTGAACGGGTCGGATGGGATTTTATCAGGTGTGTACTCCAGAAATATGGCCTTGGCTCTTTTGGGTCTAAGTCCATTGGAGCATTATACTCTTCCCCATCCGCTTCGGTCATTGGAAATGGGTTTAAAACGCAGAGATTTGCAGTTACTAATGGAACGAGACAGGGGTGTCCCCTTTCTCCGATAATCTTTGCATTGATAATGGAGCCCATGGCGGTTTCTATAAGAGATAACCCCTCTATTCATGGAATTACAGTTGGTGGGATACAGCATAAAATAATGCTGTATGCCGATGATGCGGTTGTGTTTGTGTCTAACCCCATTGACTCTTTGAAAACTTTGCATGTAATAATAGATAAATATTCCAAAGCCTCTAACTACAAAATTAATATCTCCAAGTCACAGGTTTTGGCTCTTAATTTAGCCAGTCCGGAAAAAGATTACTTGAAATCCATCTACCAGTATAATTGGCATTCTAATACCATAACTCATATGGGAATCAAATTTTATAATTCTATCCAGTTAATAATTAAAAACAACTATAAGGAGCTATTAAATAAACCTACGAAAATTGTTTCCTCTTGGAGACCTTTGAATTTAACTTTAACAGCTAGAATAGCAGCAGCCAAAATGTCGCTTCTTCCAAGATTAAGCTATATATTTAGATCTATTCCTATACCTTTATCCAAAACTTTTATAGTACATTTTCAACAAATAATAGACAAATTTATCTTTCAGGGGAAAAACAACAGAATAAAGAAAGTTATAATTTCCAGAACATTTAGAAAAGGGGGACTAGCATACCCAATGATTCAGACCTATCATGATACTACAATGTTTTCACATGCAGTCAAATGTATAGAAAGTTTGAAAGTGGCAGGTTGGCTGCAGGTTGAAAGATGTTCAGTAGTTAAGGATTCTTTAGGCTGGTTGATGTTTAGGAAGGAGTTAAAAAAAGAACTATTTTTAGATGGTTCTGATATTGTTCGTGAAATACTTAAATTTTGGGATAAACATAAATTGAGATCTCAATTAATGCCTTTTCCTAGCCCTATCCTTCCGATTTTATTATTAGAGAGAGAATTGAACTTTTCATTTTTGGGTGGATGGAGAGCATTTGGCATTTGTTGTTTGAGAGACTTATATATTGGCAACTCTTGGGCTTCTTTTGAAGACTTGAAGGAAATATTCGGGCTTCCTCATAAAAGTTGGCTTGAATATAATAGACTTCTGGCTGCGTTCAGAGATTCAATCTATTCTAGTTTTAAAGTTAGATCTTTAACTTCTTTTGAAAAACTAATGATTCTAGAAGATAGAAAGCACTTAATATCTAATTGTTATAACATCTTGCGGGAGGAAATGGATAAATGCCCTTTTAACAAATCTAAAATTTGGCAACATTCTTTTAATCTCTCTTGGTCAGAAGAAGAATGGTCCGATTCATTTATTCTCACAGATCAAATAATTAAAAATACATCATACAGAGAGCTACACTTTAAATTAAGTACTCAATGGTATTATGTTCCAACAAAAATGGCTCAGATTACTAAAAAAGATAATCTGAAGTTTTGTTGGAGGAACTGTGGTTTGGTGGGTTCACATGCCCATATATGGTGGAGTTGCCCGATAATTCAACAATTTTGGGAAACTTGTTTTGGGCATATTAGGAATATTTTGGGCTTTACCATTTCCTTTTCTGTAGAAAATGTTTTATTTCAATTTTTTTTCGAATCAGCTTGCTCTGGACGAAATTGCGTTTTTACTTCAGATATTCATGGCATCTAAACTGTTGATAGCAAGGAGATGGGGTCAGTCTTCCGTTCCCTCTTGGGGTGAAATCACATATATGGTAGATAGAAACAGAAATCTTGAAAAATCTCTTGAAGAGCAAGGTCTTATAAAAATAAAACTTTACAAATGGAAAATTTGGGATCAAAATAAAGATCTTTCTCGGTTATGATCTAAGTTTTAATATCTCTGGGACTTAGCTCCCAGCAATTATAATTTCTGGTACAAGTTCACAATATGTATTGTAAATGTATGTCTTGTCTTTTTCTTTTGTCGTTTTTTTTTTTTTGCTGTGTATTCTGTTTTATATATTTATATTGTAATTGTCTACTTTTGATACCAATAAATAAAAAAATAAAAAAATAAATATATATATATCTTTCGATAAACAAATGTGCATTAAACTTCTGATTACTTATGATTACTTGGATGGATATGTAAATTTGCTGGATTATGAATGCATCTGATAGAGGAGAATTCATAGTGTATGCAAACATTTATCACATGAAAAAAAAAAAAAAAAAAAAAAAAACATTTAAACACTTACATTGAAGTAAGTTTCTGACAGTTGAACATTATGGTTAGCACACTCCAAACCCAGGCTAAATTAGAATTACATTTAAATTGATTTGTTTGGCCAATAAGGTTAGCTGAAACTTTTGAATTAACTCTGGGTACCTGTTTGTGCTGTAAAGCAGCCTGTGGTATGTAGCAAAGCAGCCTGGGATATGTAGTGTATCACTGATATGTGCTATGTATTTCTGCTGACATACAGACAGCAAGCTGCAAGGAGATTGGCTGAGCAAGCAACAGCAGATAAATAGTGGGTTAATATTGCTCCCCTGATGCTGCATGCTGATTGGGGGGTTCAGATGTCTGTGTAGACACAATAGACACAACATAATAATTAGAGGGATTTTTAGATATTAATAAAAATAAAATGTTTTATGAGATGTGCTGCATACACATAAGCTGCTTTTTGGATATAAAGTGCATAAATGTATTAATCCATGAAACTTTCATATCCCTTTAAGCCTACGGATAACACTAAAGTAAAAGCCACTCAAATGTTTGTAAGAGGTGATATTACCAAAAAGTAAGGCTGATTAAGAATGTAATGCATGCTTACAATATGTATATATAGTTATGTGTTAATGAGTGATCTTGGTTGTATTAATACAATGTTTTGCTTAAATACATCTTGTAAACATGCAATTGTGTTCCTTGTCAGAAATAATAACCAAATAGCTTCTCAGTTTTCTGGCTGAAAGCTGCTATAAATGATTTATGGTCTGTAAATTATTTACAGGGAGCAGCCTTCATGATACGGACAGAGTATTGAGGACAAAGGCGACCAGTAGCAGCTGGACTCTAGTTGAAGTGAACAAGTCATGTTTCAGATTATTTATTATTATAAATAACTTCTTTTAAATTGTACTAGCTATTTTTTTTAAAGAAAATAATTGTTTATATGTGTGCTCTGTGCAGCTCGCCGTGCTAATTTGCAATACATTGTGTTTGAGTGTATGAGGGCCGTGCACCTAATGGCATGATCAGAAAGATTGCACAGATGTGTACGTAATTGCAATCACAGAAACTAATAAACAAACTATGCTAGTAACTAGAATGCATTGCCACAAATATAACTTAAAAGGATATGAAATGTTTCTGGATTTTTTCTAGCAACATAATATACCTATGTATCTACTTACTTTTATGTACTTTTTTCTATTAAGACGTCCTTAAGAGTTTTTTACTAACTAAAATCAAACAAATATTGCCTGCTTGAGTTTGCCCTTTGCAACAGTACTGACTGTGCAGTATTTCATACTAACTAATCAGTGATCATATCTCAGCAACATGCTGCAATATACTACTGAAAGACGGTCACGGATTGCTTTCCATATACTGTACCTTTAATATACATTTTCTGAGAAACACTCTCATTGTTGCAATGATAATACATCACTGGATGTTTTCAGTGCTAGGAGTCAACATGTAGAGTAATTAAACCCTCTCCTAGCAGAAGTAGCACTTGGATTCCTGAACATTTGTTATCTTGTTATTATTATTATTATCTTTATTTATATCGCGCCAACATATTCCGTAGCGCTGTACAGGGGTTAAGTACATGGCAAAAAACAAATTTAACACCTTGTAAAGAATGGAGGGCCTTGTTTTTGAGCATAAAATCAATTGTACATAGAGCTTATTTCCAAGGCACTGACACAATATTGAAAACTCGCAAACTTATAATCTAAGGGTTTAGGTGTGATACAAGAGGGTGACAAATGCATGATGGCAGTGTGAAAGCAATTGGTTCAGTCAAGTGGAGGTGTATGTGTATGTGTGTTGTACTGTAGATTGTGGGTGTAGGTGTTATTAAGCTGTGGAGTGTGCAGTTGTACATGTTAAGGCTGAAGGTGATAAGATTTTTTAAACAGGTGTGTTTTTATTAATTTTTTAAAGGTTTTGAGGCAGGAAGATAGTCTAATGGAGCGGGGCAAGGAGTTCCAAATAGTAGGGGCAGCGCAAGAAAAGTCTTGAAGACGGGAGTGAGAGGAGGTGATGAGAGAGGAGGAAAAAAGAAGGTCGTTAGCAGAGCGAAGGGGGCGGTCGGGAGAGTATTTTGAAACAAGAGCAGAGATATAAGGGGGTGCACTGTTGTTGAGAGCTTTATATGTTAGGGTCATGATTTTAAATTTGATTCGGGAAGCTATGTCGGGAATGTTATCTTGTCATAACTGGAACTTAGTGGAAATATAGTCTACTTAAATTGTAAATACTTGGGTATAGAAGTGCCATTCCAAAAAGAGAGTTTGATGACCAATTTCTCTGTACAAGTTAGACTTAAGGAGAAAGACAGCAGTTCCATTAACTCTGTTAAAACAATAATAAGAATAGGTAACCACAGGGTCAAATTTCTCACTGGGAAAAGAAGGTATGTGCCTAGGCGTGTCTGCCTGTAAAAGCGCCATGTGTTTGCATTGAAAATGTGTTCAAATCTAGTCCTTTTGAGGATGGAATAGCAAAGATTATCTTTGATTAGGTGAATTGTTCACTAAATCTATGCAATTCTTCTTCCAAAACATGTTGGGAGATGTAGTATTGCCTTAATATTAAAGATATGAATAACCAGGCAAAAGAACCACAAATAGCAGAATTCTGGAATGGCATAGATTTAAGATTTCTGTATTAGAGACAATGACATTCTTCTAATAAGCAACTGAGAGCAGGAGTGAGAGGATTTATAGAGGAAACTTGTAGACTATGTGCCCATAACAGCATCTCTGCCAGTGCAATCCTCATGGTGGGACTAGAAATAAAAAGTTTAAAAGCTCACGGTCGTACAGAGTTAAGGAGAGTCAGAGATTGACCGGGCTTGGAATTAGGAGGCATAATTTAATATTAATTGCCTTATATTATGTCACAATCTGCTTCTTCAAGGGGGCTTGATATGAGCCTAGTTCAAACCTACCCCAACAGAATCATGTATTTCTTGTTCTTTGTGGCACAAAATATGGCTTCTGAAGAGGGCAAGGCCCAAAGGTACAGGCAGAGAATACTGGATACAGGTTACTAGTGGCTTATGGCAAGACCACTCCCCAAGTCACGATACAAAACACAGAAACAGTCTCACAACTTGGAAAGGTGAAACCAGAACTGAACCTTTATTGAATCATAAACCCAACATATTTATACCTCATCCCATACCACACCCTTGTGCACATTTGTGTATGAGTGATGTCAGCACTAAGTCCCATCTGGCTTGCAACCTTGGGGCTATCAAAGCTCTTGAGATCAAATTAACCAGATATCTATAGCTGGCTAGTGAAAAAACATTGATGTTAATTTCAAGTGTTTGCTTAGGATTACTTGAAGCACATACATCTGTCTTGAGTGCTGTTTATCAAGGCCTGTATGTCTGAGAATGCAATGATCTGCAGCTCAGTCTATGTGCAGAACATTTTTCCCTCACTTAGCCGCTTTTCGAGCAGCGGAAAACAGCAATGATGGCTCCAATTTGTTTGCACTCACTCCTAGGCTTCCTGGCTCTCCCCCTGTTCTGTGTGTGGGTGTTATTTTTTTTTTTATTATTATTTTGCTTGTTTTGGGCTTTTTTGTAGTTACGCGTTTTAACGAACTGAGTGCCTCAACTGTTTGCCTCGCTTTGCGAGGCTCACATTGCAGCCTAAGTCCTGTGTGCATCAGTGACCAACATCTCAAACGTTACCCACACTGACAACTATATATGTGATACTAAAATCATTCTTATTAAAATTCATTTTACACTCCATTCAATTACTATATAATAGCAAAATTGTACTAAAGTGTATGCTTCTTATGTGCTACCATATTCAGTTCTGTCAGGTCCTATTTTCATTAGGACCAATTATATACTGAGTCCTACTTATCTTATACTACTAGTCAATTGCCCATCATAAAAGACAGGGTAATAGAGAAGAGACATTACCCACCATGTCTCTTCCCCCCTCTCCCTCCCCTGTGTCTCTTCCCCCTCCCCTGTTTCTCCCCCTTCTCTCCCCTGTGTCTCTTTACCCCATCCCCTGTGTCTCCCCACTCACTCCCCTGTGTCTCTCCCCCTCCTCCCTCTCCTGTGTCTCTTCCCTCCGTCTCTCTCCCCTGTATCTCTTTCCCTTCCTCCCTTCCTCTCTCCCTCCACTGTGTATTTTTAACCCCGCCTCTATCCTTCCCCTGTGTCTCTTTCCCCCCTTCTCCCTCCAATGTGTCTCTTTCCTCTCTCCTTCCTCCCATGTGTCTCTTTCACCTACTCCTTCCCTCCAATGTGTCTCTTTCCCCTCCTCTCTTCCTCCACTGTGTCTCTTTCCCCTCCTCCCCCATACCCCCAGTGCGCAATGCTTCTCTCCCCTCCTTCCCTCCCCATCTGTCTCTTCCCCCATGTCTCTCTCCCACCCTCTCCCCTGTCTCTCTCCCCTGTCTCTCTCCCACCCTCTCCCCTGTCTCTCTCCCCATGTCTCCCCCCCACCCTCTCCCCTGTCTCTCCCCCCCCCTCCCGTGGCGCTCAATGCGCATGGGCCATTTACATTGTGTGCAACATCCCACCTCCAATGCGCGTGCGTGGCGGGAGCATTACACACTATGGGCCTCATTTAATTGCAATTTGGCCAATTGAATAATGTTTTATATAAGCACAGAGCATATTTTTTTACAGAAGTTTTTAGCTAGTGAAGACCTTACTTTTGGATAGAAGTTCACTAACTAAAAAGTTCTGCAAAATAAATATGCTTTGTGTTTATATAGAGCCCTATTCAATTGTTGAATCGCAATTGAATGAGGCCCTATGACAACTATTATAGATGATTAAACTGAGCTGTCTTTTTTTTAGGGTCATTTACATATTGTTTTTAACTTAACTTAAAACCAGCATCTGTGTACTAGGTCATTCAGTCAGGTCCTTTTTATAGGAACTATTTATGCACTGAGTTTAATGACCTAATATTATGTATTGCTGTTTAGTCAGGTCCTCTCTATAAGGATCAATGACTCATTAGCAGGAAAGTGAAAACCACGACTTACTGTATGCCGAGTTATTCAGTCAGGTCCTTTCTATCAGGATCATTTATGCACTAAGTCCAACGACCTGTCAAGTAGCAAAGTCAAAATCATAGTTTAAGCTACATACTCTTCAGGTTAAAATAGTAGTATTTACTCATACTCTTAAGTGGCATTTACAGAGATGATTTCGCTGCTATAAAAAAAGTATTTAGCAGTATCATCTCTTTTGTGTTCTTTAGCCCTATACTTATTTTTAAGTTATTTTTATTCCATGTAGGGGTTATAACATGATTCCTTATGGGGACCCTTAATAGATGTTCATACCTTTATACGAGACGCAGGACTTAGAAAAAAAAACAGTACGACCTTGCAAAAATACGACCTTAACGGCCGAACCCCGCACCTGAAAACATTAAAAACACAATAACTACACACAAAAAAATACATAAAAAGGTTCCACACAGCAAGGGGGGGGGGGGTACCCAGGACCTCTGCAAGTGATACGAAAATCCCCTAAGCGATAAAAAATGGCCGCCGAAAAAAACAAAAACAAGGCTACAGGAACCTAAAGACGCAAAACACGACCAAGCACATACGGCTTTTCAAAAAAGCTGGACGAGGTACAAGATACACTTTTAGCAAAGACGCTAAATCATTCACAGCCGCGTACCACATACACATTCACCGCCATTTTACAACACAATGCGAAAGTACACAGCTACCCTAACGGCTTTTCCTCTCGCACGCAGCCTATTTACACTACACACTGCACACATTGCTGACACTTACACCTCAGCTCCACAACAGTGCAAACCTACATTGGATGCTGCAGGAACATCAAAACAGATTGTCAGCTCTTCAGGACAATGCTTCCTGCATATATTACTTCTAAATAGGTAAAGTATATTCATTTATTAATTTATGAATTATTTAATTAGCATACAAAAAACATATACACAAAAAAAACACTCTTGCAATAAACACAAAAGCCATTTACTGAGCGCCTTACAACGAGCGCCAACGCTGCTCATAGCACACAAAGCCTTGCAATAAGAGCAAAAAGCAGACCAATGCCGACCAAACAATAACAGCAAAAGCGCCTATCAGAAAAAACAATACAACAACCCACAACCTCGTAATGAGCACTGAAGGCGCTCATTGCGAGCCATGCGATGAGCGCCAAAGGCACTTAGTGCGAGGCTCGCAATGAGCACCGAAGGATCTCAGAGCACCAAACAAATTAATGTCTGTGGCAAACAGCATTACCTGCCTTACAATTTTACTGCCCCGTCATTTTTAACGGGCAAGTCGCTAGTTAATAATAATATGGAAAAATGAAAAGATTGAACATGTCTAGAGTAATTATCCGTCTTGTTGATGGATTCAATGTGTCCAGAAAAAACATTATTGATCTTAATATGGAATAAAACATGGTTATTTGTCTATATTATTTTAGTCACATCTGTGGTCAGTTCTGTGCTTCAGCCATCTCTATGAACAATTAAAGCCAACTCTTAAAGTGCCACAGTAGCATTGGGAGCCATGAACATATACACATTATATTTTGCTACCTCTTCTTCTAGAATATTCCATGTTATGTGTCTTCAGCACTAGTTTTGATGGCTGCAGAGCTAGCCCAACTTTTTATGTCTGACAATAGTCCACTTTTCCTGCACATGCTCAGAAGCTGCAGTCACAAGGTAAAACCTGCTCCTGCAGAAATGTAAACCCCTCTCTGTCAAACACAAAACTTAGGTATCATGGACTTCCCTGGGGATGAGTAGAGACATCATTTTTTTGTCTAACCTTTTTCTAAGTATCAGTGTCAGATACACATAGGGTTAAAGTTCCCAATCGCCTTCCCAAAAAAAAATATGCGCTTAATTGAGCATTTATTATAGGCTTTTTGCTCAAACTTTAGTCGGTTACCTGTATAATATGTGTTATGAAAAAAGAGTAGCAGGAGTAGCACACCCAGAAATGTTGGAGGCTACAATTATAATGATCCGTAAGGCAAGAAAAGATTGAATACATTATAAAAACTATCATCCTATCTCCCTTTTTTACACAGATATAAAAATGTACGCAAAAAATGTTGTCTTAAAATTGAATCGTTTGTTAAACAAACTTGTTGTGGAAGAGCAGTCCGGTTTTATTAAACACTGTCAAGGCGCTGATAACATTCGTAGACTGATCAACTTATTAGCATATTTTAAACAAAAGAAGATACCATTTCTTAAACAATGCTTCTCATCTACATACTGCTTCTCTTACCCATATTTGTAAAATACTGAATTGTAAAATGGAATTATCTCCTGATGCTTTTCCATATTTATCCTATGAAGATTAATTTTTACACTAAAACTTTGAATATCCAAAATGTATTAGTAGCTAAATGGTCTATAACAAGATTTTGGAAATAATCTAGCATTCCAACTTGGGATACGGTACAAACTATAGTAGAAAGAAATAAAGAAATAGAAATAGATTTTTGGAAACAGTCTAACAATCCTTCTGATAGATCTGGAAAAAATATAGAAGTTGGAATAAGCATCCAACGTAGTCTTCCTAGATCTGGTCTCCTTCCTCTTGTCTTTTGTAGAACTAATTTGATTTATATTGACTGAGACATATGATTTTATTTTTATTTTCAGTATTTATTGTAATTGTGTATAAGTATGTTTAAAATGCATTTTAAAAAAGTGCTGTGTGCTGAGATGGTTGCCGAATCGCAATTTAATAAGGCTGCAAAGCAGTAACCATTTCTGCTATTAATGAGCATGCAATGCAACTCCTTCATTTGGACAATTACCAGCTATACCAATTTGTCTGGCAGTTATTACACATCTGGGTATTTAAAAAAAATAGTCAGTCATTACAAGGAATTATATTCCTTTCCAGTCAAAATATCAGCTGCAAGTTTTTGCCATGAATGATAAGGAATATCATTTGCCATTAATGGTTCCTTCTGCTTTGCTGGGTAATAGTTGGCACAAGTCTGGATATGCTGGACCAGAACATAAAAAAATCCATGTTCACATCTTGGATCTTTGTTCTACTTGATGTTTGTGGTTTCATGGGTACTACAGTCTTGTTATCCAGCAAAAGAAGACCATCTTCCATGTGTAATCTGAGTCTTTGTTGTCATGAAGGCCACTGTTTCCAGTAAGTGCATCGGATGTATGTTTTGGAGCATCACATGGTATTCACTAACCTATGTTCTCTATTTACTATGGCAAGTAATCACCAAATTACTATTCACATGTACTTTTGTATAGTTTGGGGGCATGTTGCATGAAAGGCAATATCTGCCTTGTCATCCATGATATTTACACTAAGCATCTGTCACTTTAGCAAGAGAGTACCAAGGGATATATAAAAGTGTGAGTGAGGGGGAAATGGTATGATAGACAGGAAAATAGCAAAATTGAGACAGGAAAAGTTTAGAAAAGAGTGGAGACAAAGGGGCAAAATAGAAAAGAGAAGGGAGAGCAGAGAAAGGCGGGAAGAAGTAAAAGAAGTGATGTGTTCAGTTAGATGATCCAACATGGAGGTCTGCCTAGGAGACTCATTGTCTCAATGTGTCACTAATAGGAAAACGTGCCTGACATTGCTGTTTTGCTGTTATTACATCCTTCACCACTTCAGCCACTCATTGTTAAGGTGTGGTGATTGCAGTTGACAAGTTCATGTTTGGTGGAACTGCTCTCATGTCTGTTAATGTTAGAAACAACCCCCCTTGGCTCATGGGTGACTGAAGTATAAGCCTGTTTCCCAATATTCCCTTATATTGTATTTTTTAATGGCCACCAAGTTAAAAAAGATATGTTTTGTATATAAATTATGGCACATTTATATTGCTAGTATGATGTATAAATATATTTAGTGATCTTTAAAGAATCAATAATCTCAAACATGAGAGCTTCATTTTAAATAATGTGTGTAGTATTTAAAAATGTATTTAGTATGACATTACAGCATAGCACTTACACTATACAACAATAATCCTAAGGATCTGGCATAGTGTCTCCTTTAGGTGCCAGTAACTAATAGTGTTATGATAACAATAAAATGTCTCAATATTTCAAAACATGATATTAAGAAATCACTTATTTAGAAAAGTGCTGTGTGCAGTGCAAATAGCTAAATATAAATGCTGTGATTCCTTTCATAAAGTGGACAAAACAAACATAAATTCTACTAATAACAAGTAAATCCTCTGAATAATATTATAGTGACTAGCGGTTCTACTTCAATGGCTTTCTAAAGACATCTTCGGGCATAACTAGAAGATTCAGGAGTCTGGTTACATAGTAATTATTACATTGTAATTGAGGCTTTTAGTCCATCAAGTTCCACCTTTTTAGATCTCTTCTGATCATTATAATATGTGGATTATTTATTGCCTGTTAATAATTGTTAATTGATCCAGAGGAAACCAAACAGAAATGTTTAATTTGGATTTCTGTTTTATTGCACTAGTTTATTGATAACTGTGTTAACAAATGAATATAAAAGATTAAGCGTTGATATATTGCTCATAGGAGTAATGCCCCTATCATGCTTAAGTGGTTTTCCATGATAATTTGCTATACTGCTCAGACATATTAGACCAGCCCCAGAATATCCAATTCACCCCTTCAAAGAACTTATCAAAAATATTGTACATATGACACTACTGTGTTCCTCCAATAAATTCTGATGTAGTGTTTCATTTTACCACTAGATGGCACTCTGGTAATAGAGAAGGTGCTATTTATTTAATGTGTATAAGCACAATGTTGACACAGTTTAGTGTAATTCATATGTGAAAATATCAAATATCATTATCTTATCTTAAAGGAGAACGGTCACCTTACCAAAGTTAGCAATAAGAACAGTGTAAGTAAAACTAACTACCTTATTTTATTTTTTGTCTCACAGCTTCTACAACTAATTTAAAGTTAACATTAGTACTAGTATTGAGATGGGGCTTTTAAAATAATCACACAGCTGCAAATAAAATGTCCATTTAGCATAGTCCAAAATCTTATCACACTGTGCTTACTCTAATAAAGTGATATAACATATTATGCTAAAGATGAACTAAAAGTAGAGAAAAGCAATTTTACAAGTAACATTTCATTAAGAATTTTTTTATTTTTTTTAAACATTTTTTTTTTATACATACAGATGATGAACATAAACAATAAAACAAAAATGTAAAAGATAACTGTACAAATAGTTAAATGTTGCTTTGCAGTACATAACAACATTTTATTAACTTAAGTCGCCTCAATCTCTATATATTATTTTTAAACTTATATAAAAGGGGAACATTATTACCAAAATGTTTCTAAATCAAAATTATTATACTTTGCCCATGGTTTCCAAATACTGTAAAACAGTGTCTGAGCTAGATAATGGAGGGCTCCGGTGCAAATAAAAAAGTTTTTTGCAGGTGGGCTGGTGTGGGAGAGGAGGCCCAGGGTGGGGGCTATTACACTATACACTCTCTCTCTCTGTATATATACAGTGGATATAAAAAGTCTACACACCCCTGTTAAAATGTCAGGTTTCTGTGCTGTAATAAAATGAGAAAAAGATAAATCATTTCAGAACTTTTTCCACCTTTAATGTGACCTATAAACTGTACAACTCAATTGAAAAACAAACTGAAATCTTTTAGGTGAAGGGAAGAAAAAATATAAAAATAAAATAATATGGTTGCATAAGTATGCACACCCTTAAACTAATGCTTTGTTGAAGCACCTTTTGATTTTATTACAGCACTCAGTCTTTTTGGGTATGAGTCTATCAGCATGGCACATTTTCACTTGGCAAGATTTCCCTGATAGGTAGCCTGATATGTATTAACTCCTTGATTACTGTGATTGATATAACATGTAAATGAAACATTAATAAAAAAAAATGTTATTGCAGATTTGCAAGCTTGAGACTGTTGTGCAAATAAGTCTAATGTCTTACATCGCTTTCCCCGTCTTTAAAAGTGCAGTATTGATTATTTATTTGCATTTACAGCTATGATCAGGTCCTCTCTAGTACTCGTAAGATTTTCTTCTACATTTGCCATTTATGGGTGTGAAAACATTTGGGGCCTTGAGGAATTGTAGCAATTGAATAGCAATTTGCGATTGTAACATTTACGGGCTTGAAAGATCAAAGGCTTTTAGCTGGATCGAAGTTACGATTTTGACATCCGCAGGGATTTTCAGCCTGTAACCCGCAGATCGTATGTGGGTAGCTAAAAGACCCCAATTGAATAGCAAATTAGTTTATGGGCTACATTACGGGCTCCAGTAACTTACTATTTCTCAATTGAATAGGGGCCTTTGGCTGGAGTCTCCTATAACCCTTAAGCAGACTCTTTTAGCTCACTTGTGCCTTGCACAGGAAACAAATATCTTGTAGCATATCAGCCTGGTCTCACTCAAAAGTGTGATCCAGCCCCTAAATGCCAGATTGATATGCTATAGGATAATTCTCCCTGTACAGGGCACACATAAGCAAAAAGTGGCTGTCCATAGAAATACCCTGCTTAGGTTTGTTCATTCTTAGATTGAGTGCCTCTTACCTGTTTTTTGACTATACTAAAAGGAACAGTGGTATGATCAGAGAGGGCCAGAGTGCTTATCTAATGAGAAAGAACTGCAGCATGGAAAATCTAAATGCACTAAGGCCAATGAAGTGATAATTATATTTACCTTGAACACAACAATTGGCATCACAGGCTGTAGTCAATGACATTACAGGGTTGGGCCTATGACTATGACATCATAGTCCCACCTACTTCCAAGCTCCATGACGAACAGCCCCAATCACAGCTGGCACAGGTAGCCAAAGAGAAACAGCTCTGCTTGGGGTAAAACTGACAATTGCAAAAGTAAGAAAACATATTAACTTTGATTTATTTTAAGCTGCATTCTGCTTTTAAGAGGCTATAACAAACAAACACATGAGGCTATGATACCTGAATTCATAAACCTGGGACACTTTAAACATTCTAGATATTTCAGAAATGAATAATATACATATACAAATATAATTACAGTTGGTCTTTCTTAGGAATTTGAGTAATAGTATTAGATATTTAAACTTGAAAGTTAAGAATTCCAAGTATAAATTATTACCAGGAGTTTATTACACATGTTTAATGATCACTCATATGAGGGTTGATCAGCACTCAGTGTCACAGTTTATTAATGACATTACATAAAGAGAGATGAACTGTAAAGAAGTAACAGTTCCAAACTGTTAATAACATTAATCACATATATAGTTGTGAGCAGGCGAGCCAGCCAGAGCCGTTGCTCACGCTTGCGGGTTCGCAAAGCGAGCCGCGGCCATCGCAAAATTTACGTTGTAACGCAAACAACACGACACACCAACTGCGACCCTCGCAAAGTTTACCTCGCAACGCAAACAACATACGAGACACGTTAACACTCATTACAACCTCGCAAAAATCGGCCGCAACTCGCGAACATGAAAAAAATCAAAACACAATACATACACACAGCACATACATAAAAAGCTTACCTACAGCAAGAGGAAGCGTCCAGGACCTTAAAAAACAACTTACACCTTCATTTAACTAAAAATAAAAGAGTTTAGACACAAAAAAAATTGCCAAGTGAGAGAAAAAATGGTCGGCGAACAAAACGAAAACGAGGCTACAGCACTCTAAACACGCAAAACACCACAAGAAACTCGCAAAATACCACAAACGACCTACGGATATTCCGCTAAGACGCATACCACACATTACCCGCCATTTTACGCCAATGCGGAAGTACACGACTACGCTAACGGTTTCGTCTCGCGCAGCACACTATTACAGTGCACACATTCAGCACGCTTACACAGCAGCTCTACACCACTAATGCTGCAGCAACATCAAAACAGATTGCCAGCTCTTCAACACAATGCTTCAAAATAGGTAAAGTATATTCATTTATTAATTGTATTATATATTTCAGTAGTACACACAAAACACCATTAGCTACCTTACAACTTCATTGCCGTCATTTTTTGACGGGCAATTCGCTAGTGTAATAATATTCATTTGCAATTATAATTATTAATAGATTTAGGCCATTTAAATATGTGCACCCCCCACGCCACATTTGCATATACTCCTTTCCCCTTTTTATATCTCAAATTATATATATTGTTGTTGTTTAGTCTTTCGGCAAACCAGGCACATCTGCCAGCCACTGCCCCTCTATCTTTTGATTCCTTACTTTAGCATCCCACACTCCTATGGTGGTAGTAACATCTCTTCTTGGTATTATATTTATGACATGTTGAATATCTATGTAGAACTGGACAACTTCAGCCTCTCCAGCATCTGTGGTTGGAGCATAGACTTGGATCACTGTGATATTAAATGGCTTGCCTTGAATTCAAATTGAAACATTCTGTCATTTAATGGGCTGTAACTGAGCACTGCTTTGGCCACCCTTGGATACATGAAGAGGGATACTTCATTTCTTCTGCAGGATTCTTGATCACAGTAAAATATCTGGTGGCTGTCTGCTGTGACATGTCTCATTCCAGTCTATTTGAGTTCACTAATTCCCAGGATATCAATGTATAATCTGGTCATCTCATGCTCGTCCACATCCAGTTTCCTTGGTTCATAGTTCTAACATTCCAGGTTTCTATTCTGAATTGTTCGTTGCAGCAGCGTCCTCTCAGCTTTGGCCCAACCATTTCATTAGATCTAGTGCTACTCATACTCACCCTCTGCTCTTCCTCAGTAATATCTTAATTCTCTTCTATGACCTGCCCATCTTGGGTGACCCTACATGGTATAACTCATAGCTTCATTGAAGTACACAAGCCCCTTCGCCACAACAAGGTAGGCATCCAGGAGGGTTTATAAATATATGAATATATGAAATATAGGAAAATATATAAATGATGATCTGAAACTCAAGCTTTCATAGACAAAGTGTGAGTATATTTCTCCCACTTATACAATCTTGGTGAGGGTTTACAATTTTCCTTTTTCTAAAAGAAAAACATATTGTGAAGATAATTATAAACTGAAAGATAAAAGGAAAAAGTCAATAACGGAAGGGGCCATGTGAACTGGTGTAGTAGATGTCACTGCTAAGAACTGATAATGCCCTTGTTCCTATTTCCCAGGATTCACGCTGAGAGAATGTACACATAAAATTCCAGACACAAGATAAATGGATGTCAGATGTCATCATTCTGCCAATAGCGGTTTGATTGCATCTTGTTATGAACATTAATATTGAAAATGTAACATAGCATCACGTTCAAATGCTGAGATAATTAAAAGATTATGGGCATGAGACTATACAAATGATCAAAATGTCAGTGATAGATTGAATAAATCACAGCTGTATATATTTTTTGGGGGAAATAGCTTAAAATGATATGAGCTTTTTTTCTGTAAAAGTGTTGTGGTGTGTTTTCTTTTTTTCAAATGATGTTCTTAATGAACAATATAATAATTAAAAAAAAGTGTCTACCAGTATGCCCTGTGCATTTTCTGATATTTTTAAAATAGTTTAAACATGTATGTTTACCTTAATTTTTTTAGTGCGAGAAACACACTTTTGTAATATGTAAACCATTTTCTTTGAAATGCATGAATAAAGGTGTGTTCCATGTTCCAAAATGAAGTCTCACGTGCATTTAAAACAGCATGGTAACATATCAGAATATATGTTATGTATTAAAAATGAGTAATCTGATGTGGGGAGAACTCTCTTTTTTTCTCTTATAGATAGCATTTGCAAGTCTGAGTACCATGTTTATGTCACTGTCTTAAAGTTTTACTTTAGTACATAGTAGGTCACCATGTTGAATTCTGTGTAAGGTTTGTTTCAAGTGAAACAGCCTTATTTGAGATTATCAACCCCCCCCAATACATTTAGTTGAATCACAAAATAGAAATCATTCTTGACATTTTCTCAAAACATAAATATGAGATTATTGGTTCTTTTTAAGAGTATTGACAATTATTCGGTATACTAGGTATGGAATGCTAATTTGTGGCATTATATATTAATCTTGAGCAAACCTTGAGCCTCATTCAATTGCAAGCCTGCAAGTCCGGGATGTAGGGGGAAAGTCTGCGGGCCTGCTGTAACATTTGTGAGCTTGAACATGATCAATTAAGCAAGACCGTAACTACATTATGCTGAAACAACCAGTAGAAATAGAGCCTGTCATCATGAAGGCTGTATAATATGGAGTTGACATGTCAATCAACTCGCGACTCAGGGTCCGATATGCGATCGGACCCACAAACCTGCAATGTACAAAATAATAAAAATGAATGCCACTATTGTTATAGTCCATGTGGATGGCCTTATATGTATTAACTCATTGATTTCCAAGATCGATCTTACCCCTAATTGAAACATAATTGGAGCAATTGAATAGTGATTCCGATTTTAGCTCGCTCTTGTGGGCGTGAAAGATCAAAGGCTTGGAGGAGCATTAACTTGCGATGTTAACCATCGCAATGAATCGGAGGACAGAGCCCGTAACCTGATCGGAGCCCGCAAAAAGACTCCAATTGAATAGCAAAATAAGTTACATCCTACATTTTCGAAGCCGGGGTCTCCCGATGCCTCAATTGAACGAGGCTCATTGTCTATGCCTATGTTGTCCTACAGTTCATAAGTTTAGGTCAACTTCCCCATGTTAATGAAGCGCACTATGGCACTAATTCACTTTGACACTAATTAGCATACTTTGATATACAAAGAAAAGTTTGCTTATTATAAGAATTATTTAAGCTAAAAATTACTTGTACTATGTATAGCTATTTTTTATGTACTAGGCATTTTTAGCCTAGACAGAGATTTACCAATGGCAGACAAAGATAGTGATGATTGAGCAGACAAATTTACATCCAAATGAATGCATTGCCTGTTTTTATTTTTAATGCTTTTCTTGTGAAAACATGTAATCGGCCTACATTGAAACAAAATGATATACAAAACATTGTTTTTTGGAATCACATATATAGTTGTGGATCTGTGGGGCTGTTCAGAATGATTATGATGTTGGTCATGCACTTGCAGAGCCGTTGACGCAGGACTTAGGCTGCACCATTTGCGGCCAGCAGGGCCGCAACTGCGAGCCTCGCAAAGCGAGGTGAGCCAGTGACCATGCAGGACTTAGACTGCAATGAGTGCCAAAGGAGATCATTGCACTGTGAGCCTCGCAAAGTGAGGTGAGCAGTTGAGGCATGCAGGACTTTGGCTGCAATGAGCGCGCACTGCGAGCCTTTCAAAGCCCCATAGGACTAGGAACTTATGACCTGTGGGACCAAAACCCGCACATACATTGTGCACCACGAAAAAATACGACTTTAACGGCTGAACCAGGGAAAACACCTTGAAAAAACAACAAATATGCCTCAAATTCACTTACTCACCTACAGCACAGGGGGAGAGCCAGGAAGCCTGTGAATGAGGTTGCAAGTTAATTTGATTTGTTGTTTTTCACGATCGGAAATCGCCTAAGCGAGGAAAAAAATGGCTGCCGAAAAAACGCAACACAACGAAAACGGGGCCGAAGAATGGAAAACTAGCCCGAAGGACGGAAATCTAGCCAGAAGGACATAAAATCGAGCCCTAAGCAGTAACACTTAAAGAAAGCCAGTTGCCCCCCGCCCCCCCTCTCAAACAGTACTCCAAAGTACTGCGGCTTCACTTCCCTTAATTGCACTCCCTGTTAGTTAGGGTTACTTTATTCTTACCTTAGTGCATCACTAATATGGATGCCATGGAGGCAAGGCAATCTGCCATGGAGTTAGGTGGATTGAGGATCAATTGGGCAACCCTGAGCAGTCCCCCAGGTGCAGTCTGTCGTTGCTGGCGGTCGGAGGGATTTCGGGGATCCTTGCTCCTCTACCAGGCCTGCAATGCAGAGTGTGCCCAGTGGTTGCAGCCTTGCAGAGGAAGGGGTTATACCACTTGCCTTTAATACAGGTGAGGGTTTGACCTAGCAGCAGCCTATAGCTCACAACAAAAGGAGAGCTGGGTGTGCAGGTGTCACTGGCGCAGGTCGCAAGTGACAGCCTACTCCTTCTATTACACCTTTAAGCCAGCTTATACTCTCTGACACTCCTACCTCAGCTATTCAACACCCTCACCAAAAGGGTCCAGCTAGGGTTAGTAACACTGCAAAATCCCCAGCAGTCCCACATGGTGACTTTGTATATATGCCTGACTCTGCTGTGCATGTTGGTAATGTCTTTGAAATTAAATGAAAGAACCTATATGTAGAAGGGGAGGAATAGTTATACTTAAGAAAGTAGATTGTAGCTATGAAGAGGAAGACAGGGACATAGCAAACAGGCTACCACTGTGGAGGGTAAATATCTAATGAAGGGTGCTGCAGACATTGGTCAGGTAATGAACGCAGATCCTTTTTCAAAAAATGAGGTATCACTAGCATTATCAAAGTTATAAGTGAACAAGTTGAAAGATCTTAGATTGCTACTTGCAGCACCAATAGCTAAACTTTTTATTGATTCATTATTTTTAGGAGTGCTTCCAGATGACTGGAGAATTGCTAATGTAGTACTACTACAGAAAAGAGGTAGTAGAGAGGACTCTAGTACCTACAGGTCAGTACGTAGTATGCACACTAATAGAAAAACGTTGGAAAGAAAGAGTTATTGGGTACTTAAAATTGGATTATTTACAGGATCATAGAAAGCATGGTTGCACTACTGGGAAATTGTGTCAGACTAATCTCGTTGACTTTTTGGATTATGTAACAAAATTTATAAACCAGGCTGGAGCAGTATTTGTAGTTTCTCTAAAAGGGAGTTATGGTAGAACAGTGTCAGTTTAACTTGTTGTTTAGTCAACTTGGAGATAAGGGGTCTTATTCAATTGCAAAGCTGCAGTTAGTGTTATACAGGCAGTAAACCTGCTGGCTTGAGATTTGCTACAATTACAGAGCAACAAGGCTACAAGTTAAGGCTTAAAGCCTCAAGACCATAAACCCTTCCAGCACACGCAAACTGTTAGGGGACTGGAATAAAAGTGGTCCACAGTTACAATCCAATCCCGTAATTATGGAGTGCGACACAGGCCTCTAAGCCAATAGAAAGTGGGCTAGCCAAAGATGATTGACAGAGAGAGATTATAAAGTTGTGCTTCCTACGCCCAAGCACGTAGGTCTCAGAGTTGGTGGTTGATTATAGAGAGAGAGAGAGTATGCAAATTTGCAAACAGGAACTTACTGTTTTATTCTAAATACTATTTTACACATCAATTTTGATTACACATATTTATAGATTACACTCGTTTTCTGTACTTTGTACGGTGGAGAGCTTTTCTCACTTTTGTGCTCACCATACACTAAATGATTGTTGTGGAATACCCAATCCTACAAAATCTATTGCACAAACCAGAATCTACCTCATACTGATGATAGCCAAAAGCTTGAAACAGGCCTGTATATGAGTGATTCTTGGTTTGTGTAAAATCCAACCCGATGCTTTGCTTAAAAGCTGTTTAATACAGCGGGCATATGCTTTAAGGGAGCAATGTATAAAGTTGCTATTTTTGGATTAAAAGAGTGAGGTACATTGTATTCTCATTTGCATGTCCCCGCCTTTTAGACATGCAAATGGGTTTGTTAATGTATTATTCGTTTTCTCTAGATTACACATACAAATACACATATTAAATAACACAAATAGATACCCATAGAGCTAGGTCACAGCCCCATCCTATACCCCACTCCCCACACCCTATCCCCCAATAGTTAATAAATACACATAAAACACACTTTTACGTTTTGACATCATATATAAACAGTAATACTTATTTTTATTTAACCTTATATTATTTTTGGGATAGTTATGGAGGGAGAGGAGTGGAGAGGTGGGGAGGAGGAGGGAGTGGTGAAGGAGAGGGGGAGATGAGGAGTGATGGAGGAGAGGAGGAGAAACAACACCTGCAAAATAAGGCCCTGAAAAATATAGGGACTGCAGCTTATCTTCTCAACAGCATTCCTCAGTGATCATCAGTTGCTGAAATGTTATACAGAACCCTACGTGTCCACAGAGAAGAGGACCATGGACCATGAGCTGGGAGGTAGCCATCTGCATACAAAATATCCCCATCACATAGGCCATGATCCTGTAGCCAGGCTAGATTACGATAACACTTCCCCCTTGTTCTGCAAGAAGTGAGCAAAACCCCAAAAGATTGCACCCTGTAGGCACTATTACATAGGGCACACTATTAAAGGCATATCTAAGTGTCCTGGATTATGAATGCATCTGATAAGAGGAGAATCAGTAGTGCATGCAAACATTTTTTGCATGCAAAAATACCAAAATAAACATTTACAAGCTCACCCTGATGTATGCTAAATATCTTCAGTTTGCAAACTGCAGCTTTTTGTTAGTTGACACCTCTGAAAATCCCTGCTAAGATTAGCATAAAAAGTATAATTAGTTTCGGCCAATCAGGTGAAAGCAGAGGTTAGTTGATAGATTTGTATCATATTCTGGGGTTCCTGTGTTGCAAAGCCTGGGATATGTAGTCTCTCTCTCTCTCTCTCTCTCTCTCTCTCTCCCTCTCTCATATATATATATATATATATATATATATATATATATATATAATTTCAACTTGTGGTCTGATTCAGCTGTGAGCTCAGACTCCACCCAACCATGTGATTCCATCAAGCAGCAGTTACTTCCACATCTCTCAGAAAGGTCAAATTATGTATCTGGAAGCTTTTCCTGTATGTTCTTGATTATGAAAGTTTCCTGTGGGTGCGCAAAGTTGGATTTTACTCTCCTGCCAATAACTTTGTAAGTACTGAACTTTTCAATATAAGACATATTTTTTCTGATAATCACTGCCTGATTCTTATCAAACATTTGAAACCCAGGAAAATTATATATACCTTTAAGTAGTGTTCGTTTTCAGTTGTGAGTCTCCCATTCTTGTTTTTTGTTCTAAGGCAGGAAGTGCAGCACATCTCAATTTCAGTAAGGTTGTATAATAAATGAGCAGCTAGAGGAAGTCTGTAATAAAAGCTCCAGACCAAACATGGTTTAAAAAAAAAAAGAAGCATTTTAGGAGAATGTTTTCTTTCAAAAGATCAACTTAAATCACAATAAAATTGAAAAGTTGCTAATACTGATCTGTACTACCTAGGTTGAAAATGCATGAACTTTAAATTATTTTCTAGGTCTAATAATGCATGTTCTCAGAGTCTTCTTATGGCACTCTTCCCATTTCACTGTGTACCATATGCTCCAATAATAGTAGCTTCATTTGTGCTTTGGCCAAGATATGTTACTAAAACTCAGCATGAATTACATTTTATAATGTGACTATACCAGTTTGTACATAAGGAATGTTAATAACATTAATATGGGTTTGCACAACCTCTTTTGTCTTTGTTTATATTTCCTATCTGAACCTCCTCCAACATGGAATTTCCATCTCTTGGCTCAACGTTAGGTCATATATTTATGAGCTGAAAAACATTAATGTTTTGTCTTATGCCAACTAAATATAATCCTTAGACATAATAATAAAACAACAGGTTATTAATTCTACAGAAGTCATTCAAATATGACACATTATTATAACTCAGAGTCACATGTAAATAGAAATACAAGTGCAGTCCAATAGTTTTTATTTTTCATCCTATTGAAACGTCATAATTTAAAACAGGTTTGTATGCTCATTTGAAGGACCACTGAAGTTTGGTAAAAATGTTATATGTTTGTGAAATGTGTAACAAACTAACTACATTAGCAGGTATGTAAGCCAAGAGCATGAAATTATTTTAGAGAACATTTTATTTTATTGTAGCAGATTCAGCTTGTGCCCGAGGAAGCCCTCCTGAGAGGGGAGAGTGTTCTGCTCATTTTAATGATCTATTAAGGAATGAAGGATGAAGATGGGGGAGGATCTGTTGACTCATTGATTGATTCAGACAAACATTTAGCATTTGACATCTTCCCATGACATCTTCACATGTACATACTCAATATTTGAGAGAAGTTCTAACCTTAGAATGTTACCCTAACCAAAACTAACCCTAACCCTAACAGGTTACCTAAGTCTAATGCTATGATATCGGCACTGAAATATAGGCAGCACCATCTAACGGGTTGGTCAACGCCACTGCTACTGGCACTGCTAGCGGACTGCTGCCGTAACTATAACAGGACCGAAAAATATTAAAATGATTCAAGCATGCCTTAAATACATATTTGACTGTGCAGAATATATATTACATTGAGCTTCTGTGGTAGATAGGATTGACAGGCTAGGTGGACATTTTTAGTTCTTATTTGCCATAAAACCTATGTTGTTGTATTTCCTGGTAGGTAGTTCATAAAATAGTTTTGTGCAACATTTATATAACTGATTTGAAGCAAATGGTAGCTGAATCTAAAATTCAGATTTGCATAAGACCCGAACATATGCAAACTCATATACAGTGTCTTGCAAAAGTATTAACCCCCTTGACTTTTTACCTATTTTGTTACATTACAGCCATAAATTCAGTGTTTTGTTAATCTGAATTTTATGTGATGGATCAGATCAAAATAGTCTAAGTTGGTGAAGTGAAATGAATTCAACTATTTTTTAGAAATAGAAAACAGAAAATTGGCATGTGTGTATGTATTCACCCCCTTTGTTATGAAGCCCATAAAAAGCTCTGGTGCAACCAATTACCTTCAGAAGTCACATAATTAGTGAAATGATGAACACCTGCGTGCAATCTAAGTGTCACATGATCTATCATTACATATACACCCCTTTTTTGAAAGGCCCCATAGGCCACAACACCTAAGCAAGAGGCACCACTAACCAAACACTGCCATGAAGACCAAAAAACTCTCCAAACAAGTAAGGGACAATGTTGTTGAGAAGTACAAGTCAGGGTTAGGTTATAAAAAAATATCCAAATATTTGATGATCCCCAGGAGCAACATCAAATCTATCATAACCATATGGAAAGAACATGGCACAACAGCAAACCTGCCAAGAGACGGCCGCCCAACCGGACCGGGCAAGGAGGGCATTAATCAGAGATGCAGCAAAGGTAACCCTGGAGGAGATGCAGAGTTCCACAGCAGAGACTGGAGTATCTGTACATAGGATGACAATAAGCCGTACGCTCCATAGAGTTGGGCTTTATGGCAGAATGGCCAGAAGAAAGCCATTACTTTCAGCAAAAAACAAAATGGCACGTTTTGAGTTTGCGGAAAAGGCATGTGGGAGACTCCCAAAATGCAGCCATCAAAAAAAACGCTATGTCTGGCGCAAACGCAACACTTCACATCACCCAAAGAACACCATCCCCACAGTTAAACATGGTGGTTGCAGCATCACGCTGTGGGGATGTTTTTCAGCAGCCGGGACTGGAAAACTGGTCAAAATTGAGGGAAAGATGGATGGTGCTAAATACAGGGATATTCTTGAGCAAAACCTGTACCACTCTGTGCATGATTCGATGCTAGGATGGAGGTTCACCTTCCAGCAGGACAATGACCCCAAACACACTCCTAAAGCAACACTTGAGTGGTTTAAGGGGAAACATGTAGATGTGTTTGGAATGGCCTAGTCAAAGCCCAGACCTCAATCCAATAGAAAATCTGTGGTCAGTCTTAAAGATTGCTGTTCACAAGTGCAAACCATCCAACTTGAAGGAGCTGGAGCAGTTTTGCAAGGGGGAATGGAGAAAAATCCCAGTGGTAAGATGTGGCAAGCTCATAGAGACTTATCCAAAGAGACTTGGAGCTGTGATTGCCGCAAAAAGTGGCTCTACAAAGTATTGACTTTAGGGAGGTAAATAGTTATGCAACAGCAAGGGGGCACCCAGGACCTCTGCAAGTGAAGTTACACCTCCATTTAAGTCCAAATTACAGAGTTTAGACATCATAAAATCCCCTAAGTGAGAGAAAACGAGGCTACAGGACCCTAAAGACGCAAAACACCACCAAACACATACAGATTTTCCAAAAAAGCCGGACCAGATCCAAGAACAAGGACGCAAAATCAGCCACAGCCGCGTACCAAACATTAGGCACAATGCTTCCTGCATATATTACTTCAAAATAGGTAAAGTATATTCATTTATTCATGTATTATTTATTTGATTACCATACACCAAAGAGCATTAGCTCACTTACAATTTCATTGCCGTCATTTTTTGACCGGCAATATTCTAGTTTTAAATATAATAATGGTTCTTTCTTAGAACTTGCTATGAACTTAATTTAATGGTTTCACTTTATAAAGTAACAATGCTATATTTTTTATGAATAACTTTGAAGTTTACTATTAGGTGGTACATTATTTTATACAATAATTTGGTGACATATAACTGCTATTATATATACTGTCTGGGGATATGTTAACTCTTCCTGCTCACTACATTCTCACATGAAATGGATCATTTGAGGTTTCCTTAATTGTTTTGGGAACATTCTGCAATTTACTTTATATTCTAAATCGAATCCATCAATTCAGGTTAATTTCTTTCTTTCAACATTATATATGTCTCTTAATATTATTCATACACACTATCTTTATTCTCAGATGCAGTTCTTTTTAAGTTTATAGGTATTTTATGGCAAAATCTGCTCTTCAGTGGGCTTGAAAGGGCCAAAGATAACCAATCCTACCAGAGATTTGACACAGTACTTCTGAATCCTTTTTGAGGATAATAAAATTACCAAAAGCCTCCAAAAGATACATGTCATCACTATATGTCCCAGAAAGAGCAGAATCTCTATTTATTTTGTGGGTCTCATTTTTATAAATTTTTCTCAATCAAACAATAGTGCATTTACATAGGCATACACAGTTTTGTTAATTTTTGGAGGGGGGTTTCAAACTTTCCCCCTTAGCTTTGGACAACCAATCATAGCCTGCTCTGCTTGGCACTGATGGGATTGGTCATCTTGGCTAGACTTGTGCCAATCAGCGAGCTGCTTGATGAACACTGATGGGAATTCTAACTATAGGAGTGGGGAAGGGGCTACAGGTTTACTGCCAGGGGCAGCTGTGCCAGGATGTCTACTTCCCCATCTAGTTGTCGGGTTATCTTCCCACTAAATGGTCAGTGTTTGGGCTCTCCAGGAGACTGAGATGGTGTCTCCACTGCTCAAATTTGGCTGGGAACCAGGGAGGGAGGTTTAGGTAGTAGTTGATACTGAGGCTACTTATCCTGGCTTACGGAAAATTGGTCTACTGGGTTGATCTAGTGATTTGTCTGAGCTACCTCCGAGGCCACAGGCTATGGTGTGGAGGATGATGCGGAGGCTAGCCATCCCTTTGGACAACCTGGCTGGGGTTAGTGTATCCCATGTGTCCCTGGTGTATGGGATTACTGACTGTTGCAGTGAGCTGACCCTTAACTGTGCTTTCCTAGGGCAGCCTCCAGGAGACTGAGATGGTGTCTCCACTGGTCAAAGTTGGCTGGGAACCAGGGAGGGAGGTTTAGGCAGTAGTTGATACTGAGGCTACTTATCCTGGCTTACAGAAAATTGGTCTACTGGGTTGATCTAGTAATTTGTCTGAGCAACCTCCGAGGCCGCAGGCTATGGTGTGGAGGATGATGCGGAGGTTAGCCATCCCTTTGGACAACCTGGCTGGGGTTAGTGTATCCCATGTGTCCCTGGTGTATGGGATTACTGACTGTTGCAGTGAGCTGACCCTTAACTGTACTTTAGTAGGGCAGCCAAGCCTTTATAGGGTTTGGTGAGGGATCGGTTAGGGAAAGGTAATTAGGGCCGGGCGTATGGTAGACCTTTATCTGGCCAGGGCTTCCACGCTTTTTTCTTACAATACAGGCTCCATAGAGTGTATGAGGGGCCTGAGCTGACAGATTCAAGCACATACAATGTGGTGATGGAGCCTATTAAACACACCTCAAAACACATTATACATATAACAATAATCACATCCAAGGGGAAAGCAAGAATTGGGCTCAAGGGGGCTAGCTACTGAGGGGAATAGCCTTTTTGGAGTTCTGGAGAAAAGGAGGGACACCTTTGGTTGGTTTTATGACAAGTCCTATTTTTAAACACTTTATCAGAGGGAATCCTAGTTAACTATGCTTGATGTCTCAATCAGCTCTGCAGACATGCCCATTAAAGTCTATGGAGCCAAATCCAGCTCTACTGTGAACTTGCATCTGCTCAAAGATCTGGCCAGATGTTTGTACTAGGAGCATACTGGATATCATGATTGGCTACTGGAAGTGGCTACTGGTCCATTTTAAAGTAGTACTGCCCATAAATGTTAATTATGTTGCCTATTTAATAAACACGTCCCAAAACACATTGTACACACAGAGATCACACCAGGGGGGAAAATGGGGAATAGGGAAATATTCTTAGGAGTCTGTGGGGATAAGGAGAGACAACTTAGATTGGGTTTATTGCAAATCCAGTTTTTAAACACTTATTCCAAGGATATCAGAACCAGGGATTTTAGTCTTTTCACGTGGCTTGAATTATTGTTAAAACAACCAAGGCGAACAAATAACCCGATCTTTGTCTTTCTTAAAAACTGTGTTCATGCTTTCATTATCTACTCAGATATGGTATGTATCGCCCATACAGAAATAAGGCAGAAACCATACTTTTATCTCTAAATAGTGGTAGACTTGTATTATAGGTATGATAGCTATTTTTTCTATGAGTACTGTAAAAAAAAATTCAGGAAAAGGTGCTGCTTTAATACTGTTACCAGTCAATATAAACTTACATGGAATCAAGTGGACGATGCCTACTATTATGCCACTAAACTTATGTTAGGCAGTAAATTCAGTTATCTCTGCGTGATCTCTTAGCTAATTTATTAGACTGGATTAATGGTTTGAAACACTGTGATCAATTTATTAACTATTGATACAAGCCACCTCAAAAACTAATTCAGGTCTGGTTAAACCACCCACACTTTTTATTTTGTTAAACAAATCCATCTCAAAAGACAAAAATAGAAAACCAGATAGAGTTTCTGGCCATTATTCATTATTCTGAACTCTTAGACTATCGATTGTCTGAATTACATGAATCCAGGAGTGCAATCAGAAATTTTCACTTCAAACCTTGTTGTTCCAAGAAAGACTTGCAAAACCTTCTGGGGTACTTACATTTCACAATGAGGATTTTCCCTTAAGGGATGTCTGTTAGTCCTTATCTATGCCAAAAGACCATTCATTTTATACTATCATGTCAAGAATGAATTAGGAATGTGGATCAAGTTTCGTTCAAACTGCAATATTTTTTCAGCATCTAAAATCCAAACTCTCAGGTGACTGAAGCTCAGTTATACTCAGGGTTTGAAGTCTATTTCAAGACAAAACTCTTGCCAACAAATGGCTGGTTTCCCAAAAAATACCTTTATGGAAATATTTAATCAGGGAGGCAGCAGTCTTATGGTACAAAGAGCTTATGGCATAGTAAGAAAGCCAGTTACATTACACATAGCCATTACATTTTTATGACATTAACTAAAGCCAGACAATCCCACCCTTTAGTAATATCTTTTCTCAGAAGGTTAACATGGTTATGCCCTCCATGTGGCTTTTTATTGTTTGAACAACATAATAAGAACATATTATTGTCTATATGTGTATGCTAATTAATCACATTTTCCACTCAATATTATTAAAGACCTTAAATGACCACTACACAATGAACAAAAATATTTATTGAAAACTTGGGGCATAATTTAGCAGGAAAAGTCATACAACTACTTATTAATTAGAAATATAAATGTTGATGCCTCTGCTGGGCTCTGATTGTATCTATGATACATTGGTGGGAGGTGGGTGAGTGAGAGGGTGTTTATATTACTAGAGAAACATGGTTACATTTCCTGAAGCAAGGTGTCTGCTTCTCGGCCAGAGAGGGGTGTGATGTCAATTTCAATCCTATCCAATTATCATAATGAAGGCTTTCTGTTCCGTCCTTCCATGCCTCTCTCTCCAAAGGTTGCCAAAACACATACAGTGGATATAAAAAGTCTACACACCCCTGTTAAAATGTCAGGTTTCTGTGCTGTAAAAAAATTAGACAAAGATAAATCATTTCAGAACTTTTTCTACCTTTAATGTGACCTATAAACTGTACAACTCAATTGAAAAACAAACTGAAATCTTTTAGATAGAGGGAAGAAAAAATATAAAAATAAAATAATAAGGTTGCATAAGTATGCACACCCTTAATACTTTGTTGAAGCCCCTTTTGATTTTATTACAGCACTCAGTCTTTTTGGGTATGAGTCTATCAGCATGGCACATTTTGACTTGGCAAGATTTGCCCACTCTTCTTTATCAAAACACTCCAAATCTGTCAGATTGCGAGGGCATCTCCTGTGCACAGCCCTCTTCAGATCACCCCACAGATTTTCAATCGAAATCAGGTCTGGGCTCAGGCTGGGCCATTCCAAAACTCCTAATCTTCTTCTGGTGAAGCCATTCCTTTGTTGATTTGGATGTATGCTTTGGGTTGTTGTCATGCTGAAAGATGAAGTTCCTCTTCATGTTCAGCTTTCTAGCAGAAGCCTGAAGGTTTTGTGCCAATATTGACTGGTATTTGGAACTGTTCATAATTCCCTCTATCTTAACTAAGGCCCCAGTTACAGCTGAAGAAAAAACAGCCCCAAAGCATGATGCTGCCACCACCATGCTTCACTGTGGGTATGGTGTTCTTTTGGTGATGTGCAGTGTTGTTTTTGCGCCAAACATATCTTTTGGAATTATGGCCAAAAACTTCAACCTTGGTTTCATCAGACCATAACACCTTTTCCCACATGCTTTTGGGAGACTTCAAATGTGTTTTTGCAAAATGTAGCCTAGCTTGGATGTTTTTCTTCGTAAGAAAAGGCTTTCGTCTTGCCACTCTACCCATAGCCCAGACATATGAAGAATACGGGAGATTGTTGTCACATGTACCACACAGCCAGTACTTGCCAGATATTCATGCAGCTCCTTTATTGTTGCTGTAGGCCTCTTGGTAGCCTCCCAGACCAGTTTTCTTCTCGTCTTTTCATCAATTTTGGAGGGAGCTCCAGTTCTTGGTAATGTCACTGTTGTGCCATATTTTCTCCACTTGATGATGTCTTCACTGTGTTCCATGGTATATCTAATGCCTTGGAAATTATTTTGTACCCTTCTCCTGACTGATACCTTTTAACAATGAGATCCCTCTGATGCTGTGGAAGCTCTCTGTGGACCATGGCTTTTGCTGTGGGATGCGACTAAGAAAATTTCAGGCAAGCCCAAATAGAGCAGCTGAACTTTATTTGGGGTTAATCAGAGGCACTTTAAATGATTGTAGGTGTATGCTGACTCCTATTTAACACGATTTGGAATGTGATTGCTTAATTCTGAACACAGCTACATCCCCAGTTATAAGAGGGTGTGCAGACTTATGCAACCACATTATTTTTCTTTCTTTTTTTTCTTCCCTCCACCTAAAAGATTTCAGTTTGTTTTTCAATTGAGTTGTACAGTTTATAGGTCACATTTAAGGTGGAAACAGTTCTGAAATGATTTATCTTTGTCTAATTTTTTTACAGCACAGAAACCTGACATTTTAACAGGGGTGTGTAGACTTTTTATATCCACTGTACCCTCATGAGTCAGCTCAGAGGAGGTAATGCAACAAACACAAAATTGATTACTATACTCATAAACATAGTCTTCAAAAATTCTGATTTTCTCAAAAACAAAATTATGTCTATGCCTTACACATCTGCTAATCTTGTGAGTTTGGTATATACTTGAGTATCTTTTTTCCTGAACTGCAGTGGTCATTTAACTTCTCAACCACTTAACAAATATAGAAATGTCCAAATCCATTATACATTCAGTCCTACAAATGAATACAATCAAACTTTACAATAAATCTTAGCTTTTTGTAATAATGTCATTACTCAGTACAAATATGTTGATCACAACACAATCAAAACTATGTTGAGTTTTGGTGTATTCTGTCCCTTTATCTTCTTGCCCCTAACAACATTTGTTTATAATTCACAGGTATCCAACATATTTTAGCTATTACATTTCCCAATAACACTTTTATTATGACATCCCACCTAGTTAAATTATTTATCAAAGTTCATCCACCCACACCTAATACTAGCTTGTCTAATGATAATATTAAAAACCACTATCTGATTTATTATCCTCAGAGCTGCCATCAGAAGGTTTCAGGAAAGAATTGCTTTATGGGCCCAATAAAAAGAGGGCCCAGAGCACTCCTCATTTAACTAACTAATCCCAATACATGTACATAATCATAAATGTGCATGTTGAGATAGTTTACATACAGAACCTAACAGTATGGAATCATTTGAAATGTAAGCTTTATGTCTGGAGATCACTTTCACAAATTTGGACATTTTTATCTGATACAGTGTATTCACCCCCTTGGCATTTTTTTGTGTTTTGTTGCCTCACAACCTGGAATTAACATGGATTGTTTGGGGATTTGCATAATTTAATTTACAGAACACGCCCACAACTTTGAAGATGTTTTTGTTTTTTTATTGTGAAGCAAACAACCAATAGGACAAAATGACAGAAAAAGTACTTTGTTAAGCCACCTTTTACCGCAATCAAAGCTCCAAGTCACTTTGGAAAAGTCTTTATGAGCTTGCCACATCTTACCACTGGGATTTTTGTCCATTTCTCCTTGCAAAACTGCTCCAGCTCCTTCAGGTTGGATGGTTTGCGCTTGTGAACAGCAATCTTTAAGTCTGACCACAGATTTTCTATTGGATTGAGGTCTGGACTTTGACTAGGCCATTCCAACACATTTACATGTTTCCCCTTAAACCACTCTAGTGTTGCTTTAGCAGTGTGTTTGGGGTCATTGTCATGCTGGAAGGTGAAACTCCATCCTAGCCTCAAATCACGCACAGAGTGGTACAGGTTTTGCTCAAGAATATCCCTGTATTTAGCACCATCCATCTTTCCCTCAACTCTGACCAGTTTTCCAGTCCCATCTGCTGAAAAACATCCCACAGCATGATGCTGCCACCACCATGTTTCACTGTAGGGATGGTGTTCTTTGGGTGATGTGATGGGTTTGCACCAGACATAGCATTTTCTTTGATGGACGAAAAGTTCAGTTTTAGTTTCATCAGACCAGAACACCTGCCTTTTACTGAAAAAAATGGCTTTCTTCTGTCCACTCTGCCATAAAGCCCAACTCTATGGAGCGTACTGCTTATTGTCATCTTATGTACAGATACTCCAGTCTCTGCTATGGACCTCTGCAGCTCCTCTAGGGTTACCTTAGGTCTCTGTGCTGCCTCTCTGATTAATGCCCTCCTTGCCCGGTGTGTGAGTTTTGGTGGGCGGCCATCGCTTGGCAGGTTTGCTGTTGTGCCATGTTCTTTCCATGTGGTTCTGATAGATTTGATGGTGCTCCTGGGGATCATCAAAGATTTGGATATTTTTTATAACCTAACCCTGACTTGTACTTCTCAACAACATTGTCCCTTACTTGTTTGGAGAGTTCCTTGGTCTTCATGGCAGTGTTTGGTTAGTGATGCCTTTTGCTTAGGTGTTGCAGCCTCTGGGGCCTTTCAAAAAAGGTGTGTATATGTAATGACAGATCATGTGACACTTAGGTTGCACACAGGTGGACATCATTTCACTAATTATGTGACTTCTGAAGGTAATTGGTTGCACCAGAGCTTTTTATGGGCTTCATAACAAAGGGGGGGAATACATACGCACATGGCAATTCTCTGTTTTCTATTTCTAAAAAATAGTTTTATGTATATATTTTTCTCATTTCACGTCACCAACTTAGACTATTGTGTTCTGATCCATCACATAAAATTCTGATTAACAGAACATTGAACTTAAGGCTGTAATGTAACAAAATAGGTAGAAAGTCAAGGGGGTGAATACTTTTGCATAGCACTGTATCTAATAGCAAATACTTTTTGCAATCAATTTACAATAAGCAGTATAAAGTATTAATATTGTGCATACAGTATACTTGACGTAAGTCCCATAATGCAGTCATATGTCTAATCCAAATTTGTGTCAGCATGTATTTTATGTTTGTAGTCGTATTTTATATATAACGTACCTGGAAACTTGGGAGGGAGCTAAATTGTGTGTTTTGGGGGCTTCTGGCTGTTACGTGTATAATGGACCCTGAGTTTTCTGATGACAGCCCTGTCAGTCCCCTCTAACCCATATGCCAACATGATTATTCTGGCTACCGACTTTCTCAGCCCAGGAGAATTTTCTACTTCCATTAATCACAAATACTCTCAAAAGGAAACCCTTTGTTAAAGAACCAAGAAAAACTTCACAACTGTGATGCAT
Source organism: Discoglossus pictus (assembly GCA_027410445.1). Lineage (NCBI taxonomy): Eukaryota > Metazoa > Chordata > Amphibia > Anura > Alytidae > Discoglossus > Discoglossus pictus. Next base: position 232,107,189 of record CM050163.1, read on the forward strand.
GTAACAAACAAGAAAAATAAAACACATTAACAGCTGTGTAAACCATGAACATAAACCATTATTAGAGAAATTATTACTTTTCAAAGATTAGTTTGTAAAATTGTAAAATTCTGGCTTGAGCACTTCCTGAAAGATTGAAGTCTGAGGACATAATTTAATTTACTGAACAGTGGGGGAGAAGGGAGAGGGGTCTGGAACTTGTAAAATTATTGTACCTAGAATTTGCATCCTTACCCCCAGACACTGAAGCAGTTTGCGTAAAAAAATGCAAAACCTGTCCTCCAAAAATGGAAACACCACTCTCACACATGCCCACTCACCAAAGTAAAATGGGTGTCTCCAGTGCCATCTTGTTCCAGTGCAGCCACTGCAAAGACTTTACAAAGTTGTGCCGGGGGATTACGATATTGTAAAACACTGTGGGTTACTGTGGTAGAATACCTGAGTGTATTCTCTAACTAGGCTCATTATGGAATCTTGGAAGAGGTTACTCTAGTAGAAGAACCAAAAGTATCCTTTGGAAGTTACACCTGATGAAAAGTTGAGCAGCAGTTTGGAAGGCGGTTATTGTAGCAGAAGACTGAAAATCATCAGTAATGTTGAAGAAAAACTGTATTGAAGACATTAGCTCAAATTAGGTAATGTTTATTTTATTAATATTTCACATGTGCTAAAACAACTATAAACTAAATACAAAAGCAGAGAGGTATAAAAAGTGTGTATGGTTGGCAACCGTCATATGACCAAATTGTTTACCACTGAGTTACACCGACAGAGAAGAACTAGCAAGCATGTTTCTAATGTCAAAAAAGCAATATATAAACAAAAAAGTTGACACAAAATCAAAACATCATCACAAAGTGCATCTCTACCCTATAATAAGCTAAAAATAGGCATGTTCTCCTCTATATCATTTTTAAGCTAAAGCACCTGTCACTTAAATTACCTTAGCTGAAGACAAACTCAGTACATCCTTTGCCTCTCTGTGTGTTCCTTCTCTGAAATATTTGTAGTTTTTCACTTCTGACCTTCATAGCTTAGGTCTCCCATTAGTGACCATAACTGTGAACAATCTGCTGACAGCCCAACTGTGAGGTTCTTTATTACCACTTTGCTAACATGTGACAACTCAAGCAGGCAGTAATAGGCACTAGGTTTAATAGGACATACAAAGGAAGTACTAGAAAAAGCCGTACATAACTAGCTAAACATCTATTGCATAGTACATCCCAAGCATAATATTGTGTCTAACAGATATACCTATATTTGATGCAGAAGAACTCATCATTGGTATTAGTTTGTAGTTATAAAATAATCCCCTATATTAGTCTTTCGTAAAATTAGGGATATTGATTTTTCATAACACTGTGAAGGACTATAACAAATGTGTCGACTTTTTTTATAAAAGAAATACAGGTTTTAACGAATAGCGGTACTGATATATTTTTAAAATGTACTGTTTTAAACAAACATATTTAAAATATGCAACATTTTTATCATTTAAAAAAATGCATAGCCTGGAATTTATTATCTTTTATTTGCAGTTATTTATTTATCATTTTAGCTTCAGCAGATCAACTTCATGAACTGTGAGGACTTTGAATACATAGAAAGTTTCTGTCTGCAAAGTTAGATCTGTGCTTTTAGCAGGATTAAAGGGAAATTAACAGGTTACAGGAAGAAACAAAGCAAAATGGTGTCATGTAGAAGAATAATTACGCAAAAAATCTGCAAAATGTAAAGGTTGTGTTTATTTATTTATTTTGCATTGTTTTGCATTCTAAAATGATTATGCCCATTATCAAAAAGTATTATTCATATTTAAAAACAAGCTGATCTTTACCAGCTCAATAAAAAAAAATACTGTGTTAAAATTGTAGTTTTTGACACATTTTTTATTCTGTAGTGTGAAAGTGAAATCTTCTGTTCTTGCATTTTTATAACAGCTGTTCCATATTTACAATATGTTATTGTGAATAACTGTGATTGTTAATGGGCAAAATGTTTTGTTAGAAAATTAAAAAAATAATAAATATTTTTTTAAAGCATTACCAAAAGCTAAAGAATATGGTACATAGAGAAAAACTAATGTACAAGTAACACTCTTTTATATGCAATTATTCTTTACTACAGGAAACTATTTTGTTTTCTTGACTGCTGTTGTTACATTCTCAGATGCAGGTGATCTTGTAAACTAATGGGCTTCCTTGTTGTCCTGCTGAGCAGTTAATGGAGGTCCCGGGTACAAAATCATGTAGAGACCCCCAATCTACAAGGTAGGTGCCCCTAAAGATCTATAAAAAAGCTGAAAAAATATATGTAGAGGGTCTGATGGATCAGATAAGCTAACTATAAAAGTAATTATCAGCCCCTCTCTCCTAAAAAAGGCCTTTGCCCCAGGCTGATGCCGGTACTAGTGGGCCCTGAAGTTTTGCATCTGCTTCTAATAGCAGTAGCTCTATCAGTGCTACTGGGGGCACTAGCAGTTGCAGATGCCAGGTGTTCTTTCTTTTCCTTACAAATGTATATATTTCCTTAGTGCAGGCTACTAGACACAATTTCCAGTCCACAGTCCATACTACCTTGTAGTATATGTGTACTGAGTGCATATGTATAAATGTGACACAGGGGAATGAGTCCAATCTAAAGGTAGGGGTGGGCAGACTTTACAGGGTGAGGATATTGGTACTGTATTAAAATAATTGATTAGTACTTTGCTTGTTGTCTGTAGTAGTGTTTCCCAAATCTTTTTTGTTTTTTGTTTTAAAAAGACCACTGATAACTTCCTGAGGTCTTGTAGGACTATCTAATGATTTCCCTTCCTTTTTCCTAACAATTATAATTCTGTGTATTTTGGAGGGCACTTCTAAACAATGAAGTATAATAACCGGGCACGGATGTACTACTTGCTTATAAAACTGTATTCATGGTGATTAATCAATTTTTATTATTCCAGTTGTTCCATGAGTGAAGCTTGGGGACCACTAGTGGTCTTCTCTAAAGTCACCTAGAATATCACGACCAAGGATATTATATTAGAAATCCTGTAATGCTTTCTTCTACCTACCAAGTTGAGATAGCAACAGTGTGTTATCAACACACGCCACTTACCAATTCTGTGATTTTACAAAAGTGATAGAATTAGCAGATCAACAAGGAATTATGCTGTAACACCTGTTTGTCATCATAAAATGTCCTCTTAATTTAATAAAAGTAAAAGTCAGCGTATTACATTTGCAAATAAGCATATTGTTCAAGTAAAATAAACTTGAGTGAAACCGAGGATCGACACACTGAGCAGTGTAATAATGTGTAATATTGTGTCCTGTAACAATACTCTACATACAATAAAATTGTAGCAGTGTGATTTGCATCCCACAAAAGTTGATTGACATTTGCAATCAGTGGTCTCCCAAGGAAGGAATGACATACCCTCCTCTCTGTTTTTTCAGGTTGCTGGAAGGTCACCTCCCACTGTGCTGCTTTTCTTAGTTGTGGCATCAGTAATAACTTAGCCTGACCTTATCTTGTCATCAGAGTGATTTAACAGCAGGCAAATTATTACTTTTTTCAGCATGACTGTTATTGATAGGTTCTGTCTAGGAACTAAAGTAAGCTTTTGTCTCTTAACAGCATTTTTTTGATCATAATGAATTTGTAAATTAACAAATTAATGAATAATCTGCAAAGATTTAACAAACTTTAGGGACCACTGTTGCTATATATCAAAAATATACTGGTTCGAAAAATTGATAAGGGCAAACTTTTATAACAGAGATAATGTATTACTTTTTATAGCGATGACAGGGCAACCTCATATTCCTCTTGCTATGGTATTTGGATCCTGTCTGTTTCTTCCAGCGTATAAATTGGAAAGATGATGTAAGATAGTTGTGTGGCTAGATATAAGTTGATCTAATGCAGAGGTGGGCAATGTGTCATCAAGTGCCACATTTGGCTTATAAGGTATACAAGTTCTTTTGTATTTGGGCAGAGCTGAAAGAACAGAAGAACTCGAAGAGCTCCACACACTTTTTAAACACACTTTCATTTTCAAACACTGTAGTTTTTTGTGCAACACTATAAAATATTGTAAACCCAGTATACATGGGTGTAGGAACTGGGGGGATAGGGGGACAAATTCCCCCACATTTTCTATTTTTGTATGTATGTATAAATAAGCTATGTTATGGCCTGTGAATACAATGAACTGTAGTATCCCGTTAATGTCAGAATGTTTGTTTGAGCAAAGTGATTAAAAAGTGGTGAAAAATCTTCCACCTCCTTTCCTCCCTCTCCCCCATGTCTCCTTTCCCCTCACCTCTCTCCCCTCCTACTTTACCTCCTACCAAGGCTCAGCTCACCTCCTCTGTGGCTCCCGTCCTCTGGCCAGAACGACTTTCTGGATCAATCCGCACATTGCGCATAAGCATCCCGCCTGCTCGGTGTGCGGCTTGATCGAGAAAGTAGTTCCGGCCTGAGGACGGGAGCCGCAGAGGAGAAGACATTAGTGCGGTGCTTCTGCATCCAGGTATGTGGGCCCCCCACTACTGGCAGGAACCAGGTAGGGGGGGGGGGTGATACGAGCCCTGCGGGCCTCGTGATGAGTGCCTACGGCACTCATTGTAGCTGGGGGTGCTGCAGCTGTTATCCGGGCTGTTCCGAGGGGCTCATTGCAGCTAAGTCCAGCAGGTCCCCCACCCGAACAACAGCGTCCCTCGCTTTGCCAACTCGCAGTACGACAACTATATTTGTGATATATATATATATATAAATATATATATACTATATATATAATATCTAAATATATATATATATATATATATATATATATATATATATATATATATATATATATTCAAAAAGACTAAAAATCCCTGGTGCTTTAGACCTAGTAATTTGTTAGCAACTTTATTAATGAGGGATAATCAACTCGGAAAAAACAAAGTCGCTAATACAAAATCCAAGACAGATCCATCACTATAAAAATACAGTACCTATTACATCTAATGTGCACCAATATCTATAATATGCATAGTCTAGCAACAAAACCTGGACCCAATTGATCCAGATATTGATCTGATATGCCTACACATGGTTTATACAGGTATTAGCGTAGTAATAAGCACACCTCATATATAGCAAAACAAATTTAAGTCATAGGGGTGCTAGAATCTTAAGTCTAAAAGGATATGGTTAAAAGAAAAAAAAACTGAACCACCATCAATGTGTAACGCAGCAAATGTAACAAATGCTAACAGCAACAGCATACAGGTGTTACATAAATCAATACAGGAAACATATAAATTCATGAACGCAATACATGTGATTCAGCCATAATGCTATCAATCCTGAAAAGCAGGTTCACTCTGCACTTGCTGTTTTGGCCCAAAGCAAACATGGTGTGGTCCAGTGTAAAGAATAATTATAGGACAATGTTAAACAAAGTGTCCTTACTAATCTAGCAAATGACAGGTTAATCTAAAAGTTTTTTTATTTACAAATATACATATATACAGTGTAAAAATATTTTCCTTAACACAAAGCAATGAGTATTATCCAATTAGTATATAATGCAGAATTTGCACAAGACCCCATATTACAAGGCTCTTGACAATTTTTTATTTATTGATTTTTTGATGGTGTGTTGATTTATTGATTGTGTAACCATCAAGCTGACATTGTCATCACAGTATGTACGTTTGGGACTTATATAAATATAAACATATCAGTCAGTGGTTTTACATGAGAAATGAGAACTGATTAATATAGCAAATGAACGGTCTTCTAACTAATTTACAAGAAAGCGTATGAAAACCCCTCATTCAAACTATGTGCGTCTTTAGCGTTTAATAAGAAGATCCACTTGCTTTCGACTTGAAGTAACTGTTTATTTAGATCTCCTATTCTTGGCCCCACATGCACTCTGTCCACCACGTCAAATTTCAAAGAGTCCAGACTATTTTGATGAAAATATTTTAAGTGTCTTGAGACTGGAGTATCAAGCTCTCTTTTTATGGAATATACATGCTCTAAAACTCTTCTACGTAGGTGTCTTAATGTTTTTCCAACGTGGAGCTTTGGGCACGAACAAATCATTACATAGACCTCATGTGTAGAGGAACAATAAAAGAAATTCTTTATAAAGCCTGCGTACAAGGGTGGAAGCATAGTCCTAATGGATGAGCTGGACTATGTTAAGATGTACCAAAAATTGCTCCTGGATCGGAATACATATTATTTGTTGGACAAAAATCTTCTGAATGATTTGAGAAAAGAGCTGGGATTGATCCTAAGAGAAGCAAAAGAAAAATAATTTATTGACCAAAAAACACTACATAAAATGAAAGGGAAAGTGATGTTAAGCATTAAAATAAATAGCACAACATTCTCAAGCTCGCAAATCTGCTATATAAAAATGTTTTTAATGTTTATTTACCGGGTTATATCGATCCCGGCAATCAATGTGTTAATACATATAATGGAACTTGCATGGACTAGAATATCATATTTACTGATTTATTCATGTTGTGTTATTTCTGGAATGCGGGTCTGATCGAAACTTGTAATTGAAACCCGTAAGACTTTGAAATTCGAACCTCCATTTTTCAGTGACGTAATGATGACAATCTCTATTACCATTGCCTCCATCTAAATCTGTAACTACGGGTTTGATTTATTGATCATGTTCACGGCTACACATGCAATGTGTGCAAGAATGATTTACGGGCTTGCGGTTGAATGTAATAGCTCTTTAATGCAGCAGAATTTCAAGCCTGCAGGTTTTGCGGATGTCCTGTAGCCGTTATGTGCTTTGAATTTATTGTGGCTTAAAGTGTGTAAAATCAAAAGTCCATGCTACAGACTGAAAGGAAATGAGCCTTCGCATGTTGCTCTAATCAAAACCTTCTACCACCTTTTAGTGTATATTTTTATTTTCTAATGACTTTTTGCATCTCAAATATAGGACTGCAATGTTCTTTTAATAACTATAGCTAATAGATTATTATTCATGATGCATGTAAAGGAAGCTCTGGTTCAAATGAATTGGAACAGCACTGGGATTGTTTCTCTAATATAAAATATGCAAATAGTGACCAGTGAAGCCAGATGTGCACTTTACAGTGGCATATAAGGATGCATATATTTTTAAGGCTGTCACGCTTTACTGGTATTATGCACTTTCTTATGTGTCAAAGATGCTTTCTGTGTGGCTGAAATATTTCCCAGATGTTTGCGGCATTACTGAACTCGTAAACGGAGAGTCGAACACATGCAATTGTGTATCTGTCACACGCAACTTTGCAAGCTTCGTAGGCTGGTAAAAAATAAATCTAAATAATTTAATTTGTGTATTTCATTACCAGCTATTTGATATTATTTTTTTATATTATAAAATGACATAAACATTTGTGTAAAATAGATTAATTTACCCCAAGTTTCTTTCATTTTTACAATGTATTTCAAATAAAGTCTTTATCCCAAAATGCATTAAATATGTATTAAAAATCTGTTACAGATGTATCCGATCAAAAACAAAGGAAAGATTCCCTTTCATACTTAAGATGTAACTGTTTAAGATGATAGATTTCACATTTTTTAAAAGAAACAATATGGCCTTGAACTAATATTATTATTATCTTTTCTTTATAAGGAGACTTTGTTGAAGAAACCCTCAGATGTTCAAATGGATGTAAATTTAAAAGGACTTGGAAGTTCCATATTTGTATCACACATTTAAATGAGCATCAGCTGAAGTTCAGTACTTACATTTTAGTCTAAAGCAGGAGAAAATGCTCCTCTATCCTCCATTTTTAGATTTTAGAGGGTATTGGATTTTTTCAAATAAAGATACTCATACCAATATAATTGTTGGATAATGTTCCTACTGACACAGTTTTCAGCACCCTGAAACTGACGTTGCTTACCCCTAAGCAGTCATCACAATCCAACCATAATTTGGATATAAACCTAAAGGACCACTGCACAAAGTTTGAGTCCGACTAAAAATTAAATTAAGCAGAAAAAATGTTATACAGCTAGCTTTTAATTAGAAAAATACAAATAAAATTTGATGCCTCTGCAGGACCATGGAGAGATCCACGATACATTGATAGAAGTTGTGTGTGTGGGAGTGATATTTACATTTCTGGAGAGCTGTGGGTCCATCTTTGATGCAATGTGCTGCTTCTGGGCCAATGGGATGGAAGGGGTGTGGTGTTAATTTCAATCTTATCCAGTCAGCAAACAATGGCTCTTGTCTGCTGGATGTTCCCCACCACTGCACACTTCCTTCCACAGATTAAAACAGACAACACATTAATACATATCGGGCCACCCACATGAACTAGAACAGTATTGCCATTCATTTGTATTATTTTGTATTTTGCTGGTTTGCGAGTCCATTCGCATATCGGACCTCTAAACGCTAATTATGATGACGGTCTCATTTTCTATTGGCTGTTTCTAAATCGGTAGTTATGGCCTTGCCTAATTGATCATGTTCACGCTCTGAAATGCTAGATACGAGTGCATGGTTTACAGTTTCGGCTTTTGGCCCGTAACTTGCGGGCTTGTTCAATTGATTCGCATTGTAATTCAAGCCCGCAGACATACGGCCTGTATAACGTGATATGCGGCCTTGCATTTGTTTGAGGCTCTATGTGTGGGAAGTGATGTTCTACCATGCTGCATAGTATACACAAACAAAAATAGGTTTTGCCAAAATAAAACCACTCTGGGTGGCATTCCTCACAGAACATTTTTTTATATAGACCACTCAAAATAGTATATTACATTTTGCATACTTTTTCTCAAATACTATTACTTTTTTGGAAAACATTTTTAATTCTCAATGTTGTTTTTTTTAATGTAAAATATTATAAAGTTTTTGATAGTTAAGTTTAGAAAACGGACTTTAAGGACCATTTAAATTTTTCTAAAATAACTTTGTCATTCTTGAATCTTTTTTTTTTTTCCATTTTCTTGGTCTTCACATAAATTGCACATTTTGATTTTGTAGTGAGTGCTAATAAATAACATGTACTGAAAATGAATGAAATTGAATTCTAAATATAAAACAGCAAAAAAAATCAAAATGGGTTCAGGGTATTGTGAGTCAACTGTATTGTTTTGCATGGCAGTGACATAATGTATTGTGCATGTATTCAGGTATTAATTAATAATAAGAGAATTGCAGTATGTGGTGGTACCTTTTGGCTTGGACAAACATGTTTTTTCAAATGATGAGCCACTGAGAGATTAAAGTCTCCCAAGACAAAAGCTATTTTGAAATCAGTCATTCTAAATATGTTTATAAAAAGTTATCAGCTCATACTGCAATAGTCTCACTATTCATCTGTATTATAGGATATTTACAGCTACACCAAAGTTACAGATTTATTTAGCTAGTCTACTCGTGACTTAAAAGTATAAGTCTTGGGTATAAAAACAATGAATTCCAGGGCTATTATGTAGAACATAACATGATATTAAAAGGACTCATGTGCAAGATTTGTTTGAAAGAGTTAGATATGAGAACATTGTTTAGCCTTAATGAGAAAAACTTGACTCTTCAGTATATCTTTCAGAAAGAGCAAGACAATCTCACAGACATAAAAGTCTATATATACTTTTTATTACTAAAGCATACCAGCAGGTCTGGCAGTCTTACATAAACAAGCTTCAAAACAGGTGCACTAACAAACTGCAGGAGAATACTTTTTTTAGGTCACACATTTGCAAGTATATTTTTCCTGCAGATTTAAAGGGATATTCTTGTGGTAAAACAAGGGATGGCCTTTAAAAAGTTCCATCTAGCTTAATAAGTTATGAATTATTTCTTTTTTTCAATAACTTTCCTAAGGGACTGTCATGTCATCCACACTCACTCCTACAATCCTGTAGAACATGACACTGTGGGAGGTGAGCATAAAGCAGTGAATCTCCATATTGCATCTTCTACAAAAAATATCATCAGCTTCCTAATGGTGAAAGTGGTCATGTGGTGCTGGCTGCTCCTCTACTTGATCTCGTGGACAGATAGGAAGCTGCTGGATTTTCTGTGTGCATTAAAAGATGCAATTTGGAGAGTTACGGCTTGCAACCTGCCTTATCCCCTTCTGGATTGCTATTTTGTCATGGTGAAGGCAGCTTGTGCACCTCAGTGAAGCTGTGAGCTATACCATGTAGGGTCACCTAAGATGGGCAGGTCATAGCAGAGAGTTCAGACAAATCAGAGTCCACTGGAAAAGGAAATGGCACTCCACCCCTGTATATTTGCCATGAAAACCTTTTGGATGAGCACAACCAGACACTAGTTATGCCTGGCATGATGCGGACAATCGGTTCTCGGACAGCCAGGCACGACTGAACGACGAAACAACAACAACAACCTGCTTAATATAGTGATGCACCTTGAAAAAAAAGTTATATTAATTATAGTAAAAAGTTATTCCCTCATTTTGAATGTGCTACTACTCTCTTATTTTCAAGGTCTTTATCATTCTTGGGAAAGTGTGATGAAATTGCTCTGACCAATCCAATGTGTCATTTAACATTTAATAGAAGCATTTTGATAATGAATGGAATTAAAATTGCACGCAATTGTTGATAATATTTCTACTTAGCCTAAGCAAATAGCTTCTCCTCCAGTGATAATTTAAATTCAAGATATTTATATCAAGATATTAGAACTAATCAATATAAGTTTATTATAATATTACGTCAATTTATAGACAAATATTGCTTTAAAATAAAATAGTGTTTATTGTCAATAACACAATCAAATTATAATATAATACATTTTAAACAGAACTTTATTACTAACAGATGTTAATAATCCAATCAAATGAAAACAATATTAATATAATTAAATGTTATGAAACATAAACCATCCTACCAACAAAACCTTTCTAGGACCTTTCTAGGATAATATAAAATAACAATGAAATACTATTAATCAATAGCCCTTTTTTATCAGTTCATAATCAAAAGAAAACTAAATCAATCTTATCAATATAGTATACCAAAATAATGTATTAGCAGACTATATATATTTATATACCTAATAAAAACAATATAGTAATCAAAAGAATAATAATTCCGTAATCACCACATATGGGAATAGCGAAATGCTATCTGAACAAAGAAAATAAGTATATAATAGGCGATAGAATAGGCTTATCAATATCTAGGTGTATTGGTAATGATAAAGTATTTGTAATACAATTGATTTAATAGAAAAATAAGAACAAAAATAAAATAAATAAATTCTGCATTACAATTAATATTTGGATCTTAATTTTGCAATTATCAATAAGGTTTCAATATGGTTCCTTGTATATCTACTGTTATAAGTTAAAACAGATACACTGTCTATCATATAATTTATAAATGATATCACAAAGTTGGAATTAAATCTATACATTACCGGAAATCAGTAACAAAACCCAATGCAGTGTAGAGCATCAAACCTTATCTTTTATAAATCAATTTTATAGGGAAAAATAAAATATAGCAGGATCTCAAAAATAGCTTTGTCTTTCAAGCTTGTACTAAAAAGTCTCCTCTCTCCTTTGAGTCCTTTCAGTCTTTTTCCAGTACTTCAGTCTCCTTCTCCTTCTCCCTCTGAGTCTTAAATAGTATTTCTTATCTATTAGTTTTTTCTAATTCCCTACTAATTAATTTGGGGAGATATTTATTTTTCCCAGCCATCAACACATTTAAAATACCATGGCAAGGTGACACAGCGGTATTCGGGAAAGTTATTCAAATACTAGAATGTATATTTTAGATAAACTCTTATTTGGATTCAAGAAATAAAATCTTAGTCCCACCATTGTATAAATTAAAATTGCAAATATACAAACATTTATGTTTATCACCCATTGTTCCTCCTAATCTAAGCCCTCCTAAATACACAGGACCGTTCTCAAACATTAAGTGAAACTCAGAAAATAGAATTAGAATCAAATAGATATACAGTATATGTATAAATCATGTAAAAATCAAAAGGCTTATATTAAAATAAATATATCAAATAATGTACATTATAAAAGTTCTGACAACAGAGTGACAATAATGGTATCAGCTACTGTAGTTCTGATCTGCATAATAATATTAAGTTTTTTTAAATTGCATTATAAAAGTATGCAATAAATGTTTGCTACAACATACTGTATATTGTTGCAGGTACTTTATGGGATCAAAATGAATGAGAACATATAAATTAATTAATGAGCATGATGTGTAGGACATTTCATAATGTCATAAACAAACAATGAATGCTTTAATTGCAGATATAACATCAACAGCCTTATTAATTTGCGATTCGGCTAATTAAAAAGGTCTCTACAGTGGATATAAAAAGTCTACACACCCCTGTTAAATGTCAGGTTTCTGTGCTGTAAAAAAATGAGACAAAGATAAATCATTTCAGAACTTTTTCCACCTTTAATGTGACCTATAAACTGTACTATAAGTCTGCATAAGTCTGCACAGCCTCTTATAACTGGGGATGTAGCTGTGTTCAGAATTAAGCAATCACATTCCAAATCGTGTTAAAAAGGAGTCAGCATACACCTGCCATCATTAAAAGTGCCTAGTTAGTCTTTCTTGAAATTTTCTTAGTCGCATCCCACAGCAAAAGCCATGTTTAACAAAGAGCTTTCAAAGCATCAGAGGGATCTCATTGTTAAAAGGTATCAGTCAGGAGAAGGGTACAATAGAATTTCCAAGGCATTAGATATACCATGGAACACAGTGAAGACAGTCATCATCAAGTGGAGAAAATATGGCACAACAGTGACATTACCAAGAAATGGAGCTCCCTCCAAAATTGATGAAAAGACGAGAAGAAAACTTCTGTGTCTGGGAGGATACCAAGAGGCCTATAGCAACATTAAAGGAGCTGCAAGAATATTTGGCAAGTACTGGCTGTGTGGTGCATGTGACAACAATCTCCCGTATTTGTCATATGTCTGGGCTATGGGGTAGAGTGGCAAGACAAAAGCCTTTTCTTACAAAGAAAAACATCCCATCCAAGCTACATTTTGCAAAAACACATCTGAAGTCTCCCAAAAGCATGTGGGAAAAGGTGTTATGGTCTGATGAAACCAAGGTTGAACTTTTTGTCCATAATTCCAAAAGATATGTTTGGCACAAAAACAACACTGCACATCACCAAAAGAACACCATACCCACAGTGAAGCATGGTGGTGGCAGCATCATGTTTTGTGGCTGTTTTTCTTCAGCTGGAACTGGGGCCTTAGTTAAGATAGAGGGAATTATGAACAGTTCCAAATACCAGTAAATATTGGCACAAAACCTTCAGGCTTCTGCTAGAAAGCTGAACATGAAGAGGAACTTCATCTTTCAGCATGACAACGACCGAAAGCATACATCCAAATCAACAAAGGAATGGCTTCACCAGAGGAAGATTAACATTTTGGAATGGCCCAGCCAGAGCCCAGACCTGAATCTGATTGAAAATCTGTGGGGTGATCTGAAGAGGGCTGTGCACAGGAGATGCCCTCGCAATCAGATTTGGAGTGTTTTTGCAAAGAAGAGTGGGCAAATCTTGCCAAGTCAAAATGTGCCATGCTGATAGACTCATACCCAAAAAGACTGAGTGCTGTAATAAAATCAAAAGGTGCTTCAACAAAGTATTAGTTTAAGGGTGTGCATACTTATGCAACCATATTATTTTATTTTGATATTTTTTCTTCCCTCTAACTAAAAGATTTCAGTTTTTTTTTCAATTGAGTTGTACAGTTTATAGGTCACATTAAAGGTGGAAAAAGTTCTGAAATGATTTATCTTTGTCTATTTTTTTTACAGCACAGAAACCTGACATTTTAACAGGGGTGTGTAGACTTTTTATATCCACTGTATATAAGCACATAGCATATTTTTTTTACAGAAGTTTTTAGTTAGTGTACTTCTATCCAAAAGCAAGGTCTTCACTAACTAAGAACTTCTGTAAATAAATATGCTCTGTGCTTACATAGAGCCCTTTTTAATTGGCCAAATCACAATTTAATAAGGCTGCAAATGTCCATCTAATCTATTCATTCTACCTATATAAAAATGTGAACCACCAGAATGGAGAATTAGCCTAACAATAATGAGGTCAAACAAGACCATGGGCATTATTCAATTGAGCAATTGTTGGGTATTGGAGACCGTAAACTAATTTGCTATTCAATTGGCATCTTTCATCTTGCTGCAAATGATTTGCGGGTTACAGGCTAAAAATCCCTGTGGTTGTCAAAATCGTACCTCCAACCCAGCTAAGCCTTTGATCTTTCAAGCCTGTAATTGTTACAATCGCAAATCGCAATTCAATTGCTAGAATTCTTCAAGTCTGCAAATGTTTTCACACCCGTAAATGGCAAATGTAGAAGAAAATCCTACTGGTACCAGATAGGACTCGCAAGGGGGTTAAACACCTGTTCGTAGCACTGTAAATGCTAATAAAAAATCAATACTGCACTTTAAAAGACAAGGAAAGCGATGAAAGACATTAATTGCACAACAGTTTTAAGCCCGCAAATCTGCAATAAACATTTTTTTTTTACGTGTCATTTCTGTGATCTATGAATCTCGGGAATCAAGGAGTTAATACATATCAGGACTATAACATTTCCTTCCTTCATTTTTATTATTTTGTAAATTGCCAGATTGCGAGTCCGATCGCATTTCAGACTTCTAAACGCTAATTGATTGACGTTTAACCTCTGGGTTTTAATGATGTGATGATGACAGTCTCATTTACTATTGGCTGTTACTAAATTGGTAGTTACGGCCTTGCTTAATTGATCATGAGCACGCTTTAAAATGCTACTTACGGGCGCATGGTGTACAGTTTAGGCTTTCGGCCATGTAGTTGCGGGCTTGTTCAATTGAATCGCTCTGTAACTGTTGCAAAGTGAACAGGGGCCCTTGTTTCCAATATCTTATTGCTATAACCCCAAGGATGACTCTTCACCTTATAGTTTGCAGTGTTTTATATTTTTATTCATCAAGTTAATTGTGTAAAAGAAACTCTGCTAGAAAGGTCCAACATTTGGCAAATTTATAAACCTTTTTTGTAATTCATACTGGAATAAGGATTCTGTAGCACGTGTTTTTATTTTTCCTTAAGAACATTGAGTGTTTAAATGAATACAATCAAAGTCATTTTATGTCTGGTATTAACTAATGGAAAATTAATTCTGGGGAATGGGTATAAACCAGGCAGTTTTACATGCATGGCATTCATTTTTAACAGTGAGTGGGAGTATTTGATGTTTTCTTTTCATTTTGGGTACAACCCTAACCCTTTTTATTTGTTGCTAACTTGTTCCATAATCTGGGTTTTGTTTTTAAAGAGGTGACACAAATTGGTCAAATGTCCTCACCTTTTCAATTTAAAGCTTAATAGAAAAAGGGAAACAAACAATAAAGTTACAATGATATAATTGAGAACAATTGACTAAGCAGATAAAAAAGAGAAATAAGATCAATTCTATTTTAGAGTCAGGATAGTAGATAAGGAAATAGCCTACCAAAAGTGATGGGGCAAATGCAGTATGGTTTTGGATCATGGTTAATTAATGGCAAGTTCATTAAATAGATGAGAATGGACATACTAGTTAGGCCTATTGTAGTCACAATCACATGGGGAGCATCACTTGGATATCACATGGGTGCCAATAAGTTGTGATTAAATGTCTATCACAGCTTTTTGCAGCACATTTTTGTGAATTTAACCCTATGTTTCTTTACTTTAACTGAAGAAAAAACAAAACTATATTCTTACAGTAAATTTATTATAAGATATTTGATTATTAATATCTTATTTTGAAAAATAAACTTACTCAATTCTATACAAAAATATCAATAATATTTGGGAACAGTTTTTATAAAATAAATATTGTTAAGGGATCTACATACACATTATATTGGGCTATATGACATAAGATGGGAGGTTTGGGATATTATACATGTTAATAGATGTAACAAAAAGGATAACATAGAAGACATTCTTCATTTTCTCCTATATATTTACTTTATTACATCTCACACTTCTAAGCCTTTCAGTGCCTGACACTATTTCCTAAGTATTTTCCTTGTGGAAACTCACCTCAAACCCGCTCTACAACGTTGCCATTAATATGATGGGAAAGAGCTTACCTCAATATTTTTATTTATATAGACAAGTATATTTACAATACTAATCACCCATAAATGCATTACTTAAATGTGCCAACTGCTCCCTTTTATGTAGAATCATATATTAAAATGCACTGTTGATAGTAAAACACATTTTGCACAAAGTAAAGTGTAACGGAGCTGGACCACGTATCCAATATCTCCGCTGGTATATGGTAAAATACCCAAGAAGCACTACAGTCTCACCATTCCCGACCTCCCATATTGGACGACACACAATTTGGGAGTCAAATGAATACTGACTTTATTTTGTTATTGCAGAAATATATATACATCTCTTTGGCCACAGGCAATACACATGCCCATATTTGGCTACACACAATACACATAAAGAGAACAATAGGGGGGTCACACCTCCCTGGCAACTTTGATACAATCAGACATTGATTCAATTACACTTCTTTGTTCTTATCTGAGAATGAAAACACTGTATACAATAGACTTCCTTTATCTTATGCGGAGTCGCTGTAACAAGATTATCTCCCATGCCAAGTAGCTGTAAATGTCTGGGACAATATTCTGCAGAGCATCAACCAACATACATATATTAGGATCATATTTTAACCATAATAATCCTAAAACAGGGTAAAACAGTGATGGGTTCCGTTACACACCTCCCCCGTGACCATAAGCCGGCATACACGGTCTGATCCCAACGGATCGGCCTGGGGATGTCCGGACAAAAGTATTTGTTGGTCAATTCTCTAGTTTGACAACCCATCAGAATTACTGCAATTCACATTTACTCACATTTCCCATATCCCCAGATAGCTGGGATCTGAGCGCACAAAACTACCGAATAGCGCTCAGATCCTATTCACACAGTTCAATTGCCATGTAGCTAAAGTCTTTCCCATAGTCTTTCATTATATTAATGGGCTTCATGGCACAGTTATCTGGGGTATCATGGTTCACACAGGGCAAGTACAGAATGACCCCCCTGTATGTAAAGGGCCAGAATGAGTGACATGCACTCTGGTATGGCCGAACACTGGTTCCAAAGGGCAATATGTACCAGGGCCATAGTCGCAGGGCAGGAGGCTGGCAAACAGTCCTCTCCAAGCCAAAGTGGCGAAGGGCACTTCGTCACACATCTCCCCTTTGGGGGGAAGTCTAACCAGGCACCTGATCTTCTGCCGGTCAGTGCCTCCGTTAGACGATCCATCAACCCACAATAAACCAGTGCTAGAGCAGCCCCCCCACAACAACAAAGTGCAAGAGCAGCCCACCCACAACAAACAGTTACGGCACCTGGATATTTCACTGTGGTGATGGGGCAACACGCGGAGGGGACTTGAGGGGCAGAGGCCAGCGGCACTCTGCCCTGATGCCAGCTCTTCTGCTGGTATAACCTGCAGGACATCCTGCTCTGTACAAGGGACAAAGGGAGGGCAGAGGCCGACTGCACTCTGCCCCGCTGTCAGCTCTTCTGCTGGGGTACCTGGGACATATTCCGGCTCAGTAGCCAGGGAAACGTGGGGGTCAGTGGGGGTTAACATTTCCTCTGTTAACCCTGGGGCCACATTAGAAGTTAGCTGGGGAGGGGAATATGTACTTACCCCCTCCTCCGGTTGTCCCAGTGACGGTAGTTGGGGATCTGGACAAGCTGTGGGCGCAGAGACCACGGTCCCATCTGCGCCGTCTGGGAGATTGGTGTCTCCCCTGGTTAGGGTAAACTGTCGCTGGGGGGGAAGGACGACACCTTCTGCCCCCTGTGTTTCACACTGCCGCTGGGGGGGAAGGACGACACCTTTGGCCCCCTGGGGTACCCACTGCCGCTGTGGAGGAAGGTCGACACCTTCTGCTCCCTGGGGTACACACTGCCGCTGGGGGGGAAGGACGACACCTTCTGTCCCCTGGGGGACACACTGCCGCTGAGGGGGAAGGACGACACCTTCTGCCCCCTGGGGTTCACACTGCCGCTGGGGGGAAAGGACGACACCTTCTGCCCCCTGGGGTTCACACTGCTGCTGGGGAGAAAGGACGGCCCCTTCTGCTCCCTGGGGTACACACTGCCACTGGGGGGGAAGGCCGACACCTTCGGCCCCCTGGGGTACACACTGTCGCTGGGGAGGAAGGACGACACCTTCAGGTCCCTGGGGTACACACTGCCACTGGGGAGGAAAGACGACACCTTCAGCTCCCTGGGGTACACACTGCCGCTGGGGGGGAAGGACGACACCTTCGGCCCCCTGGGGTACACACTGTCGCTGGGGAGGGGAATTAGTTGGAGTATTCCACGTGAAGCGGTTTCTGTTTCTGGGACAGTCTCTCTGCATGTGGCCCTGCTGGTTACACGTGTGGAACCTGATGTACCGTGGAGGGGTTTGGTAGTTCCCACCACCCGGACGCAGTGCTGGGGGGGGGATTAATGGTGGGAGGTGGGTTAGCAGCTCCCAAGATGGACCGCTCCCGTGCCCGCTGTTTTTCCATTATGAATTTGTGGACATCTGTCATTAACCATTCCAAGGTTTTCATGGGAAGCGTACCTGGGAAAAAGGCCAGTCTGCTTTGGAGTTCTCTTCCAAACTCATTCTGTGGGGTAATACGAGGTACTGTAACCATGAGTTCCTTTCTGTCTGCATACCTGTAGTCCGCGGCCGCCTCCTCCTCCTCATGATGGAACGCTGTCTGAAAACTAGCCGGTTCCATCCTGCTGTAGCCAGGGGCACTGTACAGATACTAGCGTTGCCCTCAATTTGTACTCCACGGAATGGTGTCTCCTGTAGCTGTCCTTCTGACCGTGGGAACAATCCCGCCACTTGCCAACAAATGTAACGGAGCTGGACCACGTATCCAATATCTCCGCTGGTATATGGTAAAATACCCAAGAAGCACTACAGTCTCACCATTCCCGACCTCCCATATTGGACGACACACAATTTGGGAGTCAAATGAATACTGACTTTATTTTGTTATTGCAGAAATATATATACATCTCTTTGGCCACAGGCAATACACATGCCCATATTTGGCTACACACAATACACATAAAGAGAACAATAGGGGGGTCACACCTCCCTGGCAACTTTGATACAATCAGACATTGATTCAATTACACTTCTTTGTTCTTATCTGAGAATGAAAACACTGTATACAATAGACTTCCTTTATCTTATGCGGAGTCGCTGTAACAAGATTATCTCCCATGCCAAGTAGCTGTAAATGTCTGGGACAATATTCTGCAGAGCATCAACCAACATACATATATTAGGATCATATTTTAACCATAATAATCCTAAAACAGGGTAAAACAGTGATGGGTTCCGTTACACACCTCCCCCGTGACCATAAGCCGGCATACACGGTCTGATCCCAACGGATCGGCCTGGGGATGTCCGGACAAAAGTATTTGTTGGTCAATTCTCTAGTTTGACAACCCATCAGAATTACTGCAATTCACATTTACTCACATTTCCCATATCCCCAGATAGCTGGGATCTGAGCGCACAAAACTACCGAATAGCGCTCAGATCCTATTCACACAGTTCAATTGCCATGTAGCTAAAGTCTTTCCCATAGTCTTTCATTATATTAATGGGCTTCATGGCACAGTTATCTGGGGTATCATGGTTCACACAGGGCAAGTACAGAATGACCCCCCTGTATGTAAAGGGCCAGAATGAGTGACATACACTCTGGTATGGCCGAACACTGGTTCCAAAGGGCAATATGTACCAGGGCCATAGTCGCAGGGCAGGAGGCTGGCAAACAGTCCTCTCCAAGCCAAAGTGACGAAGGGCACTTCGTTACATAAAGTTACAGTAATCTTTGGATAATCCTTTAGTCCATCTAGCTGGTAGAGGTAGTCCTCAGTTTGCACTATGTTTCCAGATGAGGTGGTATTGCAACCTGATGAAGAATCGTAGTGGCAAAATGTTTCATCAATTATATGGCTTCATTAGGATTGTTTTCCAATGTTTTCGGGAAGTTTTCAGCAATCTACACCACTAGTGCCTAAACTGTGATTAGCACTTAAGTGCAGCTCCAAAAAATTAAATATGAGTTTTGTTCAAATGTTACTTAAACCAGTTTATTGTCTTTATAATAATCATTAATTAATGGCACTTTGTTATAATTGAGATAGAAGACAGCACCTACTTAAAAGCAGAGACATTTGTACAGTATTGGATCAGGATTGATTAATACAATGAACATTGTTTTCTTGTAGTCACCTGCTAAACAATTTGTTTTACTGTAAACTTTAATAAATGGCATCCAATAAATAAGGATGCCAGGCTCCATATTGGAGGAGCATATGTTTAGAAATGCTCAGTAAATGGAAATGACATAGATGGATTTTACATGATACATCAACAGAATAGGTCTTGTCTCTCCAAATCCATCAAACAAACAGCTTCCACCCTTTGCATATACAGTACAGCATACAAGATCATCACAACACACTTTAAATGTCATTTTCTGAGAGCTTCATGGATTAATAAAAAAAGCTGTTTACAAATCTGTCATCCTTTGATTTTTAAGCTGATTCACTTCTGTACAAAACAAAAATATTGAATATATATATATATATATATATATATATATATATATATATACACATATATATATATACTGTATACACACACATATATATATATATATATATATATATATATATATATATATATATATATGGTATGTCTGTTTTACAAATATTGATTTATTGATTGGATTGAACTGATAATATGTAATACTTATGCATGCCTAATTTGTGAGATATATTTTTAGTAGGGATGTTTTAAATTACTGGTGGAGTCATTTAAAGGACCACTGTAGGTTTGGAAATACATCGGATGTTTGTGAAGTATATGGCTAATTAATAACTTCAGCAGCTGTAGGCATGAAATTACTGTGGGTGAAATCTTTATTTTTGTAGGTGATGTTTGTGCCTTTCATAATCATTGTTGGCTTATAGACTCAGTGGATATGATCTGCCTATTTTATTATCTATTGAAGAGTAGGAGGAGGTGGGAGGGAAGAGGGAGTGCATCTGTTGACTGACTGATCAATTTAAATAGAATTTCAGCCAGTGGCAGAGCTAGAGAAGGGGGGACATAACAGCTTTCCATAACAGCTCCCCACAGCAAAACCCTTTACCGTAACAGCACCCCTGCCTTAGACACAATCCCGTAGCTGCTTCATCCAAGACCATTTTCCGTAGCTGCTCCGCTTCCATTACGTCCTGCCTGTGTGAAGCTCCTTTGTCAACTTAAGAACGAGCGGGCTCCACTTTCTGACAACATACCCTAATGGATGGGGGGGCTGGTGTGGTTGAGGGTTCCTGGGGGGACAGCGTGGTTCAGGGTAAGGGCCCCTACAACACATGATAGAAGTATATATATACATACATATACATATGATATATATGTATATATATATATATATATAAACACACACGTGTGTGTGTGTATATATACTGTATATATTATACATATATACACACATATATATATGTGTGTATATATATATATATATATATGTATATATATATATATGTACACACATGTATATATATATATATATATATATATATATATATATATTGTGGCAATTCGACCTTGCAGACCTCATTCGGCTGTTGTTCACAGCTCCTGCAGTAATAGCGGAGAGGCCAAGAATGTGTTTAATGAATATGTATTTAATGTGATAGGAAAAACAAAATAAATAAAACAAACGAATTGATGAAAATAAACGTCTGCGTTTACGTTCTTACTCACTTCAGGAACCAAAATCAGAAAAATAAAGAACTATGTTCTCTGCATACACAAGTTCAGTCTCTGTTTCTACAGGACACTTTTTACTGTTTCAACCCAATATGGCAGGTAGAGCACTGGCCCACTCCTCTCCAAGTGCTCTCCCCAGGGCCCCTTTTATGAAGCAAAATATCTCCCAGCAAAGAACTAGTTTCAGCACACAGTCTCTGCTCTGGGGAATATAAAGAATGAATTCAGTACCTATATTATCAGTTCCTCTTTCAGCCTTGGCAAATACAAGTTGCAGCAGATTTGGTACCTCTATAAGAATTGCAGGAAGCTCCTCTTAGGCACTCTGGTTGTGAATCCTCTATCCCACACTGGTTTCTGGTGTCCTCAGGCTCCAAACACCCTGTCAATGCTTCCTCTCTTGGAATGAGGCTCTCTCCTTGGGTTTAATATTATACATCTGGTAACTTATTTTTCCCAATGTCTTTGCAGCTTCTCTTTGGCAAATATGCCTGCAAATCCTCTGCATGCAGGTTCTCTCACTCAGGAAACTGAATTCACAATTTTGTTTAGTCACACAGACCACAGTGGTTGTAACTCTGGGCTCACTCCAGGGCTTAATTGGTGCCCCCCTGTCTCTGTGTGTTTTTTTTAAAGCTTTGAATCAGGTGTTTCCTCTTAATCACCTCTGCAGGTGTTAACTCCTGGTTAGAAATTTTCACAGCTCTGTATCTTGCACCATCCTCTGGGGGGAACTCTATCTCTCACTGGGTCTGAGCCCTCGATTCTAGCACTTTTGATTGAGGAACATAAGGATGCTTTAAATTATTTTTTCAATTTTACTATATTATCACCAGTGATTCAAATATGATACATCAAAAATAAATCAAAGAAAATAACAGGCCTAGCTCCCATCAGAGCACTACATTCACTGTTAAAGTGAAAACCTCACTAACAGAGCTCCCATCCAGCAAAATCTGAAAGGAACAAAAAACAAAACAACCAGTCCAATACTTTGTGTTTCATTTACTGGCCTGTATCCTCAGCTCCAGTGTCTTAAAGTCTATACATAGCTGAGCTAATCAAATTCCTCCAGTAGTTAACTATTCCCTACCTCTTGGGGGAAAGGGAGCTTTTCAATATTTGTGCCTCACATCTCTTCTCCAGCTTGGCACTATAGGGTTGAGCGACCAATTCCGTGAGCCCATGTATTGTAACCAACACATCTGCTGTACCATGCTGACTGCCATCTCTGTGGCTCATTTAAATCCCTGGTCTCACTCTATTGCTATATATATCTACTAAAATAGTTCTCAGATGTCAGTAACACCTGTGAGATGCATTATGTAACTGACAAGCCTCAGTAAGTCTATGAAACATTGAAAGGCCTCCTGTGTTCCTCCATTTTAAGTGCCCTGAGAGTGACAGTTGCATGCCACATCATATACTATCTCTACATAGCACCCAATCCTTGTCAGCAGTCAGGCCCTTTCAGCACCCAACCCCTCTCAGCACCCACCTCACATTGCACCCATTCTTATCTCCTTTGCTACCCTTGTACTTTGCTGTCATCGAGTCCTTGCTCTCTCAACTCTTTCCTGATATACATCATCCTGCTGAACTGATCCACACTGTCACCTCTTGGAGCTTCAGTAGAAATGCTTTTTTTTAAACAAGCCCATGGGGGCCCCTACACTCCAAAAAAAAAAAAAAGAAAGAAAACATGGCACTGCCCCCCAGAGGAGGGCCCTTGTGCATCACACCACTTCCCCTATTTTCAGCATTGGTAACCTTCCCCTCCGTCTCATAGGCTCAATAGAGGCAGCTTGTAAGTATCCTTGAATGCCTTTCTTTGCCCTACTCTATAATCGCCCTGTTGTATCTTGAAAAGGAAGCATGACTATTATGGCAGCTTCCATGAACTAACAAAGTCTGCTAAAATTAAAATTTTCTATGCAAAAATGTTTTATGTCAATGACATACATAGCTGCTAATTTTGTTAGTTTATTGAATACTTCTAGTTTTTGCTAATTCACAGTTGTCCTTTAAATTAACCATCTGTACTAGTGGAAAAGCATTAACATGTGTGGTGTAAATTAAAAATCATGGAACTATATATCAACATAGTAAATTTGACAAATTCTTTTCACATTTTTAAAGATTACAATTACTGAATTTTACAAAGTTAGTCAAAAATGGTTGTGTACAAACCAAATATCATTGCAAAAATTTTAACATGCATTACTATGTTCAATATTAGAATCAGTATCCCTGAGGATGGGGCAACTCTCCAACCACCTTATCATCAAGTAATAATATATATTCTTCTAATTTAAATTAATATTCTTGTTGCAAGATTTAATATTTTACTATTTAATGCTAACCAGAACTGCAATGCACTGAGTCTGAATGTAATAATGAAGAATATGAAGCAACATCTCTCAAAATGAAGAGGCTAGACAATCAATGGTATTTAAGAATTGCTTAACTTATACCCAAGAGATTCTTATTAAAAGGCAGCTGTAGTGTATTTAAACATAATGTATGTTTGTTGGAATAGATTTTCAGAAATAGTATAGAGTTGAAAATAAATAGAAGTTTATATGTTTGCTTACCAGTTCAATTGTCTGTTTTCCTCCTAACCAGAACTATTTTTTCTACCATCCTGTGCCTTACCGGGGGCATGGCAGCTCTGCCAGCTCTGCCTGGGGGATGGACCATCATGGAACTTGGAAGCACACTGATTTATGATGTCATTGGCTCTGCCTATACAGATGTAACAATTCTATTGTATTCCTTCTTGCAGTTGCTCCATTGGCTCAGCCTAGTGACAGTGCATGAGCCATCAGAAGGCCCACACCTTTGCTGGGCATGCTCTGTTTGAACTAGAACCTATACTGGTAAGACTTTCTTTTAGTCCAGTCTTCAGACGGGGTTAGTCACACCCCCTGAGAGTCCCAGGAAAGTGGAGAAAAGCAGCTCTGCTTGGGGAAAAATGATAAACTTTAACTATTTATTTTAAACTGCATACTTTTTTTTGGTAGGCTATGACAACAAACATGTGATCTTGTAAAGGAGCCTTTTTTGGCATTATGGGCCACTGACCTCCAAAAAATCATTTGGGACCACCTATTGCTTTTTTTTTTTACTTAGCTTGCCTTATGCTGGCTCTTTTGCAGTACAGTTTGTCCACATCGATGCTGTCTTTACCATGTTTGCCTCTATAAATATTTGGGACAGTCATGACTTCTAGATAGAAAGTTGTGCATGTAGTGGGCCAAGATCTGCAAAGGACTAAATGGAATCAGAGCCGCATATTCCCAAACCCTAGCTTAAAACTACTTTTTTATGTGAATTAGAATCCTGAACTGTTACACTTTTAACAACTTTTCTATTGATTAAGCCATGGTTATATGTAAATTTTAAACAGACTTTTGAAAGGCCTTTTTGAGATTTTGAGCAGCCTTATGTAAAATATAACTTTCAATATAGTTAAGAATTGTAATATTTCTTTCACTAGTGATATTTGAAATATGTATAGAAACAGACTACTGTATTTAATAGAGTAGGAATTGCACAATTTGCCTAATATACTATGCATTATTTTAATATTATTGAACATAAATTCACCAGCACAATTGTATAGTCAAGACCAAACCAACTATTCATAGATTAATTGTGAAATAAAAAAATGACTTGCTTTTTAGATTAGTTTCCCTTTAGCCCCTCTGTAAAATCTTTCTTGTCCTGCAAAATTTGACTCAAACTATATATAATTAAAGAGCTATTACTTTATTTTAGTATTATTTACTGAAATAGCCTGTTTTGTCATTAATTATTACACACCTCAACAAATTTAAACCTTTTTCCTATAACATTGGTCAAATAGGTTACTTATTACTAATTTTGAGAGCCATGAATTCAAATATGGCCATGGAAATACTGCAGCAGTTGCCCATCGTGGCTGGATCACATTTGCCTTTATATTTCTCATCCATGATTTGGATAACCTTGTGAAATATTTCCCCCTCTTATCTCTGACTCCTGGAAAAAAGGCTAAATGTAAAATGCAAAAAGTGGACCTTTAAAGACATTGTGCAGCCAAGATTTTAATAGTTCTTGAGAAAATCTTGAATGAGATACTGGGAGTTTTCCTCTTTATGGTTACCCAGAAAACCCTTAAACACTCATTAATTATTGGTTACTAAAATGTTATTCTTAGTAAAAATTAGCATTCTTGTATGTTACTGACTTATCTGATAATAAATGTATGACCTGTTCAATAAATACTGGTTTTGAATATATTTTATTACATGGGTTCATATGTTTGTCAGCTTGTAATTTGTATTAACTAAAAGTAAGTAAGTAAGAGGTGAACTGCTGCCTCTGACGAAGTATACTGGATATCTGACAAAACTCTGTAAAGAGGTGATGTGAGTATGTTCTATTTATAAAGATGTAGTTTGAGTGCTGTTGGGGGGGGGGGGGTTGTTTCATATGCAAATACATGTGGACTTTTTGGTGGCTATTTCTTTTTTATTATAATAATGACTATAATAATAATAATAATAATAATAACTTGTATTGTGGACTCAAAACATTTTACAATACTTCCCAAGATATTGTGTTACCTAAAGGCTTTGGTAAATACGTCTTAAGCTTCTTTATAAGAATGTCCAATAACTATTATGGGGAGAGAGTTCCACAGAACTGGATCTGCATGCCTAAAAGCTCTAGAACCAAATGATGCCAAATGAACTCTTGGTGCATTTAACTATTGTGCATTTGCTAATTGAAGAGCATGACTGTAGGGAACCAATAATTCGATCAGGTAGCTGGGCCCTGATCATTTAGAGCTTTGCAAGTAGCAGGTCAACCTAGAAATAAATGTGCTGTTTGATAGCTAATCAGTGCAGAAAATAAAGAATGTGTGTTATGTGACATGAGCAGATCTTGCTTGTTAGTAGCCTTGCCATACCATTCTGCACTATCTACTGGTGGTGTAATTGCTTTTCTAAAAGTCATAGGAATAGTGCATTGCAGTATTAAAGTCGGGAAGTCACACATTATTTAAGGGAATTAAGTTCCTAATTCTTGCAATATTTTTCAGGTGGAAAGAGGTCTTGATTGCTGCTGATAGTTGATGTTTAGTCATCATATGTGATAGGATGAAGATGTGGCAAGGTTGTTTGCATTTTTAAAACTGATCAAGAATTAACTTAGATATTAATATTTTAGTTTAGCCCTTAAAGCCTTCTGCAAGAATCTGCATAGATTATATATATAATGTATGCTCTATCTGAAAACAACACCACAGACTATATTTTCAACTGAATAAAAGAACAACAAACAGAACAAATGAACACACTTAATAATTTAAGGAAACACAACACCTCCACTACATTCTATTAATTTAGGCATGCAAATTAGACCTCAATATGCTTTCACTCTTTTATCCCAAACCATTATATATATACAGTATCTCACAAAAGTGAGTACACTGTTCACATTTTTGTAAATATTTTATTATATCTTTTCATGTGACAACACTGAAGAAATGACACTCTGCTACAATGTAAAGTAGTAAGTGTACAGCCTGTATAACAGTGTAAATTTGCTGTCCCCTTGAAATAACTCAACACACAGCCATTAATGTCTAAATTGTTGGCAACAAAAGTGAGTACACAATGTCCACATTGGGCCCAATTAGCCATTTTCCCTCCCCGTTGTCATGTGACTCGTTAGTGTTACAAGGTCTCAGGTGTGAATGGGGAGCAGGTGTGTTAAACTTGGTGTTATCGCTCTCACACTCCCTCATACTGATCACTGGAAGTTTAACATGGCACCTCATGGCAAAGAACTCTCTGAGGATCTGAAAAAAAGAATTGTTGCTCTACATAAAGATGGCCTAGACTATAAGAAGATTGCCAAGACCCTGAAACTGAGCTGCAGCACGGTGGGCAAGACCATACAGCGGTTCCACTCAGAATAGGCCTCGCCATGGTCGACCAAAGAAGTTGAGTGCACGTGCTCAGCATCATATCCAGAGATTGTCTTTGGGAAATAGACTTATGAGTGTTGCCAGCATTGCTGCAGAGGTTGAAGGGATGGGGGGGGGGGGGGGGGGGAAGGTCAGCCTGTCAGTGCTCAGACCATACGCCGCACACTGCATCAAATTGGTCTTCATGGTTGTCACTCCTGAAGGAAGCCTCTTCTAAAGATGATGCACAAGAAAGCCTGCAGTTTGCCGAAGAAAAGCAAACTAAGGACACTGATTACTGGAACCATGTCCTGTGGTCCGGTGAGACCAAGATAAACTTATTTGGTTTGTGGCAGTAACCAGGTGAGGAGTACAAAGTGTGTCTTGCCTACAGTCAAGAATGGTGGTGGGAGGAAGTGCAGGGGAGGGGAGAGGGGGAAGAGACAGGGGAGGGGAGGGGCTGAGAGACACAGGGGAGAGGGGGTGGAAGAGACACAGGGAAGGGGAGGGGGGAGGAGACACATAGGATGGGAGGGGGGGGAAACAAAGAGAAGGGAAGGGGTAAGAGACAGAGGGGATGGGAGAGGGGGAAAAGACACAGAGGAGAGAGAGGGGGAGGAAGATTTGGGAGAGTGGGAGGAAGACACGGGAGGGGAGAGGAAGACACAGGGGAGGGGAGAGGGGGAGGAAGACATGGGAGAGAGGGGAGGAAAGACACAGGGGAGGGGGAGAGACACAGGAGAGGGGAGAGGGGAAAGAGATACAGGGAAGGGGTAAGAGACGGGATGGGAGAGGGGGAAAAGACACAGAGGAGAGAGAGAGGGAGGAAGACTCAGGAGAGGGGGAGGAAGACACGGGAGGGGAGAAGAAGACACAGGGGAGAGGGGGAGGAAGACATGGGGGAGAGGGGAGGAAAGACACAGGGGAGGGGGAGAGACACGGGAGAGGGGGAAGAGATACAGGGGAGGGGGAAGAGACACAGAGAAGGGAAGGGGGGGAAAGATACAGAGGAGGGGAGGGGGAAATAGACACCGGGGATGGGATAGGGGGAAGAGACACCGGGGAGGGAGAGGGGGAGGAAGCCTCAGGAGAGAGGGGGAGGAAGACACGGGGGAGACTGAAGGAAGGCACAGGGGAGAGGGGGAGGAAGACACAGGGGAGGGGGAAGAGACACAGTGGAGGGGAGAGGTGGGGGGAAGAGACGAAGGGGGAGGGGGAATAGACGGGAGAGGGTGGAAGAGGGGAAGAGACACAGGGGAGAGGCGGAGACTGGTGAGGGGAGAGGGGGGATGAGACACAGGGGAGGGGGGAAGAGACAGGAGGGGAGAGGGAGAAAGAGACAAGGGAGGGGAGAGGGAGAAAGAGACACAGGGGAGGGAAGGGGGGAGAGACACAAGGGAGGGAGACGGGGAGGGAGAGAAAAATAAAAAATGATACTGTCATTTTTGACGGGCAGTTTACTAGTATACATATATATCTCAAGCCATCTACTGCAGCATGCGTCTCTATTAACATGTCTTGCTAGCGTTCACAACTAACTCTTATGGGGTTTGGCCTAAACACCGCAGCTGACACTGTGTCTCAATATTCTGTACATTTACAAACTGAGGCAAGAAGAAAAGAAAAAAAGAAAAAGATTTATTGTAGTAAATGATGTCCTGTGAGATTAAAATGCCATCTGAGATACAGTGTAGAGTATGGTACATGAATAGCTCACATACACATTACAAACATAAAATTGCACCATGAACGCTTGTCTTGCAATAGTTATCCTTCATTCATTGCTCCCTCTGGGACAGGTACACATATGTAGTTTCTTGAAGTCAAAATCAACAGAAAGTGTGTATGAAATGATAATAAAATATTGGTACTTAATATTGCATATGGTAGGCTATCTTTATATAGCATCCAAATGACGCTGGTTATTGCTTACACTTATGTGAATTTCAGACCATTCTGAACAATAGTACAGATTTCCAACAGGCTTATAAAAAAATCACTTGTCTAAATGACTAAATGGTAAACTGCCCATCTCTGCATTGAGTTTCTCTGCATACTACAGTAAGATTTCTTATTAACATGAGCTCATCAACAAACAATAAGCCTTTGCTAGCTTATTGATGGCAAAGAGGGCATGCTCATAATAATAACTAAAACTGAATCTGTATCTAATGAAGATTGTTTTAACAATTCATTTGTATATATGATAAAAGCTGCAGATTAATTTACAACATTTATTCCAAGTTTAGTATTATTCTTGGTTAATTTTCATCTTTAGTAATATTTTTTATTTTCTACTTTAAAATAATTAACAATGTTGTATATGTGCTATTATAAGGACCTGGCATATCACTTAGTAAAATAGAAAAGCTGGCTGGCTTAGGGACACTTTACTGTTTAGTACACTTCTAAAATGAACTAATAGAGATGGGAGAGCTTATCACGTGGCAATGTAAATACAGAGAGACTCATCATTTCACCAAACTATTACCCTTTAATGAATTGTTACTTTTGTTTAATTTATTTCCAAGAGTTCATATATGGACAGTAAAAGGAGCATTTATTACAAAATATGCTGTCAAATATTAGAAGAAATAACATGTGATTATAACTTCACTACTTATAAAATAATATAAAAATGTAATAATCTGAAGACATTTAGAAACAAAGACAAATGAAGAACAATAAATAGAGGATAGTGATTTAAGATCTTCATATTTTACATTTTTCAATAAGAGAGTATGCAATGATAAAGTATTGATTGGTGAATCCCATAGATGCCCAAAGCTTGCATGGCTGTGGAGTGCTTTGCTGAAGGCCGTGATGGCTGTTTGATATGGGGAATATTGCCTTTGCAGCTGTTCATAAACTTTTGTGGCTCCTGCAAAGGACCCACTATAATATCTCAACAATTAGTTTTAATTAGGCATTGATCTTAATTAAAATTAATATTCAATTATTTAAAATGCAATATTTAATATTAAAGATACTTTGAAAGTCCACTATAAGATCAGTGAGGGAGGTGGTTTTGCCTAGCACACAGCTGTTAAATTTTCAGACACAAAGTGTTCCAACACAATGATCTCCATGGCCAGGGGACTTGTTGTGTGAGAGGTTTCCCTTGACAATAGAGCTTTTTAATGATTGTTTATTCTCCTATCAAATCCTGGTGCTCATAAAACCCTTTAAACCTTTCTCACAAACAACCAAATCCTCTAGCCTCCCATTAATGACCTTATCAGTATGGAGATACTCAGTCATCTGGAGCCTTATAAACTAATCATTACAAATTAATTTAATATTAAATACAAATTATTAAATAGGAAATGTATTATCTATCATTATATAAACAAATTAAAGAGCTGCTCTTTCAAAGGCATTACAGTGGTCCTTTAATCGACCCCTATGAAAGTTATGAAGTTTACATTAACTAATATCATACTATTAATTTCTCATCAAACAGACACAGGACAACCTTGTAAACAATCACTGATAATTAAGAGATATTGTGCAAGAACAGGAAGTTGATGAAAATCATAATTAAATTCAATGTATAAAGTCAACAAAAAATATAATTGATTTCCTTTACACATTTCCTCTTCATTAATGGTAATTAATTTCCAAGCAGTTCTGAGTCAATGCAAATTTATAAATTAATTTGAGTTTTGCCCTGTTTGTGGAGATTGGAACAAAGCTTGTATTTCTTATAAAGGAGGATCATTTTATATACATCTATGAAAAAACTGTTACATATTGTTATTTTAAGGTAACCATACACAATGCACTTCACATGTCAGGATGAACTGTGGTGACATAATTCTTCATTTAAAATCTTTACCCATGCAAATCTCATGATTCCAATGACATCCAATATCAATAAACAGTTTGAGTTTGTAAAGACAACAAGAATCAATGTGACTGGAATCTCTGGATCAACAGTGGTCTAGATTCACTAAGGTAGTAGAGTCCTAATATCATGGTAAGATGACAAGAAGTGCCTTGTTTTCTGAATCATTTTGCTACCATTGTGCATTGACCTCTTTAATAAAGTATTACAATTTGAGAGAAAAAGAACCATTTAAAAATGGATACTGTTCAATAGCAAAAATTATTTATATTGAACAGATCATATATAATTATACTAATTTATAATTCAAAAATAAAACAGAGAAAAAAATATTTGAGTTATGTATTTTTCTGTTTGATTTAAATATTCTTAATATTGAACTGTATGCATTCTTAAGCATTCCCTTTTTCCTCATATTTTGTTGTCAGCATTTGGAGAAGTTATATCTTTTAAGAGAAGCTGTATTTGGATATATTGTTCTATAATAGCAAGTCATTTGGTGGCATATTACGCCCTCATGTTTTTGTTGTTGTTGTTTTCAAATTTATAATTGGACATATTTTTAGTGCCACTGTGACCCACTGCTCTTTCTTTTGGGTTTGCACTTATTATTAGAGTATTATATGCAATTCTTATTTTTTATAATTCCTGGAAAGGCCTCCCCGCCCCCTGCTAGATTCACCAAGCTATGGATTTACGAGTCGCACAAGAACACCTCAAAAGCTCATACATTTTTTCTAATAATTCTGAGTATTATGAACTGTGTTAGTTTAATAGCTGCATATCGATGGCTTATTAATTATGCGTCATTAGTTTTGTAAGTACATACTTTCCATCAATTCAAATGGTCAAGGATGGAAACTAATTATGCTCTGTTTGGTAATGTTACCACTAGTCTGTACAATGAGTAAACTAAGGTCTAGACATACCGTATTTATCGGTGTATAACACGCACTTTTTCTCCCTGAAAATAGGGGGCAAATGATAGGTGCGTGTTATACGCCGATATTCCCTCCCCCCTCCTCATCCTCAACCTCCCTCCTCATCCTCAACCTCCCTCCGCATTCTAAACCCCCCTCCGCATTCTAACCCCGCCTCCTCATTCTAAACCCCCCTCAACCTAAACCCACCTCCTCAACCTAAACCCCACTAAATACCTCCCCCTCACTTACCTGCTTCTTCTCCGGCCTCCGCTCCGCTCCTTGACCCGGCGCGCATGTGACGTCACATGCGCGCCACGTCATTAGCGGGTGAGGATGGGGGGGTGGAGGAGGGGGTTTGAGGAGGGGGTTGAAGATGGGGAGGTTGAGGAGGGAGGTTGAGGAGGGGGTTGAGGATGAGGAGGGAGGTTGAGGTTGAGGATTTTGCTTCAAAGTTCTTTATTTGAAATGTATTTATTTTTCCCTGAAATTTCCTTCTTAAAATGAGGTGCGTGTTATACGCCGGTGCGTGTTATACGCCGGTGCGTGTTATACGCCGATAAATACGGTATACACAACTAATATGTAAATACTATTCCATACACAC
Source organism: Discoglossus pictus (assembly GCA_027410445.1). Classification (NCBI taxonomy): domain Eukaryota; kingdom Metazoa; phylum Chordata; class Amphibia; order Anura; family Alytidae; genus Discoglossus; species Discoglossus pictus. Next base: position 232,140,463 of record CM050163.1, read on the forward strand.
ATATGTGCTGTAGAAATGATACTCCAGGCTTCCATCTTTCTCCTAGAGAAAACAACATAAGGAATGACAGAAAAGCAGGACTAGAAAATAGTTTTTTGTCTGTAAACTTGGTAATATTGCTCAAAAGACAACAATTTGCTGAAATGTATTGGGGATTTTAGCTGCGAAGATCGACTGTCCCTCAAGCAGTGATCAGTTGGGAGGCATGTAATACAAAATTAATTATTTTTAAAGTGTATTTGTTAGCACTGTAATACAAGTTTTAGATCGTTCATACACACGCATCATATAGATTTTTTGGATTAAAAACAAAATTATTCTGATAAAAATGATATTGATACAGTCAGAGTGCAGCCACCTTAGTCACATTAGCTAATGAATTTCATATGAATTAGTTTAACTGCACCACCCTTCGTCCTAATTCTCTAAAACTAATGAGTGCTGCAAATAGCACTTCAAAGTAGACTGTGCCACTGATAAGAAGTTTGCTAACTTTTGTTAATATGATGAGAAATGAAGTTTCATATAAAAACAAGAATGCAGGAAAAAAATGATTACATTTTTTACATGCCAAAAAGGAATTTTTCTTGTACTACTGATATTACATTTGCAAAGGTGAACATTACTTTACTATGATCACGGGTAAATAAAATTAAATGCTTAATACATATCTAATAATATTAAAGCTGCACTTTTCAAAATAAAAAGGCACCTATATGAAAATATTAATCTAAGTAATCACTGAATTCATTGTCATAGAACAATATTTTTCTAATGAATATAAATAATAAAAGTTAATTAATGTAAGTTAATACTTGATATTAGCTATAATGCTTATTCATTTATTAATATTATAAAAAAAAATATTTATGATTAACTGCATACAAAGATATAATTTGATAACTTAAAGGGTCGCTGTAGCTTGCAACTTTCATATCTTTTCAATAGTAAAATTAAATATTAATAACTTGTGATTAAAAGCGTTTCGCAAAAAATCCCACTGAAACGCAACAATTTCCCTGCTATCTTTAGACTGGAGCTCTTCTTGTCTTTTTCAAACTGTTGCAAAGTCTGCACAGATGTCTATACACTGCACAACTTTACTGGCAAGAGATATCAGTTGCTGATCAAAGATCAGTAGTTTTCCCACTTTAGAATGACAATTCTTGATACATTTTTATTATAAGTTTTCTCACAGAAGATCATAATAACAGTTGTTTACACTGTTTTTACTTCTTAAAAGCCATTAAAGCGGGACAATTATAGTGGAGGTTCCAATTATGGTATTATTTATGTAATTTATCAATTCGACGTTATTTAAAAAATAAAAAAAATCCTATAATAAACAAACATTTGAGATTTTTAGCTGTCAGTTAGCCTTTCTAATCCATCCACAAAATAAGGTTATTATCCTTGTTAATAAAAGATCATTGACATTATTAACTGATAAATCCCTGAGGCATTAGTTCCTTTTTTCTTGACTGCAGTGGACTGAGCAGAAAGAGACTAAGGGACTCATTTAATTGCAAGGCCACATCTTGCCGTATGTCTGCGGGCTTGCTGAGGGCTTGAACTCTGCTACAATTACGGAGCAATTCAATTGAACAAGCCCGCAAGTTACGTGCCGAAAGCCAAAACCATAAACCATGCAATCGTATGTAGCATTTCAGAGAGTGAACATGACCAATTAAGCAAGGCCGTAACTACCCATTCAGAAACAGCCAATAGAAAATGAGACTGTCATCATTACATCAGTAAAACATGGAGGTTACATGTCAATCAATTCGCGTTTCGGGGTCCAATATGGGATCAGACTCGCAATTTTGCAATGTACAAAATAATAAAAATGAATGAAGGAAATGTTTTAGTCCAGGTGGGTGGTCTAATATGTATTAACTCATTGATTCCCGAGATTGATATAACACTGAAATCACAAATAAGAAATATTAATTTGATTGCACATTTACGCTTGAGGCTGTTCTGCAATAGATTCTAATGTTTTTCATCGCTTTCCCTGTCTTTCAAAATGCAGTAGTGATTTTTTTTATTGCATTTACAGTGCTAGGAACATGTGTTTAACCCCCTTGCGAGTCTTGTCTGGTACCCATAGGATTTTTTTCTACATTTGCCATTTACAAGTATGAAAACAATTGCGGGCTTGAGGAATTGTAGTAATTGTATAGCAATTTGTGATTGCAACTCTTGCACTCGTGAAAGGTCAAAGGCTTAGATGGGTTGGAAGTTATGGTTGTAAAAAACGCAGGGATTTTCAGACTGTAACCCGTAGATCATTTGCGGCTCGCGAAAAGACGCCAATTGAATAGCAAATTAGTTTACAGGCTACATTACGGGCTCCAGTAAGCTACAATTTATCAATTGTATGAGGCCCTAGGAGTGTTTCATGTGCAGATGTCTAAAATCAAACAAATAGACCTAAAGCCTCAGGGGATTACCAGTAATTATATATCAATTATCTTTTATTAACAAATAAAAGGATCTTGTTTTGAGGTGGATCAGAACAGCTGATGGACAGCGCAAAACTGTAAAATACATTTTCAATAAGATCCAATAGAAAAAATGCTTGTAATTGCCCATAAATTATAATTACAACAATTTTTTAACCTCCGTTTCACTTTAATATGGAATCCATTATCTGACATTACTGTATAATGGCCCATGGACACAAGATACTTGCAAGATAAAGGTAAGAGTCTTGAAACAACTGGGTATCATTATAATGAATAGGCTTTGTGAATCCAGCAAGAGGAGAGAAGACCTTTCAAGGAAATGCCTTCACCTCATATTAGTGAATCTAGAGTAGTTTCTTGCCACTGTCCATGGTTCTATACATTGTTCTGTAGTACAAATCATCTCAAACTCTGTAGTTCACAAGTTCAATATATAATTGAAAAAGCACAGTCCAACAATTATCCAAATCGGAACTTCAACCTGTATCTAACTGGGCTGCTGTTCTTGTTAGGTGCAGGTAATGCAGTCTTTGGCTTGGCAGGTGCTGCTACAGTCTTTTTCTTTTCAGGCACTGTGACTGTGAAAGAGAAGTCTGGAGGCTCTGAGTGTTTGATTCTGGGAAGGAAGTGTGTGGATATGTGTTGAGGCTTCACCCTAGGACTGCAACCCCTTTTTGCTTTGCCTCTTTTGTTCAGTGCCACATACCACCTTCTTCCTGTCTTTTCAGTCCTGTACGTGGCTGAGGCGTAAGTGTTGTAACTGTTTTCCTGATACCTCTCCATGAATTTGCATTCATCTGTAAATTTAGCCTGTAGTGAAAGACAAAAAACATGTTAGATTATTTATACACTAAACACCATGGTCCACCTAATTTGGCACTTACATGCAAAAAGTATTTTATATAATAGCAATTAAACAATTATTAGCTAACAATCTATAAAAACATAACTACATTAATTAAAAACTAAATGATATTGATTATCTACATCGTCAGCCATATAGTATGATCTTTGACTGATTTCACATTTATTATTTCAAAAGCTTGCATTTGATTGAAACTACATAATACCATCTTTTTTTTAATATATATATTTGCTTGTTACAAAGATTTTGTCTCTAGTTAACAGAGCAGCGAAATTTAATATATGTCTCTGTTATGTATAACATATGAAACAAAGTATTGCACATTGTTTTGTAGTAGAAATGTTATAAGCTCCAAATACTCCCATGACTGCTCCCTTTACGCTGGCTACTAGTTAACCTCTCCATCTATATGATCACCTGCACACACTTGCAGGACGTTTTCTGTGCTGCACCCATTTTACTGGGGGTGCTGTGGGAATTACTGTGCTTCTGGGCTATGACTCACAGATTCATACTCACATCTGTATAAGTATCACATAAGCACCCATTGAGAGTTTTATTAGCAATTCCCCGAGGCCAACTCCCTGACTACATATCAGTAAGTTCTTATGTGAAATTCCTGGCAGGAGCCATATAATAGCTACTTAAATTATCTTGAAAGAAGTCCCGTACCTACGACTCCCGTAGCGTTGTGGGAGGTTCCATGTAATTGTGTTCATAAAGTCTTATATCAAATGTGAGTTTTATGTCACCAAATGTTTCCTTAATGACAATCAGTTGTGAAAATGTTCAGATTTTACATTTATAACACAACTGAAAAAACCTTTTTGTTTCAGTTTAACATGGAAAATATGGTCTTGAATCGATTCCCTGACATGGATATAGTTTAACTTATCAAAAACATTTTTTCATTTATTTTTTTTAAGATCTGATATAGCTCAGTTTTGGCAAATAAGATGGATCCTCTAATACAATCAGCTGCTTCCCCACTCAGCAATCATGTTTGCCTTCTGTCTTGACCACACACAGTGTAAACGGCGTAAACTCTCACAAAAAAAGATTCTCTGCTTCATCTGAATCAATTTACAAATTTATATTAGAAAGTATGTAGAAAGTAGTTTTTTTTTTTAAACAAAAAATACATATTTTAATTATTATTTTGAGATTTAATGTTCATTTTTTAAGACAGGGAAATCATTCAAAAGTTTCTCACAAGAAGCTGACATATTAGCAAACAGATTGTTTCAGGCTCCACCCATGAGCTTCATGTTATATTTAAGCTGTGCTAGAAAGTTAGTTTCACATCTGTGGCCTGGATACTGGCCACTGTGGGCCAGCATTGCATATGTATACAAACAGTGATTTACTAGGAGTAACTTGAACTAAAGCACTCTTCATAAATACAACAAAGCTTTCAAACATACTCAATGTTTTATTTTTTCTTCAAGAAATGTTGAAGAAGAAAGCTTTGGTGTTCTAAAGCTCTATAAACTATCTAGTAATAGGTTTCCAGTACATCTTTTAGGTATTAATTATTACATCTTGCTTTTTGCCAAAGCTATATGCAAATTGGACATTTATTCTATATAATGTATTGTTAACCCAATACACAGGACTTAACTATAGATGTAATTTCAAACACAGTTATATTTATATAATGTTTTTATTTCTCATAATGTGTTGACAATTCTGATAAAAGCGTAAAAAATACATGTAACAGCAATCAAGGTCGAAAAAGACTATGGCCTCATTCAATTGCGATTTGGCCAATTGAATAGGGCTCTAAATAAGCACATAGCATATATTTTTTAAAGAAGTTTTTAGTTAGTGAAAACCTTGCTTTTGGATAGATGTTTACTAACTAAAAACTTCTTTAAAACATATATGTTATGTGCTTATTTAGAGCCCTATTCAATTGGCCAAATTGCAATTGAATGAGGGCCTTTGGCCTATGGACGAGCCACTCCTGCATAGTACTATAGTAACTGAGGCAAAAAAACTAAATATTGATCCATCAAGTTCAACCTTTTTATATTTCCTCTGATCCTTTTATTATATGAAATGTCAATTGATACAGAGGAATACCTAACTGAAACATTTTTGAGAAATATTCCTTCCTGATTAGTGATGTCGCAAACATCAAATTTTCGGTTTGCTAACTGCGGACGCGAATTCCATCAAATGTTCGCGAAAGGACGAACATCGGCAAACCGGCATAGACTTCAATGGGCAGGCGAATTTCAAAACGCACAGGGACTCTTTCTGGCCACAATAGTGATGGGAAAGTTGTTTCAAGGGGACTAACACCTGGACTGTGGCATGCCGGAGGGGGATCCATGGCAAAACTCCCACGGAAAATTACATAGTTGATGCAGAGTCTGGTTTTAAGCCATAAAGGGCATAAATCACCTAACATTCCTAAATTGTTTGGAATAACATGTTTTAAAACATCAGGTATGATGTTGTATCGATCAGGTAGTGTAAGGGTTACACACGCTTCACAGTAACAGACCAATGTCCCCGTTTAATGCACCACAAACAACCGCAAACAGTCCCTTTGTACAACCGCAAACTCCCCATTTGCACAAGGTTGGATATCAAGCTAGCCATGTCCCGTTCCTTGTCCTCACTAATGTCATTGAAGGTCTCTTCCTCCACCCAGCCACCAAGGGTCCCCAAAAGGTGACAACAAGCCCCCTGGGACGCCTGCTGTGTTTGGTCTTCCACCTCCTCAAAGCCTCCTTCCTCCTCTGACTCCTCTTCTTCAGACTCCTCTCTCTGCGTTGCCTCTCTCTGTGTTATTATAAGGTGTGTACTGTTAAGTAGTACTATTCCTATTGGTTTAATCCCCGTTACGTCCACTATTAGGGGACGTGTATATGGCATGGATTTTTGGAACAGGGAGATGGAAAAAGATGCTTGGTCGGACCTCCTACTTTGAATTTGGGGCACTGCGCGTGCAATGTAATGTGCCACCAGATAGGAGTGGTGTATTAAGTTGTACTACTCATTCCTATCAGTTTAATACCTGTTACGTCACCTATAAGGGGACGTGTATATGGCATGGATTTTTGGAACAGGGAGATGGAAAAAGATGCTTGGTCGGTCCTCCCACTTCGAATTTGGGGCACTGCGCGTGCAATCTAAGGTGCCACCAGATAGGAGTGGTGTATTAAGTTATACTATTCATTCCTATCAGTTTAATACCTGTTACGTCACCTATCAGGGGACGTGTATATGGCATGGATTTTTGGAACAGCGAGATGGAAAAAGATGCTTGTTCGGACCTCCTACTTCGAATTTGGGGCACTGCGCGTGCAATTGAAGGTGCCACCAGATAGGAGTGGTGTATTAAGTTGTACTACTCATTCCTATCAGTTTAATACCTGTTACGTCCACTATTAGGGGACGTGTATATGGCATGGGTTTTTGAAACAGGGAGATGGAAAAAGATGCTTGGTCGGACCCCCTACTTTGAATTTGGGGCACTGCACATGCAATCTAAGGTGCCACCAGATAGGAGTGGTGTATTAAGTTGTACTACTCATTCCTATCAGTTTAATACCTGTTACGTCACCTATCAGGGGACGTGTATATGGCATGGATTTTTGGAACAGGGAGATGGAAAAAGATGCTTGGTTGGTCCTCCCACTTCGAATTTGGGGCACTGTGCGTGCAATCTAAGGTGCCACCAGATAGGAGTGGTGTATTAAGTTGTACTACTCATTCCTATCAGTTTAATACCTGTTACGTCACCTATAAGGGGACGTGTATATGGCATGGATTTTTGGAACAGGGAGATGGAAAAAGATGCTTGGTCGGTCCTCCCACTTCGAATTTGGGGCACTGCTCGTGCAATCTAAGGTGCCACCAGATAGGTGTGGTGTATTAAGTTATACTATTCATTCCTATCAGTTTAATACCTGTTACGTCACCTATCAGGGGACGTGTATATGGCATGGATTTTTGGAACAGGGAGATGGAAAAAGATGCTTGGTTGGACCTCCTACTTCGAATTTGGGGCACTGCACGTGCAATGTAATGTGCCACCAGATAGGAGTGGTGTATTAAGTTGTACTACTCATTCCTATCAGTTTAATACCTGTTACGTCACCTATAAGGGGACGTGTATATGGCATGGATTTTTGGAACAGGGAGATGGAAAAAGATGCTTGGTCGGTCCTCCCACTTCGAATTTGGGGCACTGCTCGTGCAATCTAAGGTGCCAACAGATAGGTGTGGTGTATTAAGTTATACTATTCATTCCTATCAGTTTAATACCTGTTACGTCACCTATCAGGGGACGTGTATATGGCATGGATTTTTGGAACAGGGAGATGGAAAAAGATGCTTGGTTGGACCTCCTACTTCGAATTTGGGGCACTGCACGTGCAATGTAATGTGCCACCAGATAGGAGTGGTGTATTAAGTTGTACTATTCATTCCTATCAGTGTAATACATGTTACGTCACCTATCAGGGGACGTGTATATGGCATGGATTTTTGGAACAGGGAGATGGAAAAAGATGCTTGGCCGGACCTCCTACTTCGAATTTGGGGCACTGCACGTGCAATGTAATGTGCCACCACATAGGAGTGGTGTATTAACTTGCACTATTTATTCCTATCAGTTTAATACCTGTTACGTCACCTATCTTTCCTCCCAATAGCACATTCTATATGTCATCAACCGGCCTGGGTGTATTGAGAGAACCACACTTTAAGGCCCTTAACCTGGGACAAGGTGGCTTGGCTATCAGATTTGCCTCAGAGCCTTAAAAACTTGCCAAACCCCCTAATCAGACACTCACTATCATACTGGAAATGGGCCAAGAAACACACGGGTTTGTTCCCTGGATCCACCCAAATGACCCCAATTCTTGACCACCCTCAGGCCCTGAAACACATGAGCACAACATCACAACACTGGTGGAGGTCAAGGAAACTAGACAGACTGGGAGACTGGTTAGTAAAGGGCCAGATGCTCACCTATGAGGAACTGAGGGACAAGCATGAGCTACCGTGGTCAGAACATTACAATTACTGTAGGCTGAGGCATTTCACACACTCCCTGACCCAGAAACAGGGGACACCGGTCTTAAATTGGTTCTCCAAAATTTGTAAAGATAAACCTCTATCAAGGGGGATCATTGGGTCGCTTTAAAAATATAAAACATTTGTTACTGGTTGAAGCGACACTGGGGGAAGGACCGGAGTGTGGGAGCCCTGGAGACCCTTCAGAAGCAACCGGTGGCAAAATCATCCCAGGAAAGGAGAGGTCGCTTAGTGAAGCCTGCCCTAGGGTAACCCAAGGGTGATTGCCCAGGTTAGATATTGTAAATAATAAGCTAATACTGCTGGAGGGATGATAGCTAATAGGACTTTGGTGTTCCCTGCAGATATACTCTTTACTATTGTCTGTTTTACCATGTTTTAGTTATCTCTTAAATTGCAATCACAATAAAAAATAAGAAAAATTATTAACCTAAAAAGTAAAAATAAGAAGTAATAACCAGCTAACTTTCACAAAATGTCTTTATTGTAAATATGTATTTTTGCACAACTGCTATGCAAGACTGTTCAAAAATGCTTTATTTTTCATTACATGCTGTACGCCTTCTGACAATAAAATAATTAAAATGCAAAAATTAGGTATTGTTGCAGCGACCAGAAAAATTGATGTTAGTTTGTGGACCATTATTAGCTCAAGGCAGCTCATCTATCAGGCCTTTTTTAATCTAATGTATCGCCCACTGTCAGTCCCTTCGGGATCCATCCCTCATTCATCTTAATAAAGGTGAGGTAATCTAGACTTTTTTGAACTAGGCGACTTCACTTATCAGTGACAAAACCTCCTGCTGCACTGAAGGTCCTTTCTGATAGGACACTTGAAGCGGGGCAGGACAGAAGTTCTATGGCAAATTGGGATAGCTCAGGCCACAGGGCAAGCGTGCACACCCAGTAGTCAAGGGGTTCATCGCTCCTCATAGTGTCGATATCTGTAGTTATGGCGAGGTAGTCTGTTACCTGACGGTCGAGTCGTTCTCTGAGGGTGGACCCCGAATTGCTGTGGCGATGCATAGACTTAAAAAGCTCTGCATGTCCTCCATCAACAACACGTCTGTAAAGCGTCCTCTCCTTGCCGGCGTGGTCGTGGGAGGAGGATTATGTTCACCTCTTCCTCTGCCCTTGTGCTGTGACATCACCCTTAAATGCTGTGTAAAGCATACTTTTTAATTTATTTTGGTAGTACTGCATCCTATTCAGTAACATTTCAGGCACTTTCTGCTTATACCGGGGGTCTAGTAGCGTGGACACCCAGTACAGGTCGTTCTCCTTCATCCTTTTTATACGAGGGTCCCTCAACAGGCACGACAGCATGAAAGACCCCATTTGCACAAGGTTGGATGCCGAACTAGTCATGTCACGTTCCTCGTCCTCAGTGATCTCACTGAAGGTATTTTCTTCACCCCACACACGTACAACATCACTGGTACCAGATAGGTGACAACGAGCACCCTGGGATGCCTGTTGTGGTTGGTCTTCCTCCTCCTCCTCAAAGCCACATTCCTCCTCTGACTCCTCTTCCTCACAATCCTCTTCCAGCATTAACGCAGGTCCAGCAAGCGATGCTGATAAGGCTGTTTCTGGCGGTGATGGTGACCACAACTCTTCCTCTTCACGCTCATCTACGGCCTGATCTAGCACTCTTCGCAGGGCACGCTCCAGGAAGAAAACAAATGGTATGATGTCGCTGATGGTGCCCTGGGTGCGAATGACCAGGTTTGTCACCTCCTCAAAAGGACGCATAAGCCTACAGGCATTGCGCATGAGCGTCCAGTAACGTGGCAAAAAAAATCCCCAGCTCCGCAGAGGCTGTCCTAGCACCCCGGTCATACAAATACTCGTTAACGGCCTTTTCTTGTTGGAGCAGGCGGTCGAACATTAGGAGTGTTGAATTCCAACGTGTCGAGCTGTCTAAAATCAAGCGCCTCGCTGGCATGTTGTTTCGCCGCTGGATATCTGTAAAGTGCGCCATGGCCGTGCAGGAACGCCTGAAATGGGCACACACCTTCCTGGCCTGCTTCAGGACATCCTGTAAGCCTGGGTGCTTATGCACAAAGCGTTGTACAATCAGATTACACACATGTGTCAACTTGCCCAAATTCAATGCCGTCAACAAATTTCTTCCGTTGTCACAAACCACTTTGCCGATCTCCAGTTGGTGCGGAGTCAGCCACTGATCCACCTGTGCATTCAGGGTGGACAGGAGTGCTGGTCCGGTGTGACTCTCTGCTTTCAGGGAAGTCAACCCCAAGACGGCATGACACTGCCGTATCCGGGATGTGGAATAGTACCTGTGGAGCTGGGGGGGTGCCGTTGATGTGGAGCAAGACATAGAAGTAGCAGAAGAGGACTCAGCTGAGGAGGGTATGGAAGAGGATGGAGTAGGAGGAGTAGAGGAGGTGGCAGCAGGCCTGCCTGCAAGTCGTGGCGGTGTCACCAACTCCTCTGCAGAGCCACGTATTCCATGCTTGGCAGCCGTCACCAGGTTTACCCAATGCGCAGTGTAGGTGATATACCTGCCCTGACCATGCTTTGCAGACCAGGTATCAGTGGTCAGATGGACCCTTGCCCCAACACTGTGTGCCAGAGATGCCATTACTTCCTTTTGCACAATCGAGTACAGGTTGGGGATTGCCTTTTGTGCAAAGAAATTTCGGCCGGGTACCTTCCACTGCGGTGTCCCAATAGCTACAAATTTTTTGAACGCCTCAGACTCCACCAGCTTGTATGGTAAAAGCTGGTGGGCTAAGAGTTCAGACAAGCCAGCTATCAGTTACTGGGCAAAGGGGTGACTTTGTGACATTTGCTTCTTACGCTCAAACATGTCCTTGACAGACACCTGACTGTGGGCAGATGAGCAGGGACTGCTCAAGGCGAGACACGGAGTGGCGGATGGTTGAGAGGGGGCAAGCAGGGCAGCAGTGATTCACGTGGCTGAAGATGCTGGACCAGTAGGAGGATGGCGGCTTTGACTTTGTGTGCTGCTTGTACTCATGTGTTGATCCCATAGGCGTTTGTGATGCGACATCATGTGCCTTCGCAAAGAAGTTGTACCTAGGTGGGTGTTGGACTTCCCACGACTCAGTTTCTTTTCGCACAGGTTGCAAATGGCATCACTGTTGTCACAGGCAGACACACGAAACAATTGCCACACTCTTGAGCTCTGCAATGACGGCATTCTGGTGGTGGCAACAGGATGCGTTGACTGGCGTGCTGTCTGGCTGACCCCGGGTGCCAATGCATGCTGTCTGACTGTGCCACTAGCTACTTTCGACGACCTCCCGCTGCTTCCAACTCGTCTCCTCTCTGTCTCCCCATCTGAACTTTCCTCCTGTTCTTCTCTTATAGCGGGCACCCACGTGACATCCACGGACGCATCGTCATCATCAACCGCTTCACTTGTATATGACAACTCAACAAAGGAAGCAGCACCGGGTACAACATCATCATCATCATCAGACCGTACGTCCATGGTGTAATGCTGCCTTACTGGGACATATCCCTGTTATGTACATCCTCTGGCACTAATGTTTGTGCATCACTCATTTCTTCCAACGGATGTGTAAATAACTCTGCTGACGGATCAAGTGAAGCGGCTGTTGTGCTAGTGTTGGTGGTGGCGGCAGGCGGGCGAGTGGTAACTGGAGAGGTGCCCGAAGCTAAGCTGGAGGACGATGGCGCGTCTAGATTCCGAGCGAAAGCTGTAGAAGATTGGGTGTCCTGTGTTAGCCAGTCAACCATGTCCTCAGAACTGTTCAAGTTCAGAGTACGTTGCCTCTGAAAACTGGGCATTATTCTAGGGCCAAAGGGAATCACAGCACCACGACCACGACGGCCCCTGCGGGGTGGCCTGCCTCTGCCTGTCATTTTTTTTACGATTAGTGGTACTATGCGTGCAAGCTACTGTGACACCAGATAGGAGTGTCACTGTGCACTGGCAAAAGTTGGCAGGGTAGGCGCTGTAGGCCTCACACACACGCCTGTAGGCAGGCAACTGATATTCAATCGATTACAGTCAAAAAAGGGTTCTTTTATTTCACTGTACACTACGGTTGCACTAGATATGAGTGTCACTGTGCACTGGCAAAAGTTGGCAGAGTAGATGCAATAGGCTTCACACATACGCCTGTAGGCAGGCAACTGATATTCAATCGATTACAGTCAAAAAAGGGATGTTTTATGTCACTGTACACTATGGTTGCACTAGATATTAGTGTCACTGTGCACTGGCAAAAGTTGGCAGAGTAGATGCAATAGGCCTCACACACACGCCTGTAGGCAGGCAACTGATATTCAATCGATTACAGTCAAAAAAGGGATATTTTATTTCACTGTACACTACGGTTGCACTAGATATGAGTGTCACTGTGCACTGGCAAAAGTTGACAGAGTAGATGCAATAGGCCTCACACACACGCCTGTAGGCAGGCAACTGATATTCAATTAATTACAGTCAAAAAAGGGTTCTTTTATTTCACTGTACACTACGGTTGCACTAGATATGAGTGTCACTGTGCACTGGCAAAAGTTGGCAGAGTAGATGCGATAGGCCTCACACACACGCTAGCAGGCAGACATTTGCAATTAGATTACACAGAAAAAAATAATAAAATAAAATAAATTATGTTCTGGCCCTAAAAAGGGCTTTTTGGGTTGCTGTCCTTACAGCAGATATCAAATGAGTCCTTCAGGTGTATAGTGAAAGCTAAATACACAGCCTGGCTATCTATTTCCCTATTAAATCAGCAGCCGGTAGAATATATGTACCTCATTCAATTGCAATTTTGCCAATTGAATAGGTCTCTATATAAGCACATAACATATTTTTTGGCCGAAGTTTTTACTTAGTGAAGACCTTGATTTTGGATAGAAGTTCAGTAACTAAAAAGTTCGGTATAAAAAATATGTTATGTGCTTATATAGAGTCCTATTCAATTGGGCAACTCGCAATTGAATGAGGCTCTATGTCTTCTCTGGCTGGAATGTGTCTGCTGACTGTAAGGTGCAGGGTCAAAGTTTCCTCAATGATAAAGAATAGGGGGCGGACCGAAAAGCACATGTGTTCGCCGTTCGTTGCGAACGTGAACATGCGAAAATCGCTGTGAATAGTTCTCCGGCTAACTGTTCGGGACATCACTATTCCTGATTCCAAACACTGAATGTCATAATATTCCCAGGATAAATACCCTACCTATGCTAGTTAACTAACATAACCTTGCATGACATTTTTATAAAAAATATATCCAATATCTTTTTTAAATTATCTACAGAATCTGCTGTCATAGCCTCTTTTGGCATGAGTATCACAACATGACTGTCCATACTGTAAAGAAGACTTTTCTTGGATGTATTTATATAAGGTAAACATATCACTTTGTAGGTGCCTAGAAAAAATAAATTGAATTTGGTTACCCTCTATTACAAATTATTGAAAACATATGTTGAAAAGAGGAGGACCAAGTATTGAAACCAAAGAACCACACTTATTACTTACCGTATATACTTGAGTATAACCCGACTTTTTCAGCACATTTTTCACGCTGAAAAAGGCCCCCTCGGCTTATACTCGAGTGAGGGTCCCACTTACCTGTTCTCTGGTGCAATGCAGGTGTTCCTCCTCCTCCCTCCTCTTCCCCATCCTCGTCCTCAAACCCCTCTTCTCTATCCTCCTCCCTCCTTCCTCCTTCTCCCTTCCTCCTTCCTCATTCCCCCCTCTCACATGTTCTTATTAGCCTCTGATCAGCTCCTGCTGCTGATTGGAGCCCCGCAGCGTATTTTATGCCTATCTCTGGAACCGGCATATGCTAATGACGTGACATCACAAGCGCGTCATGTCATTAGCATATGCTGGTTCCAGAGAAAGGCATAAGACACGCTGTGGGGCTCTGATCGGGCTACAGAGAAGAGGTGAGAGGGGGGAAGGATAAGGAGGGAAGAGGATGGAGGAGGATGAGGGGGGGAAGAGGAGGATGAAGGGGGGGAAGAGGAAGATGAGGGGGGAAAGGGGGAAGAGGAGGATGAGGGGGATGAGGGTGGAAGAGGAGGATGACGGGGGAATGGAGGAGGATGAGGGGGAAAGGAGGAGGATGGGGGGGAAAGAAGGAGGATGAGGGGGGCTTATGGCTCATAATATATGTTTTTGATGACCCTATTTTCCACTTACACAGCTAGTTTACTGTTTTTCTTAGAAATAAATATTCAAAAACATTTAACCTACTGATGCCTCAATGAATGTAATTTTATGGGTATCTATTTTTTTTTCTTCAAATTTATCAGTAGCTGCTGCAATTCCCACCTTAGGCTTATACTCAAATCAATAAGTTTTCCCAGTTTTTTGTGGTAAAATTAGGTGCCTCGGCTTATATTCGGTTCGGCTTATACTCGAGTATATACAGTAAGTCAAATGTGTTCCATTTTAACCAGTTTTCTCTCTATTACTCTAATCTACAGCAACTGAAATTCCTTAGATTTACTCTGGTTCACTTGACACCTGTTTATACCAGGTGTACTAGTACTGACTAGTACTGAGCCTTTGGAGTTTTTTTTTTTAGTTTTTTTAATAGAAGTAATTACTTGATTATTACAAACCTCGGTTCCCTCAACACCCTTCTATGCTTCTGGTACTTTATATACATTTATTTTTTTCAAGCCACATTTCGCAGATAATGAATTAATTAGTAATTGTGATGCAGTCACATTTTGTTTCAATGTCCCTACCATTAGTACTTCCATAGTGTATAGAATAACATTTACATCAAATCCCTTCTCCCTCACATGCCCAGCCTGCTTCTTGACAGGTGGAAAGGGTGTGTCATAAAATTAATTCTCGTCCAATTATCTTACAAAGCCATCTGACTTCTCCCTGTTCTATCCTTCCCCACCCTGATGATCTAGGTCATATAACGTGATGTAACAAACACAAAATGGATTCTGCTTCTCATCTTCAGAACACAACTCTGGTAATGTTTAAAGCATGCTCTATTAAATGCTTGAAAGAAAAGCATCTGTAGAAATTGTACCCAAGAGGAAAAGTAAACAGAACTCTCATTTTTTTTAATTTTCTAATATTAAATGTGCTGTGCTTTCTATACAAAAAATGAAATAAAAGCTGCAGTATATTGAGGGAAGCAATATAAACAGATCAATCCTTGTATCATAGTATAATGATACAAGTAAATGCAAATTTACTGAGATTTAGGTAATTTATGTCATGCTACAGTAATTAGCTTTTTTAACATTTAAAATGTGTTATTATTATCTATGTAATGTTTCTTCCGTGTTTCATTAAGCAAGCTGGTCAAATGCAGTGTACTTATTAAACAGAGATTTGAAATCTGGTGAGAGAATAACAAGGATGGGAGAATATTTATATTCTATAAGGAGGATGTTGTTTGGGGAGATATGAGATCCTCAGTGATTAAAAGATTCTCCATGCCTAAACATTTTTTACTTTGTATTACAATTTGAGTCCCACACATCAGAAATTTCCAAACTTTGCATGTCAGGGAATTACATTGCATGAGTTCCAGAAGCCAATGCAACAAAATACATCTGCCGCGTTTTGGCAAAATAGAAAAAATAATGTGCAATCTGTTAAATATTTCACGCATCATGGGTGCTAACTCTAAACACAGGATCCAATTACTAAGGTCAAACCTGGCTCAAGGGTTTCCCTTTGTTCATCAAAACACTGAAGACATGGATCAATGTTGTATGGTAGGGTATTAGTGCAGTTCTGCGGGTAAAACAATCATCAAACATGTACTGCTTCATTTAACATAAAGTAAATTAAAAGGACATGGTGCATACACATTTAAGAACATACATTTCAAAGAAGAGTTCTTTTTTACATTACAAATGTAATTTTGTATGGAAAATACCTGCTAGAAGCTACAAAACTCTTACTTTAAGAGATAGTGGAAATGCAGATTTGTATCAATGTCAAAATCAGTCAGGACATTCATCTGGGAATCTCAGATGCAGCCAATTCTATTGAGCTTTACACCGGGCTTATTAGTCTTTGAGAAGGCGTTTGTTTTTTCAAAGTCTTTAACTAATCGATAAAAACTTTTCTTCAGACTGTCCATGAACAAGCGTGTCACTTAATACAACAAGTTTGCTGGGCTGGATTAAAACTATTTAGGCAATATTTTTGTTTTATAAAAATGTTTTAAAAAAGTGACAATTATTGATTATATCTAATTGCCATATACAATTTACACTTCACTTACTTCTAAGGAACCTTCACAGTAACAGATTGTCACCTACTGAAACCTTCCCCTTTCTGCTTCTTGTCTTTCATTTAGGATGCCATGTTTCACAGCTATGACCAAGGAAAGACTACACCCACAGGGGAGGAGCTTTGCACTACCAGTGTCATGCTGCTACAATCAGACAATAATACGCTTTGTGTCTGCATGCAGCATCATTGTACTGTGAGTGTGGCTTTGAATCACAGATGTGAGCATGTCACAATACTCTTAGAAATAAGTTAAGTGTACATTTTATATGAAAATTACACAGAGAAGGAATTAATTAAGTACCCTATTTAAAACATTTATATAAAACAAAAACTACATTTTAAAGTGTCTCTTTAAGGAAAAAAGTTAACAATGTTACTTGGGCAGCAGAAAGGCTGAGGCAAATAAATTCCATACATTCACACTATACTCACGTCTAATCTATCTTTTCTTATTCCCTCTCCATTCCAGATTCCTTTTACCTCATTCCTCTTTCTTTTCCCTCTCCCACTTCACATATACCCTTTTCTCTTTACACCTATTTTCAATCTTTTTTTATATATTGTTATATATTTGCACTTTCTTAATGAGATATTTTGCAGGGTGCTTGTGATTGTTGGCCCTTTTGCAATCTGCAGAGTCATGCAAGCTCTAGACAGCAGTGAGGAAAAGTGAAGGAATAACTGGTTATATATAAAATATTGTACTATGTCTGTACATTTTTAGAATTCAAAAAGTTTTTTCACATGGTTTTCAGTGTTATGTTTGATGATGTAGAACAATAGCAATATATATTCCTTGTAACTCTATCTGTGCCTAGGGCCTAAGAAGGAAATTTTTTAAATGTTTTATTATATTATATTTCCTGTCAATGCTGATAAATGTAGATTAGGGATTTTCCATCTGGATACACAGCTGGGAGACTTTGATAAATCACTCTGATAATGAAGTTTCCGGGTGTATCAGAAATGGGACTAAGGATATTAACTACTGTATATCGTGACCATGCTATTCGGGGCTTCTGTTTCAATAATGCTGTAACTGAGGATCTGTCGTAGCTCTGAGCCATGACAATTGAGGCACACTGAGACTTAACATATGGTGAACCTGCAAGTCTTCTAGGCAACCAAGTAGCTGTTCTCTGCTGCAAGCAGCTGTTACAAGCATAGATATGCTACGCACTCCTGCTCTACACTGCGTCTCATACTTGAATATATAATATTGTAATATTTTCAATGTTGTTCTTTGAACAACTAAACTTGATAATGGTCAAAACATTTTTTTTTTTTTTAAACATTTAATAGATACAACTTTTAAATGTAATCTTTTATACCAAAATATAAATTATTTCTCGTATTAGTCAAAATACCCAGTCAAAATAATTCTGGGTGGGGGGAAATAAAGCTACCGTAATTGTATACAGACTGTGTGTGTATGGGGGAATATGTGCAGTTCTGTGGGGGGGAAAAGACAGCTTAAAACCTAAATAAAAAGGTTATCTTTTATTTAATTTAAACTGCAAACTATTTTTAACATCCTATGTACAGCAAACGTATGAGCTTTACTTGTAAATGCACTACAGTGGTCCTTTAACAGAGCATGTACTAAATAGTACAAAACATTTATTTGAATGAATGAGTGCCTTAAAGATTACACATGTTCATTTAATTCCTATGGCTTCCATTCCATGGCTCCCATAAGAATTCTCGGAAGGCTCCCTTGCAGCTAAGCGAGTTTTGCACAGCTCAGTCCCGGAGCTATTCTATGTCTCACAAAAAATAATAATCCCATCTAACCTATTGATTCGCACCCAGGGGGATTTTCCCGGAGCTCTCTAGCTCTAATATGTGCTCGCAAAACCGCTCGCAGGAGACTCTGAGTTTGCCCAATGGTACCCATTAATGCGAATATACTAAACTAGCCCTTGCATTCTCCACAATTTCTATCTATCGATATAAGCTCCTGCCAATGACAGGGTAGGGATTCAATTAAAATAAATGAGCTTGGGGATCCCCGGGATTCCCCCTCAATATCCACTACCCCAATTGAGCCGTTCAATATCCACAACCATAAGAGACAGGGGTTATCCTGGATACCTTATCAATACTCGCCACACTCTATCAGAATCCCCTTCAATACCCACAATCCTCTAAGAGCCTGGGTATCTCCCTAGGTTCCCCTCAATACCCACTTCCCCTATGAGACAGGAGATATCCTTGATCCCCCCTCAATGCCCACTACCACCTATGAACCCTGTTATCCCCCTGGATTCTACTTAAGTACCCATGAACCCTATGAGATCAGGGATCCTGAGAATCCCCTGGACCTCTTATCAATTCTTGCTATCAGATCCTGAATAACCCTGGATTCCCCCTCAAACCCTGCTACCCCGTATGAGCCCAGTTATCCCTGGGATTCACCCTTAATACCTATTATTTTTTAAGAGCTGGGTATTCCCCAAGTAAAGTTTAACCAAATATTAAACTGTTATGACTGGGGTCCCTATGGACCCTCATGGTAATCTCAAATATAACCCAATGATACCTAATATTAATCCTTAAACTATGGGGGTCTATTCTTAAAGAGCATGAAAAACTGGCTACACATTGTATTAACCATTTTTTTCTAAGATTAACCATTTCTGAGTTATTTAGGAATGTTTGAGCTGCATTAATATGAAAATTAGTGGTGCTTGAACACTAATTAGCTACCATGCACTAGTTAGTTGCGGATTGTCTGTTTCTGTGGTAGTCTAAACAATAACCCCAACATTATCGTGGAGTTAGACACCCTTCCCCACCCTTATAAAGCACTCTAATCTGCAAGTTAGCATTCTAAGCCACACATTTGCATACAGGAGCTGCACATTTAATTCTGAATATCTCCAGAATTATTTACTGTAGAGACAAATGACTAATGCAATGTATAGACTTCCTGTTGGGGTACACAGTGTCCCCTTAAATGGAGATTATAAGAACATTTTAATCCTTGCAACACAAATTTTTCATAGAAAAAAATGGTCTAGAGTGTTTATACCTGCTACTTTAAATTCATGTTGTCAAAGTCCCTTTAAGGAGGCTCTGATCTCACTAGCTGTAACTACCTTATGCTTTTTAAATTATTGCACCATTCATTTTTATATTATAATATTTGTCAAGAACAGTATCACTTTGCATATTTGCATTATCACATATTATAATTGTCTAACTACGATTCGTCGTCACGCTGCGTTGGGTAGTGCGTACGACTTAGCGATGAGCGCCGCAGGGCTCGCAGTGAGGCGAGCTGTTAAATTGTAGCACTTTGGCAATGAGCTCCACAGGCGCTCATTGCAGGCGAGCCTCGCACAGCGAGACGAGCCGTTAAATCGCAGCACTTTGGCAATGAGCGCCGCAGGTGCTCATTGCAGGCGAGCCTCGCATAGCGAGGCGAGCCATTATGTTAAATCGTAGCACTTTGGCAATGAGCGCCGCAGCACTTTGGCAATGAGCGCCGCAGGTGCTCATTGCAGGCGAGCCTCGCGTAGCGAGGCGAGCCGTTAAACCATAGCACTTAGAAAAAAAATACGAGATGACAAAAATTACGAGATAAGCGGCGGAACCAAAACACTAAAAAAAACACTAAATACACACAAAAAAAAAAAATAAAGGTCACTTACAGCATGGGGAACGAGGCAGGACGTCTGGAAGTGAGTTGGAACTCCAATTTACAGCGATTTAGCCGAGTTACAAAGATCGAAAATCGGCTAAGCGAGAAAAAAATGGCCGCCGAAAAAAATGAAAACGAGGCTACTACTACGAACTGCGTAAAACACAGCCACAGACGTATGTGTTTGAAAAACAATGAGATAAAGGATGCGGATTAACCACGCAATGAGTAAAAAGACAGTAGCGAGTACATTTTACGAAACCCAATTACAGATTTACTCATTAACACAAATTTAACGACTTTGTCTCGCGCAACATCGGATTTACCGCCTAAACCAACGCATTTGATGAAATATAAGTTGCAAGTTACAAAAATAAAAATTTTATAAAAAAAAAATTGTATTTATTTTAAGAAAAAAAAAAAGGGACAAATGTAGCGTCATGTTGTGTGGCAAACAAATTTACTGTTAAACCGTAGTACTTTAGCGGGCTTAGCGACGAGCGCCGCAGGCGATCATTGCCCGCGAGGCGAGCCGTTAAACCGTAGTACTTTGGCAATGAGCGCCGCAGAAAAAATGCCAGGCGAACAAAACGAAAACGAGGCTACAGCACTATAACCACGGAAAACACGTACCGATAATCCGCTAAGACGCATACCACACATTATCCGCCATTTTTGGATAATGTGGAAGTCCACAGCTACGTTAACGGTTTCGGCTCGCGCACGCACACTATTACACTGCACACGTTCATCACGCTTACACAGCACCTCCACACCACTAATGCTGCAGCAACATCAACACAGATTGCCAGCTCTTCAACACAATGCATAAAAATACGTAAATTCATTTATTAATTTGAATTCTATATTTCTGTAGTACACAGAAAACAACATTAGCTACCTTACAATTCCATGTGTATATTAATAACTAAACAACTTTTAAAACATACACATCTGATTGCCGTCATTTTTTGACGGGCAATACGCTAGTAACATATATAGTTGTGGATCTGCGGGACTGTTCGCAACGTTTGCGATGTTGGTAACGCACTTGCGGCCCTTGCAAAGCGAGCTGCTGCCTGCGAGCGTTGCAAACTATTGTGAGCCATTACGGGCCGCAAACGCAAGGCCCGCGGGACTTACGCTGCAATGAGCACCAAAGGCGCTCACTGCAGGCCTTGCAATGAGCTCGTCAGGTGCTCATCGCCAGTGCCGCCGGCCTCTCTCAGCCCCCTCTGCCTCTCATCTCAGGTTGCAGACACAGGGGAGGGAGAGGAGGGGGGAAATCTGACTCAAGGGAGAGGAGAGGGAAAGGTGACACAAGTGAGGGAGAGGAGGGGGAACAGAAACAAGGGAGGGAGAGAAGGGGGAACAGAGACAAGGGCGGGAGAGGAGGGGGAACGCAGACACAAGCGAGGGAGGGGGGAAGGCGAAACGGGAGGTAAAGGGTGGAAAGGAGACATTAGGAGGAGGAAGGGAGAGGGGAAAAGAGGAACAGGAGGGGGAAAGGAGACACAGGGGAGGGATATGGGGAGAAAGGTGACACAGGGGAGGAAAACGGAGAGGGAGGAAAGGAGGTACAGGAGAGGGGGGAACACATGGGAGGGAGAGGAGGTGGAAAAAGAGACACAAGGGAGGGAGAGGAGGAGGAAAAGGAGACATAAGGTGGCAAACAGCATTGCCAGCCTTAAAAGTTTATTCCCGTCATTTATGACGTGCAATTTCCTAGTATCAAATAAATACATTATTACAGATATGAAACACCTATAAATTGATATAACTGATGAAAAGGCAACTTCAGAAATGGCATTATTGATGAGAGATTTGTGAGGTTTTGTTGGTTTTCGATATTTTCATATAGAAGTAAACAGCATTTGCATCAGTATTTGTCAAAACAGAAAACTGCTGCTGTCATTTGGGAGGCTGTGAAGTGCTTGGACACTTAACAGGGATCAGATGAGATGAATTAATATGTGTTTTGCTGCAGGGTAGGCTGAAAGCCTGGGCTGCAATTGCTCTCTAACATGACAGATGTGGGTTATGTGTATAACTTTACTAAAAAAAAACATTTCATACTGGAATATGTCAACATGGTGGGAGCAAGAAGCTGAAAATGTGTGCCATGGAATATTTAGAATAGCCGTGGCATGCAATGTACCACCAGGGGCACAGAATCAGTGCTGCCTCACCTCCATTCCACTCTGACCCTTTAATATTGCACTAACTGCAGTGGCAGTAGTTTCCCCATGCAGAAAATCGAAATAATTTCTATTATATGTTGGCTTGCCTAGCAACACCTCAAAAGATCCACTAATATATTGTTATACCTCCCAGCATTTTAAATAGCCATAGATAGACACTTATAGACACTTATAGTCTTTAAATACACTATTAGGTTGTGTTACCCCTATGCTATATAGATGGAGAATAAGTGGAGGCAGTGACAGAATTAATTTCCTGGGCTCCAAGGTCTCTTCAGATGGGGAATGCAGCCATTAAATTAAAAGGCGTTTGCTACTGGGGAGGAAAGCTATGGCAAGTCTGGATAAGCTATTTAAAAGTAAAGATATTACACTATCAACAAAGGTCTGCTTTGTTAGAACTATGATATTCCAAGTAGAAACATATGGATGTGAGAGCTGGACCAGCAAGAAGTCTCAGCACCATAGTATTGACACCACTGAATTGTGGTATTGGAGAAAACTGCAAAAAAGATCCAATAAATCAAGACAAGCTGTTCACTGGAAGGTATGATCATGAGTCTGAAGCTCAACATGAGCTTGATGATCTCAGAGGGGCAGTAGCTGACAGATGTGCCTGGTATGATGCAGTGCATAAGGTCATGGAGAGTCAGACACAACTGAACAACAACAAAACTTCTATTCTGTACATGTAAACTAAGATTTAAAGCTATGCACACACAAAGGATCAGTCCAAGCTACACACAACCAAATGTTATTCAGTATCACCATACAAATATAAAAAAAATGTAGGCTTTAAATGAATAAAAATATTTAAAAAGTTATCTTGATGCAAATATGGCTGCCTGCTCACATCCCTCACCTTCCTAGATAGATGATCCAGATGATAAACTGAGCGACCATGTTTCATTAGTGAAAAATAGATTATGCATGCAGACATGCTCAGTATCAGCAGTAGGGATTAGGAAGCTCTACTTTTTTTTGTAAAACACACTTCTACCCTTCTTACTAACGTAGGATGATAGGATTATAACTGATTAAAGCGACATGGAAGGTTTCTTAATTTCCCTAGGAATATAATATAGCTATGTATCTACTTATTTTATTAAGAAGCTCATATAAGCCCTGTTTTTTCTGCATCATACAATTTGTACCTATTTGGGTCTGGGTTCTGTAGCTTAGGCAGTTCATGAACACACAGACAGTGAAGTGCAGCATTTCAAATACACCTATCATTGACTTCTCTCAAGCAGCATATTGCAGAATGTTGACACTGATTGGTTACTATGCGACACATATTGTGTTATTTGAAATCATCTCTTGTTCCATTAAACAATTTAAATTATCTGTCTAATTCTGTAACAATTGTCATTATTAAGAGTCGGCTTGGCAGAGCTAGTGAATGGAGGACCTTGGTTCAATATAGTTTGGTAGTTATGTCTGGTCAATAAAAAAGCCAACAAATAACAAATCTACTACCTCTACTAATACAATTGAGAGTTACCATTTACCCTAGGCTACTGCTGGTATCTTACACTGTAATGGGCCACAGTGTTTTGCACCTGCTGCACCTGCACTAGCTCTGTCTCTGTCTTGTGAAAGCATCTTGTCTTGGGTTTCTGCCTAAGCCAATGAGGCCTAGGGCTGCACATTTTCAGTGGGCAGCAGATGGCTTCAAGTTGTCAATGCAGTGTTACAGCATAGGGTAACAGAAATGTCTATGCACAGTTAACTTTCTGTCTGTAGATAATATTTTTTGACACACACATACTTTATATGTCTGTGATAAGCTTAGGAAAGGGAAAAAGCAAGTGCAAAGGAGTAATAGGAAATGGGAGTACATAAATCTGAACTGGCATATAGTGGCATAAAAGGGGTAATGAAAGGGATGATTGGAATACATTTAAATGTCTACAATATATTTGTTGTTGTTCAGTCGTTCAGTCTTGTACGACTCTCAGTGACCCTATGGACCACAGCATCCCCGGCACATTGTTATATCGCTGGCTGTGCTTATCTATAAGGTTTTCTTGGCAATGTTACTGGAATGGGTTGCCAGTTCCTTCTCCAGTGGACCGCACTTTGTCTGATCTCTCCGCTATGACCTGCCCATCTTGTGTGATACACAAACCCTTTCACAACGACAAGATAGCGATCCAGAAGGGGTACAATATATAATATTTATCAAATTATACTTTAGTTCCTTTCCATTTGTAGTATCCCTTTCTCTTATTATATAATGCATTGTTTACAATGTTATTCAAAAGACTGTTATTCATATTTTTTCACAAATAAATATGTGTCAAAATATATAAGTCACTTCTCTACTGTTTTGAAATCATTAGACCATGAAATAACTTGCTGCCAAACCAAGAAACGAACAGATGTCATTTTTTGCTTTATCTTGTTGTTTCAACCAACAACCAATAAACATTTGGGTCAGGTTTCTCCATTATTTTTATTGCTGCTGTCCAATTGAGGAATCACACTTTTTAACCTTGGACCATAACCTGACTAATTGAAATCCACTTACAGCACTGTGCTTTCTGTGTTAATTAACCAGAAGGTAGATGGTTTAATCTAATTTTACTTAGTGCCCTTGACATAAATCATTCTGCAAAATACATAATTAAGTCTTTAAAATGGACTCAGTGTACATTACTAGCAAGACATAATTTTGTGAGATAATGCACAGCTTGCTGTAAGGGCAAAAAAGCAATATCTGTGAAAAATACTGCTTTGGAATAAATTCTGCATCAACGCTTTCGGTCCAGTATTATAAAAAAAAAAATGGCATGATTTAATTCCACCAGTGCTTTGCCATTGTACAAAATTGATTATCTTTTGTAAAGATTAGTACA
The DNA here is from genome assembly GCA_027410445.1 of Discoglossus pictus. NCBI lineage: Eukaryota > Metazoa > Chordata > Amphibia > Anura > Alytidae > Discoglossus > Discoglossus pictus. The sequence goes on from CM050163.1 coordinate 232,165,813, forward strand.
TACAATATTTAAATTATTTTGCCCACCATTATTATTGATCATATGTATATATACTGAGCAAAGTACCATTAAGACAAACTACAATCTTAGACTTTATATCCTGTGTTATTATATATTATTTTTTCTTTTTAAATAAATGTAATATTAGAAAACAAACAAAGAAATAGAAAAAAATAATTCTGTGCTTAGCTAGTTCTACACTAAAAAGGATGGTAAGTACGGTAATCCTAAACTTTGTGTATGTATAATAGTTTCCCAAGACTCTTTGCCAATTTGTATAATGTAACAGTAAAGAAAGTGAACCCCCACGTCTCAATTTAATGTACATTTTATATATTATTAAATATGTAAAATTTGGTCTTTTTAATGCATGATTAAAAAAAAAACTTGGGATAAGAATGTGTCTTTAATATTTTGCATATTAATGCAAAATGTCCTTAAAGCTTTTAATCAATATAAAGAAAACATCTATTCATGTACTTGTGGTTTAACAAACAATGGGCCCTATTCTATTGGCCAATTCATACAGTTACACACAATTAAAATCACTCTTAATATTGCCACATATTCTATTAACTACTTGAAATCCGATTACTAAAATTGATAATCTATTAGCCCGCAAATAAAGTTTAACCTGCAATTGAAAAAAGTATCAGGTTGCTGTCAAAAATATTACGAGCACTAAATAGGACTTGCAAGGGCTTTTTCAAATACTTATTATAGCTGTAACAGAAATGAAACACACAATACTGTACATCAAAAGCACGGGAAGGCATGGAAAGACATTAGCATTACTTGCACAACAGTCTCAAATCCACAAATATGCAATAAAAAAATATTATTTTTAAATGTTATTTCTGAGTAATATCAATCCCGGGACTCAAGGGGTTAATACATATCATGAAAACCACATGGACTAAAACAGATGATATGATGCGTTTTATGGAGTGCTAGATTGTGAGCCCGATCAGCAAATATAACCTGTTGACACTAACTAATTCTTAGCCTCCAATTGCAGATTACGTGTAACTTCCATGTTTTACTGACATCATGATGACGGTCTCATTTACTATAGCTGTGACTAAGAAGTAAATTACAGGCTTGCTTAAATATTGTCAGATTATATGATCAGACTTAAAAAGTCAGGGTTTATATGTGGTGGCTGTGAGACATAAATTGCAGGCTCAATAGAATACATCTAAACATTTAGAAAAAAACACCTGCAGCCAAAAATATGGGTTAGAGGCATTTGGGGGCTTCTGATAGAATAGAACTCATAGACAAATGCACAGTTGCAAAATGGATGAATCGGTTATATATTACACTGCAACAAAAATTGCTACTTACATAAATATCATTGAATTTATATAGGTTATAATTCAAATGCTTTGGTTTGCATGACATAGGATGACATGTTTCTTTTAAAGCAATAATTGTCCAAAAACATGTATTGTCCTTTTTGTCTTTACATGATTTTTTAAGATTTAGTAACAAGTTCTGTTTCCAAAAAAAAGGTCTTGAACTTCATTACTATTATGGTAGAAGCCACAAGATACATGTTCTGTTATAATAGAATTAATGGGGCAATTAACAAATATAATTCGTATGCATTTGCTGGTAATTTGATTTATAATCCACTATAATAGTTATTAGCTTGTGAGTAATGCCTGCATGATGCGTTCTGTGCTGGCGTTACTCACGAGCTACTACAACTAAATAGAGGATGTCGCACATGCACAGTTGTATCCAAGTAGTGAGGGAGGGAGGCAGAGTGAGAGAGGGAGGTATAGAGGGAGGGAGGTGGAGAGGGAGGGGGCACATGGAGGGAGAGAGAGGGGAGAGGGATAGAGAGGGAGGGAGAGGGGAAGGATAGAGAGGAAGAGGGGGAGGGAGATAAATAGGAAAGAGGGAGAGGGGAGGGAGAGAGACAGAGCACACAGAGCGCAGAGAGAGGGCATATAGAGAGACAGAGGGCACAGAGAGAGAAGGAGCACAGAGAGAGCGAGAGGGGGCAAAGAGAGAGAGGGTGCATAGAGAGAGGGAGAAGGCACACAGATAGAGGGAGAGGGCGCACAGAGAGAGACAGTACAGAAAGAGACTGAACAGACAAATTAACATATGACACCGTAATTTATGACGAGCAAGTAACATAACAACTAGTCGAGGGTGCAGAGAGAGACCAAGAGCACAGAGAGTGAGCGCGCAAACACACAAAGAGAGGGAGCACAGACAGAGAGAGGGAGTACAGAGAGAGAAAGCGCACAGAGAGAGAGAGACAGCGCAGAGGCAGAGGGCCTACAGAGGGGGCACACAGGGAGAGGGAAAGGGTGCACAGAGAGAGAGACAGCACAGAGAGAGACAGAACAGACAACTGAACATAACATATGACACCGTCATTTATGACGTGGAAGTTACTAGTACATTATAATACTGGCCTATTTATAGATATAATTATGGGAGTGTCACAGGAGTAGCTATATAGGTTTATGAGAAGATTCTAGAAGGAAATATGACTGAATACAATACTTTTTTTATTACCTACAATACAACCACACAAGCTTCCATTGCAAAGCTTTTCAGTAGAACGAGAAAACAATTTAATTTAGTGACTACTGTGAAGTTTAGCAAATCTAACCCTATTAGCTAAAAAATATTTTTAAAAACAACTGTAGTTCAAGAAAAAATACATTACTTTGTGAAGTATCTAACAAACTTATTTTAGCAGCTGGGTGATCCACAGACATAAAACATTTTTAGAAAAAAATCCGAATTTTTGAGTACTCATGAATATAGGAATCCATTTTATTGTTGTTACATCATATCTTGAGAGCTGGATCATAAGGGTTTGTTTCTCATCAACCAGTGGAGGGGCGGGGGAGGAGGAATCGTGAAAATGTCATGAATTTTTGTTTGATAACAGGGTCTGATTGACTCAACACCGCTTCCTCCTTATAGTCCCAGAAGCAGGCAGCTTACATCAATAGATGCAAACATCACACTCCAGAAAAGTATTAATGTTTTAATTAGATTACTTGATGTTATTTTCCTCAATGTAATTGTCATACAAAAATGTACTCTTCACTTCTAAAAAACCTTTGTAGTAACATATTCTTTTCTTCCGGAGCCTCTACCTTTCTTTCACTTCTCCCTCATAAGAGCTGCCATGTTGCACAAATTTGACCTAAAGATGTGTGTGTGTTCACACTTCTCATGCTGCTCAGACACACAGCATGTCACTATCTGTTTGTTAGCAACATGAAGTGTGAAGCCCGTGGATTTGTCACAACTGTGCACCAACGAAACTCTTATGAGAGAAAACAGGAAGAAAGGGGGAGAGTAAGAGTAAGTTACTATAGAGGCTCCTTAGAAGTAAGTCAAGTGTACATTTTACATCACAGTTTCAGTGAGCAGGATAAAGTAAATGAATCCAGTTAAAACGCTCATATAAAGCAAACATAATGTTGCATGAAGAGTCCTTTTAAATGTAAAACTAAACTATTTTATAAGTACAATAAATGTTACTTTTATTTAAACATCCCTTTAACTTGGTGGCTGTTAAAGCCTAAAGCCTTCCATATGCTTGGTTGAAGGAAGCAATGTTGATTTTGTACATATATACTGTATATATATATATATATATATATATATATATATATATATACACACATATAAATAAATAAAAAAAAAAAAAAAAAAAAATATATATATATATATATATATATATATATATATATATATATATATATATACAGTGCCTTGCAAAAGTATTCACCCCCCCTTGACTTTTTACCTATTATGTTACATTACAGCCTTAAGTTCAATGTTATTATGTGATCGATCAGAACACAATAGTCTAAGTTGGTGAAGTGAAATGAGAAAAATATGTAAATACAACTATTTTTTAGAAATAGAAAACAGAAAATTGGCATGTGCTTATGTATTCCCCCCCCTTTGTTATGAAGCCCATAAAAAGCTCTGGTGCGAACCAATTACCTTCAGAATTCACATAATTAGTGAAATGATGTCCACCTGTGTGGAATCTAAGTGTCACATGATCTGTCATTACATATACACACATCTTTTTTGAAAGGCCCCAGAGGCTGCAACACCTAAGCAAGAGGAACCACTAACCAAACATTGCCATGAAGACCAAGGAACTCTCCAAACAAGTAAGGGACATTGTTGTTGAGAAGTACAAGTCAGGGTTAGGTTATAAAAAAAGATCCAAATCTTTGATGATCCCCAGGAGCACCATCAAATCTATCAGAACCACATGGAAAGAACATGGCACAACAGCAAACCTGCCAAGAGACGGCCGCCCACCAAAACTCACAGACCAGGCAAGAAGGGCATTAATCAGAGAGGCAGCACAGACACCTAAGGTAAACCTGGAGGAGTTGCAGAGTTCTACAGCAGAGACTGAAGTATCTGTACATAGGACGACAATAAGCCATATGCTCCATAGATTTGGGTTTTATGGCAGAGTGTCTAAAGTTATGTAGAGATAAAAGAACACTTATAGTCCCTATATATAAGGACCACTAAAAAACAATTAAACTTTATTTAAATGGTACAACAACGGCGTGATATAATTGTTAAAAAACTTAGATTAAGAAGTGGTCTGAAAAAAGAGAACATAGACCACTATCATCCTCTGTAATGATATAGAAATCACAAAGTTGTGGAGACCAGTAGCCAAGGTCAGCAATAATCCAGTTCCGCAAACTTGTAGGTGAAAACAGGAACAAGGTTTATTGAAGTGATCAGGAACCACACAATAATCTGGCAAGGATCAATAGACAGGAAGTGCCTTATATAGGCCAAGGACCAGACACCTGACCAGACACAGCAGAAGAGACTTAGGTACTGATACTATTGCTAGCAGAGTCAAGCTTATAAGGTCTCAATGGAATTCACAACAGGCAGGATGGCGCAGTGGTAGGGAGGAGGTATAGCAGCCTGGGGACCAGGGTTCAAAACCCAGCAGAGTCAATTCCTCACATTCCCCCCGCCTCTATAGGTGCAGCCTCTGGATGCCCTATTACCTGGTTTAGCAGGGTACTGCACATGAAAAGACCGAAGGAGATCAGGAGCGTGAATATTGTCCACTGGTTCCCACGAACTCTCCTCCTCACCATAGACTTTCCAGCGAACCAGATACTGAAGCTTGCCACGGAAGATCCTGGAGTCAAGAATTTTGTCCACTTCGTACTCATCCTCACCATCCACGAGGACTGGAGGTGGGGCAGGCAGGGCTCGGCCAGGGAAAGTGTTTTCATGAAAAGGTTTAAGCAGTGCAACGTGAAACACTGGATGTATTTTCATGGAATTCGGGAGTTGTAAACGGAAAGTGACAGCATTGATCTGAGCAATGATCTCAAAAGGTCCCATGAACCTTTGACCCAATTTATGAGAAGGAATCCGAAGCTTGAGATTCCTTGTTGAAAGCCACACCTTGTCACCAACGCGATAGACTGGGGCCTCCTTTCTATGCCTATCAGCAGCTCTTTTGTAACATTCCTGAGCCTCCAAAAGAGTCTCTTTCAACAGTGCTTGGGAATCACGTAAGGCCGTTAGCCGGTCAGCGACAGCAGGAATGGAAGTAGTAATTGGGAGACTGACTAGAAAGGTCGGATGGTAACCATAGTTGGCAAAAAATGGGCTCAAAGAAGTGGAGCAGTGTTGGGCATTGTTATAGGCAAACTCCGCCGTGGGTAGAAAATCCAGCCAGTCATCCTGCAGGTAACTAATATAGCACCGCAAATATTGCTCCAAAGTCTGGTTGGTTCGCTCAGTCTGTCCATTACTTTGCGGATGAAAAGCTGACGACAGATTTACATTAATACCTAGATTAGAACAAAAATGTTTCCAAAAACGAGACGTAAACTGTACTCCCCTGTCAGAAACTACTTCATCAGGCACTCCATGCAAGCAAAATATTTCCTGAATAACCAGGTCAGCCGTCTGTTTAGCTGAAGGGAGACCACGAGCTGGTATGAAATGACCCATCTTAGTTAACCTGTCCACAACAACAAGAATGGTAGTGTGTTCCTTAGAGGGAGGTAGTTCCACAATAAAGTCCATGGATATAGATCCCCAGGGACGATGAGGAATCGGAAGAGGCTGAAGCAAGCCAACAGGGGATGAGCGAGGAGTCTTATGTCTGGCACACACATCACAAGAGGACACATACTTCTTAACATCCTCATGATACTTCGGCCACCAAAAGGATCGGGCAAGTAGCTCTTGTGTCTTTCGGATTCCTGGATGACCTGCTGGTTTTGAGTCATGGTAGAGACGTAAAAGGTCCAGTCGCACTGACTCCGGAGCAAACAGACGTTGTTGAAAAATCCAAAACCCATTACGCATCGTCATATGGAGGTCACGAGGAGGATCACGAAGAACTGGGTCTTCAGCGTAGCCCTTTTTAATGCGAGACATCAGATCAGAAGGAAATGTAACTCCTATAAATATATCCTCTGGCAAGATGGTGGTCTTGGTTACGGTAGTATGGAGGGGGTCAGCTATTCTAGACAAGGCATCCGCCTTACCATTCTTGGAGCCAGGACGGTATGTAACCAAAAAATTAAACCTTGAGAAGAATAGGGACCAGCGTGCTTGTCTGGCTGACAGTCTCTTAGCTGATCGAATACATTCCAGATTTTTGTGATCTGTGAGGACAGTAATTGGATGGGTAGCTCCCTCCAAGAGATGTCTCCATTCGGTGAAGGCAGCTTTTATAGCCAATAGTTCTTTATTCCCTATGTCATAGTTTCTTTCTGCTGGCACCATCTGGCGGGAATAGAAGGCACACGGATGTAACAGCATCTTAGGTCCAGTCCTTTGAGACAGTATAGCACCAACAGCTGAATCAGAAGCATCAACTTCCACAATAAATGGTAATTCCGGCTGAGGATGTACCAGGACAGGGGCAGAGGTAAACAGAGTCTTTAATCGGGAAAATGCGGTATCCGCCTTATCGGACCACTGAAAAGGAGTCCCTTTACGTGTGAGTTCAGTGATCGGTGTAATAACGGCAGAGAAATTCTTAATGAAACGCCTGTAAAAATTGGCAAACCCCACAAATCTCTGAACATCTTTTTCATTCTTAGGGATGGGACAGTCCAGCACAGCTTTAATTTTACTTGCGTCCATACTTAAACCTTTGGGAGTTATTACATACCCCAGGAATTGAATTTCTGTTTGTTCAAACTCACATTTTTCAAGTTTAATGTATAGGCGGTGGGTACGAAGGCGCTCTAGAACTATACGGACCTGTTTTCTGTGGTTTTCAAGATTATCAGAGAATATTAGGATATCATCCAAATATGCCACAACAAACTGATCCAGGAGATCTCGTAGTACATCACTGATAAGATGCTGGAAAGTTGCAGGGGCATTACACAGCCCAAAAGGCATTACTAGATATTCGTAATGCCCGTACCTGGTTCTGAAAGCTGTTTTCCATTCATCATTGGGTCTTATGCGAACCAGATTATATGCCCCCCGAAGATCAAGCTTCGTAAATATTTTAGCTGAGTGGAGTCTCTCCAAAAGTTCAGGAATCAGAGGCAAGGGGTAGCGGTTTTTAACAGTGATGTTATTAATGTCTCTGTAATCAACGCATGGCCGTAGGCTGCCATCTTTCTTTTCTACAAAGAAAATAGGAGCTCCTGCTGGAGAAGTAGATGGTCGAATAAAGCCTTTGGCAAGATTTTCTTGTAGGTATTCACGAAGAGCTTTCAATTCAGGCTCAGAAAGGGAATATATACGGCCAAATGGGATAGCAGCCCCAGGCAACAGCTCTATTGGGCAATCATAAGGCCTGTGTGGTGGAAGCTGATCAGCATTCTTCTTATCACAGACATCTGCAAAATCCCGATATTGTAGAGGAAGCTTAGTCAAGTTTGTAGCAACCATTTCATTAATTGTTGTGGCAACAGGTGTTACCTTAGAGGGTTGACAATTCATTAAGCAGTGTTCTGAAGGAAAGGACAAAGTTCTGATCTTCCAATCAATCTGTGGGTTATGCAGAGCAAGCCAAGGTACTCCCAAAATCACTGGAAACTGTGTTGAGGAAATTAGGTGGAAAGAGATAGCCTCATGGTGATTCACTTCCACAGTCAACTTTAAGGGCACAGTCTCATGTGTAACCGGTCCTGACGTAAGTGGAGAACCATCAACTGTCTCCATTAACACAGGTGAAGAATTAGGGATAGACTGAATTCTATTTCCTGCTGCAAATTTAATGTCCATAAAGTTTCCGCCTGCTCCAGAATCTATCATAGCGGTAGTTGAAATTTTACGATCACCACATTGCAACGTGATAGGCACCACAAAATGAGGATGTTGAGTCAACATACCCTCTTCACCATGAGCCAGAGAAAACAAGGGTTGTGTGACAGACTCCAGTTGATCCGAAATCTGGGATTGGTGCACCCTCAGCCGCCATAGCTATTGTTCTTTTGGATTTGCTAGGGCAATTGATGGCATAGTGCCCTGCACTACCACAATACAGGCATAAATTGTGAGTGCGTCGCCACTGTTTTTCTTCGTTGGATAATGGCCCTCTTATTAGATTTACCTGCATAGCCTCTGCCTCAGAGTCTGTAGGTGTTTGTGGGATCAGAGTAGAAGTTCTTGAATAGGAAATTGGAGTAGTACTTGGTCTAAAAGAGCCCTGTCTTTCCAATCTTCTTTCAGAAAGTCTCCGATCAATACGGATAGCCAAACGCACAAATGCATCAAAGTCAGCAGGAAGATCAACACGAGCTAGCTCATCTTTTATAGCTTCTGAGAGACCTTTTCTGAAGTGGAACCTCTGGGCTGATTGGTTCCAGGTAGTATCAGCAACCCACTGTCTGAATTCAGCAGCATATTCAGCCACCGAGCGCCTCCCTTGATGCAAATGAAGGAGAGTGGCTTCTGCTGTAGCACATCGATTGGGGTCATCAAAAACTAGGCACATGGCCTCAAGAAAGTCATTTAGATTACCCAAGACTGGACTGTCTTGTTCCAGAAGAGGGGAGCCCCAAGCCAGGGCTTCATCTTTGAATAAGGAAAAAATAAATCCCACCTTCTCTCTTTCAGATGGAAATTGGTGAGGTAACATCATGAAGTGCAAACGGCATTGATTTAGGAAACCCCTAAATTTTTTGCGATCTCCTCCAAACTTTTCTGGCAGGGGCAAGCGGGCCTCTTGTGCAGGTGTAACAGTAGCAGCTGAAACATCACGTGCCCTGTAGCTGGTGTACTCACTGTGCATTGACTGAAATTTATTTTGCAGTTCAGCTACCTGGTCCTGCAGCACTTGGATGGTCTGTGCCTGGGTCTGCACAGTTCTTGCAGTAAAAGCAACCTGTTGGGCCTGCAGTTCAGCTACCTGGTCCTGAAGCACTTGGATGGTCTGTGCCTGGGTCTGCACAGTTCTTGCAAATAAAGCAACCTGCTGGGCCAATGCAGAATCTGTCCCGGCGGTCTCCATGAAAGGGCCAGATTATTCTGTAATGATATAGAAATCACAAAGTTGTGGAGACCAGTAGCCAAGGTCAGCAATAATCCAGTTCCGCAAACTTGTAGGTGAAAACAGGAACAAGGTTTATTGAAGTGATCAGGAACCACACAATAATCTGGCAAGGATCAATAGACAGGAAGTGCCTTATATAGGCCAAGGACCAGACACCTGACCAGACACAGTTGAAGAGACTTAGGTACTGATACTATTGCTAGCAGAGTCAAGCTTATAAGGTCTCAATGGAATTCACAACAGGCAGGCTGGCGCAGTGGTAGGGAAGAGGTATAGCATCCTGGGGACCAGGGTTCAAAACCCAGCAGAGTCAATTCCTCACATCCTCCTACAGGGGAATGTATTGATGCAAGGAATATTTATTTAAATATGCTGGTTATGATATTAGTCCCATTGTATTTTAGGCTATTCCGCTAATTAGGCCTTGTACACAATGAAAGTATATACTGAACTCATATAAGTTGGGATAAATTCCCTTACATTAATATCTATGTCTTCATTATAGTGCTTGTTCATAAGCCTCTATTATACTGGGAAAGAAAACACACCAGTCTACATATATCTAGGCTCCAATTTTGCGTTATCTTATTCCTTCATTAACCTGCTATATATAACTAAGTCAGACTGGGAGAGGATTTAAACTATGAAAATGCTCTATTTCCCCCACCTCTGGTGAGATCATGAGCAATAAACCTAATCTAAACACTCGTCTGTATGTTGCGAGTGAGTATATGCCATAAACGAGGCATTAGTATATCTGATCTATCCTCCTCTCACCGTGTCTCGTTGTTCCCCTGAAGGTCCGGATGGCGTGTGACGTCACTAAGGCGCGACGCCCACTAAAATGACGGCCCTATGCAGCGTTTCACACTCCTGCTTCTACAGGGGCCTTGTTTATGGCATATACTCACTGGGCAACATACAGACCAATGTTTAGATTAGGTTTATCGCTCGTGATCTCACCAGAGGTGGGGGAAATAAAGCGTTTTCATAGCTTAAATCCTCTCTCAGTCTCACTTAGTTATATATAGCAGGTTAATGAAGGAATAAGATAAGGCAAAATTGGAGCCTAGATATATGTAGACTGGTGTGTTTTGTTTCCCAGTATAATAGAGGCTTATGAACAAGCACTATAATGAAGACATAGATATAAATGTAAGGGAGTTTATCCCTACTTATATAAGTTCACTATATACTTTCATTGTGTACAAGGCATTATTAGTGGAATAGCCTAAAATACACTGGGACTAATATCATAACCAGCATATTTAAATAAATATTCCTTGCATCAATACATTCCACTGTAGGAGGATGGGAAACAGGTCAGAGTTAAGAGAAAGATGGATGGTGCTAAATACAGGGATATTCTTGAGCAAAACCTGCACCACTTCTGTGCATGATTTGAGGCTAGGACGGAGGTTCACCTTCCAGCAGGACAATGACCCCAAACTCACTGCTAAAGCAACACTTGAGTGGTTTAAGAGGAAACATGTAAATGTGTTGGAATGGCCTAGTCAAAGCCCAGACCTCAATCCAATAGAAAACCTATGGTCAGACTTAAAGATTGCTGTTCACAAACGCAAACCATCCAACTTGAAGGAGCTGGAGCAGTTTTGCAAGGAGGAATGGGCAAAAATCCCAGTGGTAAGAATTGCCAAGCTAGAGACTTATCCAAAGTGACTTGGAGCTGTGATTGCCGCAAAAGGTGGCTCTACAAAGTATTGACTTTAGGGGGGTGAATAGTTAAGCACATTGACTTTTTCTGTTATTTTGTCCTATTTGTTGTTTGCTTCATAATAAAAAATTTAATTAAATGATGCAAATCCTAAAACAATCCATATTAATTCCATGTTGTGAGGCAACAAAACACGAAAAATGCCAAGGGGGGGGGGGGGGGGGGGAATACTTTTGCAAGGCACTGTGTATATATATATATATATATATATATATATATATATATATATATATATATATATGTATATATATATATATATATATATATATATATATATATATATGTATATATATATATATATATATATATATATATGGCATTATTTGAAGAATTTCTTATATCATGTTTTATTGTTATTTATGTTTTTTACAGTTTTTATTTATACATTTTAAACACTGCTGAATATACAGTCTCCAACTGTGCTTCTGATAAAGTTCTATTCTTTTCCCCAAAGAGATAACATATCTAATTATAGAATTACACAGGCAGCAAAAATAATGATACAGAACAATTTAACAATGTCTCTAAGAATTTGCAGAGTGTGCTTGTGAACAGCAGGAAAAACATTTAGGTATTTGCTAATTTTATACTGTCGTTCATATATTCCATAGCACTATATGTCATTATAAATCATATATTTGTTTTCTTTCTGCCTGTCATCTGTCTTCCAGTCAGTTCCTTCTATGGATGTTGCAGCCACCTGTTCAGTGCTAATCCTACCCAAGAGAGTTACCCTCTTACTGTTTAGCACAACAGAATAGCCATGTTTGGAGGAATCCATGTGACGTGTGAATTAAAGGCAATGTAATAGAAAGACAAAACAAGAAGCTCAATGTGTGATTTGATCCTCTAACTATTCTTTGATCACAATGTGTATAACTGCAGCTGTATCACTAATGACTTTATAATGTAACTATCAGTTTCATCGGAAATAATGCATATACAAATATTTTACATGCCAAATTTAGTGACACTATTGAATGGAGGGAGGAGTACGGAACGTAAAAAAGCCAGGAGACTTTGTTAGATAATTGGATCTGTTTGACAATACACCCCATGGAGTAATTGTATTGTAAAATACTGAACAAGTTGAATTAAATGGTTACTCTGGCCATATTTTTCAAATGTACTATTTTGAAGAACTGCACCTCCAAAATATGCTATATGTTTTAGAATATATACAAAACATAATACAGCCTTTAATATTTATCTTTTACATGTGACTAGTAACTTGCCCATCATAAATGACAGTATCATATAATGTTATCTCCAATTGTCTGTGCTCTCTCTCTCTCTGCTCGCTCTTTGTCTCTGTGCGCACATGCTCTCTCTGTGTGCTCTGCATCTGTGCGCTCTATGCGCATGTACACGTCTTGACTGCCGTTGCAGTGATACCACAGTTTATTGACAATTTTTGATGCCTGCGCAGTATGCACTGCGTAGACATTACAGACAATTGTCAATTATTATTGTAGTGGATTATTCTGCTTTGGAATCTATCATTTTGTCTTCAGCACATCTACTACCTGAGATGGTAGTATATGTTTTCATGCGCAGGAAGTGTCTTTCCGCACAATGAGAATGTGGCAGTTACATATGACAATGACAATGCTGACAGCAGGACCAAATGGAAGTTCATTAGCTTACAAAGAGCAAAAAGGAGTCATTCAGTAAAGAATATTTGCATTTGAAAGTAGCAAAATCTAAAGATTGTGCTTGCCCAGTTTCACTTATTCAAAAACAATATAGAAAAAATTACCAATTAATACAATGGTCCTTTAAAGATAAAAAAAACTAATAAAATAAATATAAATATACTAGCGATTTGCCCGTCAAAAATGACGGCAATAAAATTTGAAGGCTAACAATGCTGTTTGCCACACAATGCAAGGCTTTCCCCCCTCTAACTTGCAGGCCTTGTGATGAGCGCCTTTGGCGCTGATTGCAAGCCTCTCCCATCGTCTACTTTACGGGCCTCGCGATAAGTGCCAAAGGCAATGAGCAGATTTGCGTTCATTGTGAGCCTCTCCTCCCCTTCGGCGCTCATCACTAGCCCTGCAATGAGCAGCTTCACCGCTCATTGCAGGCCTTCTCTAATCCGCCACTTTCATGCCTTGCAATGAGCACCTTTGGCGCTCATCGAGAGCCTCTCCTCCCCTCTACTTTACGGGCTTCGCTCATCACGAGGTATGCAGTGAGCCTCATCGCAAGTCTCTCCCCACTCTCTGACCCCCGTGCCCGTTTCCTCCCTCTCCCTTCCATGTGTCTGTTTCCCCTCTATCCCTCCCCCGCCCCTGTTTCCCCTTATTTCCCTCCTCTGTGTCTCTTTCCCCCACTCTCTCCCTCCCCTGTGTCTTTCTCCTCTCTGTCCCTGATCAAGTTCTGCGTGGCTCCCGTTGAGCGCCTATCTATCCTTTTTTTAGTCTTGCGAGCAACGTGCTGAACTTTTATTTTCAAAGTCTTGTGGGTCTCATGAGCGACATTGTTTGTAAGTACTGCGTGTCTGGCGTTGTTCGGCTAAGTGTTACAGGTTTCGGCTTCGTTTTGATCCTCTGTGAAAGCATTTACGTTTTTACAGCGCCATTTTTTTCCACGTTTAGCCGAATTTCAATCTCTGAAAAAAGGCAATTAAACATCAAATTAGCTTCCAACCTCACTTACAAGCTTCCTGGCTTTCCCCCGAGCTGTGTGTGAGGTTTTTAAATTAATTTTGAAATTATTTGGAGTTTTTTGTGGGGTCTTCCAAGCTACGTGCTTGAAAAAAATCTCAGACGTTAAATTCTTAATTTTTTCCAAGTCTTGTGTGCCTCGTGATCATTTCCAAAGTCCTATGGCCTTCGTCGCTAATTGCGGGCATCGCCATGAGCGCCTTCAATCGCTTTTTATCTTTCATCATTGGAGCGCCCTCGGCCAAATTACAGCTTTAAAGGGACAGCGGAACCTTAGAGGGACCCTAAAAGGGCACAATTGCGAGGCCTGCAATGAGCGCCCTTGGCGCTCATTGCAGCAAAGTCGTGTGAGCCTTGAGGTGTTCCTGAATTCCTTTTATTTTTAAAGGAATTTCCCTGAACTTTATTAATTCCTGTAGAATTGTTTTGAAATTTTCTGTCATGTAAGCGTTGTAGTGTATACAGTGAGATTAGTAACTGAGACACAGACCAGCCTTAGATAATGCAACTGGTAGTGAGACAGAAGAATGGTTAAAGAAAACTGAGAGTTAATGAAATGTCTACGTATTCCTTGTTTCTCAATGAGTGAATACTGGTGATGATACAGAACCTAATCCCCCCACAAGGGTTCTCACTGCATAAAGTGTTTGTGATATAAATATAAGTGTCCTTGAAAAGGTTTGTAAGAATCTCAGCAGTGATCCAGAATAACAACCGGGCATTGTTTTTTATTTAACTTTAATAAATATTATATTTTTTAGACCAAGCATTGCCCAGACTTGAACCCATTATAACAGAGTTTTGAATTTGCTGTAATCTCTATGGGCCTCATTCTATTAGCGGCCGCAGCCGTTGCGGGGCCGCAAGGACCGGCCGCAAGCTATTCGGCTATTCTATTCCCTTACGGCCGGGGGCTCCGTCAGGCTTGCGGCCGGTGCCTTGCTATCTCTTGCGGCCGAGGAAAGCCTTTGATCTAAAACGGCCGCAAGAGTTTCGGCCGTAAGAAATTCCTATTTGCAATTCAATTGCTCCGGGAAACCTCTCTGCAAGGCTAAAAGCGAGCCGCAGCTTACTTGCAGGAAAGAGGTCCCGCTAGCACCAATTAAGCACATAAAATAGCTCAAATAAAGCCATCCTGCACTTTGAGAAGACTATAAAGGGATTTTAGGTGTTAGAAAAAATAGCACATAATTATCCTATACTCAAATCCGTAAAATATTTTATTTTTAATATCCGTAAAATATCCATGTAAAAAGTCCAGAGTGCTTGGAGCACCTCAGACCCGCCCACGCCGGAGCCGGAAAATAAACAGTTAATTTGAACTCGGGTTTGGGCTGATGTGCAAGCTTGAGAGTGGGTTACTTTTAATCCTCATGTCCCCCAATATGATCCCTAGCATTTACAGAGCTGTACAGTGCAGGCTTGAATTTATTTTTGCGATTTTAGATTTCACAGCTTACGGACGGTTTCAAGATATGCGGCCGGCCGTAAAAGGAGATCCTTGCGGGGCCGTATAATAGAATCGCGAGTTAACAGAACCCCCGCAAGGAATCGCAGCCTTACGGCCGATTTACGGCCGATAATAGAATGAGGCCCTATGTCCTTAAGATGCATAGGAAGTACAATTTAGGAGATCAGTTTAAACTCTGTTGTCTCTAGGTCTCCGGCCAAGACATTTTGATTATAACCCACAGTCACTGCCGTTGGGTTATCTTTCTCTGTATATGTTGTTTGGTGCTATCCTTGCTGCATTCATTTCCAATGATTGAAGCTAAAGGAACATTAGGAATGTAAGACTTTTCTTATAAAAGGATACTTTTTACAATGCATATCTCACACAGGAAAACAGATATTTTTCAGCCAGTAAAGCAGATAACATTTTTATAAAAAATTAACGCGGTGGAATAGGTTGGCGCGTTACAAATAAATGATATTAAAAATGTAATGTAAGTAAAGGTGATATACTGTAATTAGCTATCTAACAATAAAGTAAATTCAAGTTTTCAGGACACCAAGGTCCATTTTCAGACACTATACTGAATACGGGTAACATTTTTCTCAGTTTTACTTTACTATATATATATATATTTTATTACAAAAAAAATGTGGTACCATTTATTTTTTACAATCTTATAGAAAAAAATGTTTATTTTATCATCTACAACTTTTACAACATTTTTGTTTTAAATATCCTCAGAATGAAGCTAGTATAGTGCTACTTTTTTGTTTAAAACTATTTGAAATCTGATTTAATCACAGTTCCTTATTGCTCTTTGCATATCAAAGTTTTGGTTAGATTTACTAAGCTTTCACAAGAGCAGGACTCTCATCTCATCCTGTACCAATATATACTGTATGTACAAATGTGCTGTCTTGTCTCTTTTTTTTGTCTAATTATATCTATATGTTTATTGAACCCCAAGTGCTACAAGTTCTGCTGGTGCTCTACAAATAAAATATGAGAACATATAACATTATAAGAATTAATACTATAATATTGCTAATAGAATCAATGCTTTTAAAAAAAAAAAAAAAAATCTTTCTTTATTGCACTTTTTTCTAGATATTTTGGAAAATTTCATTAAGAAAACCAGGCAGTTTTGTACAGACCATTTATAGGGCCAGTGCAAGTACTTTACCATGTTATTGTGGTTGAAAAAATACCTTTAGTCCATTAAGTTCAACCTTTTATAACATGTGGATTGTTAATTGACAATTGAAAACTGAAAAGACGTGAAAGATTTCAACATTCTTTAAAGTTCACCAAGGCAGCCTAATCAGTGTCATCTCAGATGATACCTTCCACTTCTCCTTGGTAGTGCTAAGGATAATAACAGAGGTGGGGATGGTGCAACAGTGGCCGTTAATTAAGTAAACTGTGTTTTTTAGTTATATTTATATACTACATGTATTTTTAATGTTGATTAATGATGAACTAAAAATTAGGTTTAACATGAAAAGTTCATAACACTAGGATAGAGTTCATTGCAATAAAATCAAACACTTAAATATGTACAAAGCAGAATGAACACAATGTGCATTTTAAAGGTAATTAATTTCTATTTATTTTTTGTTGTATACTCCCATTTAGCAGCTGTATTGCAATGAGATGTTTCCACTTGCACAGTGTTGGTTAATTCATCCATTTTCGTGCATTGTCACTTTAATATATAAGTAATTTGATTAATAACTATATGTAACCATACAGATGTGTTACATAAAGTAATATATAATCATTCATATATAATAATTAATATAACAGATCTATTTTTCATCTTACACATATACAGGTCTACGTTTGCTTTTTTTAAAAAGTCAATAAATTGGGGGGAAAAGCAAGTGATAAAATAATGTGAAAAATGCAAATAAAATAAAAGGGTCAGAATATCATTGCTTGTGAAATTAATTGTTAGTAATAAAACAAAAAATTGCAATTTTTATTTGGTTTTTGTGTCCCTAACAAAAAACAAATCTGCATATAGGGTTTTAAACACTACTTTGAGTTTGAAACATATTTTTGGCAAGCCCACTTTTGAAATACATGCTGCTCAACTAGAGTTTATTATATTAATAAAAGTTAAAATATGTGTTTATATGTATATCTAAATCTAAATAAATATATATATATATATATATATATATATATATATATATATATATATTAGACATACATATATAATTCACAGCTGCTATCCATATTTACAATAGATATTGTATTTTTAAAACACTTCAGAAACAACACATGTATGACATAAAAGATGGCGTAGTTAACATGATACATTGTTACTTACAGTCGCATGAAGTTTTCCTTTCCTTGACATGGCTAAAAAAGTGTTGCTGAAAACTCCTCTTATTCCGACGATCCCCCGAGATACGGCAAATATTTCCAAAACACCTATAATGACAGAAATCCCAAAATATAATAGTGGTCTCAGGTCTCTGAACAGAGGAAGTGAAAGGAGTAACAGCTGTCTTTTCCAGTAGTTGTGTGTATCTATCTTTCATGAAGTCTGTGTAAATCCGTCAACCTTTTTATTAGCACTCACTTGAAACTGAAGACTGATCATATGTCTGGAGATCTGGCTTGGAGCGCTCACCAACTCACAGTGCCATCATTTGTAACTGTTACATGAGTGCTGGTATAGCTATGAGACAGAATACTTGGGGAACCGCACAACATTATATATATATATATATATATATATATATTTTTTTTTTTTTTTTTTAAAGATCTTTTCTAAGATCTTTGTGTACCTTCTGGGATAAAAGCGCTATATAATTATACATATCATAAATATTATTTTATCAGTTTGGATTCACTAAGATTTTGTGAGGTAGTTAATGGACCCCTATATGAAAGTTTATTTGTTTTTGCACATGTAGGTAGTATGTATAGTGGGTTGAGCAAATTATTATTATTAAAAATATATATATATATATATATATATATATATATATATATATATATATATATATATATATATGTATATATATATATATATATATATATATATATATATACAGTGGATATAAAAAGTCTACACACCCCTGCTAAGATGTCAGGTTTCTGTGCTGTAAAAAAAATGAGACAAAGATAAATCATTTCAGAACTTTTTCCACCTTTAATGTGACCTATAAACTGTCCAACTCAATTGAAAAACAAACTGAAATCTTTTAGGTGGAGGGAATAAAAATAAAAAATAAAAATAATGTGGTTGCATAAGTCTGCACACCCTCTTATAACTGGGGATGTAGTTGTTTTTCCAGAATTAAGCAATCACATTCCAAATCGTGTTAAATAATACAACTGCCATCATTTAAAGTGCCTCTGATTAACCCCAAATAATGTTCAGCTACTCTAGTTGGTCTTTCCTGAAATTTTCTTAGTCGCATCTCACAGCAAAAGCCATGGTCCACAGAGAGCTTCCAAAGCATCCGAGAGATCTCATTGTTAAAAGGTATCAGAAGGGCACAAGAGAATTTCCAAGGCATTAGATATACCATGGAATACAGTGAAGACAGTCATCATCAAGTGGAGAAAATATGGCACAACAGTGACATTACCAAGAACTGGAGCTCATTCCAAAATTGATGAAAAGACGAGAAGAAAACTGGTCTGGGAGGCTACCAAGAGGCCTACAGCAACATTAAAGGAGCTGCAGGAATATCTGGCAAGTACTGGCTGTGTGGTACATGTGACAACAATCTCCCGTATTCTTCATATGTCTGGGCTATGGGGTAGAGTGGCAAGACGAAAGCCTTTTCTTATGAAGAAAAACATCCAAGCCAGGTTACATTTTGCAAACACACATCTGAAGTCTCCCAAAAGCATGTGGAAAAAGGCTTTATGGTCTGATGAAACCAAGGTTGAACTTTTTGGCCATAATTCCAAAAGATATGTTTGGCGCAAAAACAACACTGCACATCACCAAAAGAACACCATACCCACAGTGAAGCATGGTGGTGGCAGCATCATGCTTTGGGACTGTTTTTCTTCAGCTGGAACTGGGGCCTTAGTTAAGATAGAGGGAATTATGAACAGTTCCAAATACCAGTCAATATTGGCACAAAACCTTCAGCATGACAACGACCCAAAGCATACATCCAAATCAACAAAGGAATTGCTTCACCAGAAGAAGATTAAAGTTTTGGAATGGCACAGCCAGAGCCCAGACCTGAATCCGATTGAAAATCTGTGGGGTGATCTGAAGAGGGCTGTGCACAGGAGATGCCCTCGCAATCTGACAGATTTGGAGTGTTTTTGCAGAGAAGAGTGGGCAAATCTTGCCAAGTCAAAATGTGCCATGCTGATAGACTCATACCCAAAAGACTGAGTGCTGTAATAAAATCAAAAGGTGCTTCAGCAAAGTATTAGTTTAAGGGTGTGCATACTTATGCAATTATATTATTTTATTTTCAGATATTTTCTTCCCTCTACCTAAAAGATTTCAGTTTGTTTTTCAATTGAGTTGTACAGTTTATAGGTCACATTAAAGGTGGAAAAAGTTCTGAAATGATTTATCTTTGTCTCATTTTTTACAGCACAGAAACCTGACATTTTAACAGGGGTGTGTAGACTTTTTATATCCACTGTATATATATATATATATATATTTTATTTTTTTCATGTGACTCCATTTACACCTCTGATCAAGCAGTAGATGTCTTTCTTTGTTGCTATGTCACACTATGAGGCTTCTATGCAAATTATAGAGTATGCTCCACAGCCATAGAGCCTGGAGGAACAGTGTGCATGAACACAAGTCCCCATAATTTACATAGAATCTTCTCAGCAGCAGGAGGAATGCAGTGCTTGACCAGAGCTACAACCGGAGCCACATGGAATAAAGATAAAATGTTTAAAATATATATATATATATATATATATATATATATTTGTTTTTAATAATGTGCTCAACCTACTATGCATATATTGTCTGCACAAAATGCTATACTGCCCTAATGAGAGCATGGACAGTTGTAACTGCCATATTCACATAATGCAGATAGAAACATGTCTCTGTGAATTCAAAGTCTCCTCCCACCTTTGGAAGTAGATCACTGGAAACTAGATTCCATAGCAGCATAACTGCATATAAAAGTAATACATTTGAGATTACATTAATTTACATTTACTGTATTTATATTCTATATACATGTCTACTTTCAAGTGTATAAAATGTCTTACTCTCCTACTGAAATGTGTATATATATATATATATATATCTTTTGACTAACAACATTGTGGAAGAGCCATATCTCCCTTTTCTACAAAGCCAGAAATTGCATTTTTTACTTTTTGTCATAAGTGGTAAAGGTGAGGTTCTCTTCACTCTGACCTTAATTACCTTATAGGCCCCTTGCTGTCTTCTTGCCTGCAAATTTAATTTGCCTTAGGGTGGTGCTTTGAAGGAACATTTGTATGTAAAGCATTACTAGAGAAGCCACTAAGTGTCAGCAAATCTCTCCAGACAAGCTCAGTGGAGTTTATCACAGTGGGATATGTGAGGTTAAATAAATGCAATTAAATTTCCCCACATCCTGAAGCTTAATTGTCGAATGTAGTTAAGATATATCTGAGCATAATAAATAGGCTGCACGAAAAACATTATATTCTTAATTAAAGTCATTCCCATTATGTTAAAATGTTTACATTTCATTCCTATTATAATAGAAATGATGGGACATGCATTTGCAGGTGATTGTATTATACTACTCAACAAATGCTGATCTACTGTGATGAATTCCATGTTAAATATATTGTGCATGTTCCTCCTTTTTCATTTGCAAACCCTTGCACAGCAGAGTAAGAAAGTGAGTGTAGAATAAGAAAGCTTAGCAGTATGCACTATAACATGACAGTCTTAGTAAATATAGTGAATACTGTTGCTGAGATGGGCCATGAATCATCACAGCCTTTAATGCAAATGTGAGTGAATCTAATTCACAGTGAAAAGTTATTGTGGGTGACAAACATATAATTTGTGTCGTTTCTTTCTATAGGAAAATGTAGAAAGAAAAACTATATAGTTATAATTTGTCTCCTCACTTTTAATAGTGCGTCTCCTCAATCACAGCATTTCCCAATCTATGGAAACATAGGGTTCTGTTTTGTATGGCCAGGGACCTCAAGATACAAATTACTCCAAATTTACTCTTTGGAAAGCTTTATAGTAATCTTAAAAATGCCCTGTAAAAGTTTTGGAGTCACTGTAGATGATTTGACAACTGGGGAGCCATTTTTACTTGCATGCAAATGACTTATCAGCCACATTAAATTCTAAGCTTGTATGTGAGACCCGCAACGGCTGCGAGCTTGACATTTTGCGGATTTACAGTGCGATTAATTTAGAACATACTGCGAGTTACGAGCTTGAGAGGCAAACTGGTAAACTATTTTTCGCTCGTTGGATGTACGGCCGTGAACGGGATCAATTAGTCAAACTCGTAGATTAATGTCGCTGAAAAATGGAGGTTGGATTTCAAAGTCTTACGGGGTTAAATAACAAGTTACGATCGGACCCACATTCCAGATGTAATGCAATATTGATAAAGCCGTATATATGATATTCTATCACATGCGAGTTCCATTATATGTATTAACATATTGATTGCCGGGATCGACATAACACGGAAAATAAACATGAAATAAAGTATTTTTTGGGGGACGATTTGCGAGTTTGAGAATGTTGTGCTATTAATTATAAGACCTAGCAACATCACTTTCCGTTAATAAAAGTACAGTAGTGTGTGTATATGTGCATTTACAGTGCTACGGATTGGACTTCACCCACCTTGCGGGTCCTCTCTAGCACTCCTTGGCTTCTTGGCTCCATTTGCGAGTTACGAGTTGTACGCCAGTGAATTTGATGCAATTTAATAGTGCAATTAGAACGTAGCGGTTACGTGCTTGACAGATCAAAGGATTTGCGAGCTTGCAAGTTGAATTCTCACATCCCGTAGGGTTATCTCGCTCCTACCCCGCAAGTCGTCGGTGGGCTGGTTTAAGGGGACAATTTAAGTCTTGCGAGCTACGTTACAAGCTACATTTTTACACATTAGGGGAATTTAATGGAGCTGTAAGTGTTCCATCAATACATTTGGAACCCAAATAGGGCTGAAATAGTTTGAGAAACACTGCTCTAGAATAGATTAAATACATTAACCAGACTCTCTCTGATTTATATGTGATTCTTCCAAATAACAGCGACGAGTCTGCCCAGTTTTGCCTTTTCTCTCAGACTCTGTTAACAGACACATTAGCAGCTTTTAATTAATATTCCATTTAATAGCCCTCACATGACTGTAATGATTCCAGGACAGACTGTTCCATGAGCCAGTTTTCTTTCTGAAAACACTTCTGAGCCGTACGTTTGAAGCAATGAAAAAAGTTTTGGAAAATGCACCTGTTGGTTGCAAATTTTGAATTCTCAGGATAGTTTGTTTGGCATTAACACAAGTCCTTACTTATCAGAGGCCTGTCAGAAATGTTAATCACAGGGTACTTAAATAACTAAAATTATACTTATTTACAGCCTGATCAAACACATAGCTGTCTGCATGCGAGAATCATTATTTAGCAAACCCAAAATCAGTGTAAAAAAGAGACTTTTTCATGTTGCAATAGATATGGACACTCGTTTTATGATGTGGAAATAAATCAAATTGCGGTGATGGACAGGAGCCACAAAGTGCTTCTCTGAACCTGCCGCAGCTATTCTCTATGAAAAAGCAAACAGAAATCAAAACCTTTGAATACCCCCTTGCAGCCTCTGAGAATCTTAGTGAATCCGGGCCAAAGTGTGTTGTTATTAAGGCGCTAAGCCTTTGCACTGATGTTCAAGATTCACAAAAAATGTATAGGGGCTTTAAATGGGGTTTCTGAACAGCAGTTTCCTATTAATCCTCCCATTGCAGCTTCAGCAAGTCACTTAGCAGCCCATGTGAAGCTTAGTGAATTCTGGTCATTATCGCATAGATGCTAAACCCTAGTGGAAATATTTTGGTCAGCAAAAAAACTCATAAAAAGTGTTTTATTGTAGCTGCATCTATACATGGTTGGTGCTTAAACAATACCAGACTACAAGCATAAAATACTTTTTTATACACCATAAAATTAGAAAAATATATATATTTTTCAAAAAACTACAAAAGATGACAAAAAAGCACAACAAAAAAAAATACATATCAAAGATAGCAAGCCACTAATGTTAATAATACCACTTTTTATTATTAAATGTGGTAAATATGCACATAAATATTTTCCATAGAATATTATATTAACTTGACATTAGCACTTTCTTTTCTTTTTTTTAAAGATGGATTGATACTAAACAAAATAAACTGTTCTCTAGGCATCAAGTATTTATAAGTTTACAGATAAAAACAATTATAATGCAAACACCTTAACACAATAAAAAATGATTTACTGGCTTAATTGTTTCTTTAGCATCTAACCTGATTATTAACTGAAAATAATTTAAAATATGTATGTTATATATGATTTTCTGCAAATCATAAAAATGCTAAACTACATTGCAAGTGAAATAAGGAATAATATACGCCCAGATGCACATAATAAAGTTCTGTGACCATGTGGCAGCAGGCCTAGTACATTTATATAGGGTCACAGAACTCCAAACTGACTTCTAATATCATCATTATACATACAATTGGGGGTACTTTTGTGAGGGGCCCATCCTGGAAGGGGGGCCTGTACTGGTACATATTTATATTATGTGCTGAGATGCCAGTCATCAGGAGAGAAAGGAACAGAGCGCCTTTAAATAGTCTGCCTGGCTTATAAATGTTAGATATTTTTGACCACCCCTAAATAAACCAATTTTAAAAGGGAAACAAATTAAGATATTTCACAACTATGACTGGGTGTAGAAATGGGGGAAATGGAAGTACATCAGATTGGGGGTCCCTGACTATTATATTTATACTGGGCCCCAAGAATTCTGATGGCAGACATAATTGGGAGTATTTATTTATAAATATATACATAATATATGTATAATATGAATATAATTATATGTATAATGATCAGAACATGACACTAAGGTTGCAACATGAAAAAATCTACTAAATCATGTGCTATATTTAATTTTTTTTAACAAATTGTGTAAATCAATATCAATTAAACAAAAGTGAAAAGACTAACATTTGTGAATGGGGATATGGGAAAGATACAAAAAATAAAAGGGAGAAAGGGAGAAAGGAATGGGGAAAAAGGGAGATTTTGCATTTGGATACAATATTGTTTGATATGGATTAATTGACATTGTTATTATAACATTATATATTCTCAAGTCAAGGTCTCAACCTTAATACAAGTATATTGTTTTTTTTTTTTACAATGATTCCATAAAATTACAAAAGTCTAAAGAGATGTTTTCAGGTCTATATTTTTTTCTTTTAAAAATGTGCCAATTAGTTTCAAATGAAGTTAGGGAGCCTTTTAGCCTAACTGACTAAATTTTAGCTATAACAATGCTTAAGTTTGGAATTTGCTTGGATATGTCTTATAGCAGGAACTATTCATATATAGAAGATAATGATATCACAGTTGTTACACTAATAGCCACATTAAATTTGAAGCCCGTAAGTGCAACGTGAGACTCGCAACGGATGCAGGCTTGAAATTGGGCAGAGTTGCAGAGCTATTAAATTGAACCAGGCCAGCGTGTTACGGACCAGAGACCCAAAAACGTAAACCATTTTTTGCCTGTTGCATGTCTGGCCGTGAACATGATCAGTTAGTCAAACCCATAGTTATGGGTTTAGATGTAGCCAATCGCAACAGAGATCGAAAAATGGAGGTAAGATTTCAATCTCTTATGGGTTTCAATTATGAGTTACGATCGGATCCACATTCCAGATATAACGCAATATCAATAAAGCCGTAAATATGATATTCTATTACATGCGAGTTCCATTATATGTATTAACACATTGATTGCCGGGATCGATATAATACGGAAATTAAACAGATTTTTTTTATTTTATATTGCCGATTTGCGAGCTGGAGAATGTTGTGCTATTAATTTTAATACTTTCCCTTTTCATATAAGTACAGTAGTTTGTTTATATTTGCATTTACAGCCCATTGCGGGTCTTCTCTAGCACCTGTAGGCTTTTTAGCTCTATCTGCGGGTTACGGACTTGAATGCCAGTGAATTTGTTGCAATTTAATAGTGTGATTGGAACGTAACAGTTACGGTCTTGAAAGAACAAAGGAATTGCAGGCACGCAGGTCGAATTCTCACGTCCCGTAGGCTTTTCTCTCCCTTAACCCGCAAGTTGTTGACAGGTTGCTTTACGGGGTTAATTTAATAGCCACAAGGCTTGCGGCCTACGTTACGGGCTACGTTTTTTAATGTTGAGGGAATTTAATGGGGCTATAAGGATGCTATGTACTGTGGTTTATTTATGTATAGCATTACACTATGTATTACTATATAAATTGAAGTACAAATATTATATTGTAAGTTTAAAACATCCTGTGAGTTTATCTTCCTTAAGAATATTCATCAAAATAGTAAACACTTTTATAGCAGTTAGGTTATGCTAAAATTTCAATATTGTTGGACTGTGTAGATAAGGTATAAAACAGATTACAACAGATATTTAAAAAAGTTACTCCGTGACATTTAGAAAATCAAACAATTCCAAAATAATGGCAAGGTTCCCATTATTGGTTCTGCACATGTTTTTGTATATTTTTTGCCACATGTATCTGAAAAGTACAAAACATACAGCCAACAATTTAACAAAGTATGGTAACAGCTGTTAGATACATATATATTTAATATACAATAATAGATGAAAAATATATACCAACAGTATATACTGATTTTTATTGGATAGAAATGTAATTGCTAGTGTTACATAAAATGCTGTCTCTAAATAAAGAATAATAATTTAGAGAGGTGAGCATATCACTTTTTCAAATCAAAAACAATACTGATTAGATGTTACAAATTATATTTTTTAACCAACAGATAAGGTAAAGAAATAGAAAACAAAACTATTTTAAGAAATGACTGATAACACAAGGAAAGGAGGCATTGTAAATAAAATTATACTCATCTACGGATAATAGACTCTACATCTCCTTCATAGCTCCTGAGAACCTTAGTGAGTTTAGCCCTTTTTGCAAGGTATTACCGTTCTGTACTTGTAAGCACGAGAGGAAGAATAATAATGCTTACACAGTCCTTAGACCCAAAGGTCACAATTAATTATGAAATACAGGACAACAGGTATTCCCCAAAGACTCACAATTCCTCTGTATCTTATCCAAAAGTCTATATTTTTACTTAGAAGTATTGTGTTTCAGAGAATAAGACAAAAATAATTATAATTTTCTTTGATCTTATATAGGTTTCAAAGCAAAACTGGAAGGAATTGCTACACAGGCAGTTTTTTGTGTGATGAGTTATTTAGTCCAGGAAAAGATTAATACTATTACCAGGATCCCTAAGAATTATACTTGGCATGAGCACACGGTAACGTGTTGGAGGACCGTAGTATTCTGCTTAATGCACATGTAATAGACAA